>OX359269.1:10893644-11216144 GCA_947179155.2 Hedera helix
TTAAGGTTAATAAACTAATTATTTATTATTTAATTAATATTAAATAATAAGTAAGGCTAATTAATTAATTAATTATTATTTAATTAATATTAAATAATGAGTTCGGATAATTAGTTAATTAATTATTATTTAATTCATATTAAATAATAATTAAATGGTAATTAAGTGGAATAAATTATTACTTAATCGAAAGAAGATTATTAAGTAATTAAAATATATTGATAATATTATTGACTAACTATTAAATGATAATAGTTAAGAATTAAATCATTATTCAATAATTAATAATGATATGTAATTAATTTAAAATATTATTAAAGCATTAATAATATTATTTAGCATTTAATTAACTATTAAATAATAATAGTTAAGAGTTAAATCATTATTAAATAAATAATAATGATAAATAAAGATTTAGAATATTATTAAAGAATTAATAATATTGTTTAACAAGTAATTAACTATTGGGTAATAATAGTTAAGGGTTGAATCGTTATTAAATAATTACTAATGATACGTGAGGATTTCAAATATTATTAAATGATTGATAATATTGATGAACAATTAAATTATTATTAAAATGATTGATAATAATGAGAAGTCAATTAAAATATTATTAAAGGGTAATAATATTAGCAAGCAATTAAATTATTATTAACAGATTAATAATAATGATTAAGGTAAACTATTATTAAGAATAAATTAATAATAGTAATGATTATTTAAAGTGTTATTTAACAATTAAATAACATTATAAGTTATTACTAATTGATAGTAAAATTTAAAATATTATCCAAGGTGGGTAATATTATGATAAGTATCGAGATAAATGATGTGATTAAGTTAAACCAAGGGTATGGTCCATTAGTGATTAATTGGTGGATCGACCTAAATAAATATAGGGTTCAAGTTTTAATGCAGTGACATTAATAAATGTCAGAATTGCATAGTTTCGAACAAAAGATTTAGGGTGTTGAATATGAAACACTGAGTCAAGTCAAAGAGAGACTAAAATATGAAATTAACCTTATTAAATAAAGGGGATGATAAGAAGAAATAAATATCTTTAAAATAAGATTTAGTATTGAGACAAACTTTGACTGATATTGTGCACCGTTGATCTCACATACCGTGTAGGTGGTGCAAGGAACGTCAAAGATTAACGTAAGCTGGTTATACAAGTCCAGACAAGTTTTTCAGAACGTTTTGTATTATGTGCATGAATTATAAGTTTGTTATTAAACTGAGATGTGCTCATACGTGGTTATGTGCAAAGATGTTTTAATGTGTCTTTGTGCAATAAGTTGATTTGAACTGTTGATATGCGGTAGTTGATTTAAGACAATTGTTCTGCATTGAACTATATGTCATGATAGAGGTTATACATGAAGCATAGATTAAATGCGAGGCATGATATGCATGAGCAGTATGTCATAAACGGAAATGTATGAAAAAATGATGTTAGTATAAATTGTAATTTTTATGTGAAGCATGTAATGTGTTATGTGTAGCTGTTGAACTTGTTGAGCCGTCGTGCTCACTCTTGCCTAAACCAACATTTTCAGATAAGGCTAGTTACCTGAAGTTCTCGATAAAGAACAAGGAACAGGAAAATATATTACTTCCATTGAAGATCTAAATATCTATTGTAGATATCAGTCCGAATTAGACAGGTAAATGATTCTGTAGCATAAGACTTAGTTGGTATGTTATATGAGTATTAAATACTCAAATTGATTGTAATAGAATGTCGTATCATGTATGATATTGAGACATACTAGGAATGTATAAAGATTTTGATTCTGGAATAGAAGGAGATGCTATATAATTGTAAATAAATGATTATTTAGCAATTATAATATTGTTAAAATTCACGAAAGATAAGGAAAATGTTGTACTCGTGTTGAACCGGATCCGAGGTTCGAGAAACCCGGATTCGGGGTCGTCACAAGTTGGTATCACAGCTGATAGGTTATAAACCTTAGGTAAGAGTACCTTAGGCTATAACCGTGTAAAAGATAAATAAAATGATAAATGAATAAACTCCGGAAGAGTTTAAGTTATAAAAGATGAATTTGGAAAAATTCATATAGAGAAGATTATCCAAAGATGGATTTGAGAAGATATAAGAGAGATGAAAAAGGTCATGTTGTACCTAATTTGAATAAAGGATAGAAAAATATCTTATGATAAGATTTTGAGAAGCATAAAGAAAATGCTAATGAGATCATGAAATGATCTAGAGAAATGAACTCGTAATGAAACAGATATGCTAAAATATGAATGAAGAGAATTCGTATTCAGATATATTTTTTTTAGAGGTTTGTGTGTTTTTCATTGAGAACTCATATTAGTGGCTGAGTTGTACGATTCCTTGTATGGATTTATGCTTGGTTTTAGAACCACTTAGCTTCCTATATTAATATAGCAGTTGAGTTTAACAGTTCTTTGTATGGGCAGAGGATTTGTTCTTGGTTTAACGACCGCTTAACTTTCTATATTGATTAGTGGCCGAGTTGACCAATTTCTTGTATGGGCAGGAGATTGCGTTTGGTTTGACAACCACTTAGCTTCCTATAGTGATAATCAATTTGAACCTGATGTCACGCTATTCGATGTATATATGGTGAGAAGGTGATTCTTTTTTCATTATATATTGGATATGTAGAGAATATTAAGATAAGTACGTGTTCTTAAAACTCAGACTGATGGAAGTTTGTGACTCATAATCGTATCGTGAAACCCCTCAGCGAATGGACGATTTTGGTCTGACTAGGATAAGTTCTCCAACCCATATGATTGTGGCAAGTACCTGAACTCCTAATGTGTGGTAAGTTTGATGAACTGTAAGTATGGGTAGAGTTAAGTAGTAAGACTGGAGCTTTACCAGATATAGTTATTAAGCTGAAAAAGAATGCGGAGGAGAAATTTGAGGTATTTTGAGGTTTTAGGATATTCTAAATCTTCTAGCTATGCTAGACTTTGAAATTCTTAAAATCGTGCTAAATTTGCACTTTTGTGCTTTTGAAAAGACAAATGTATTTTAGAAATCATTAATGCATTTAGTGCAGAGATGATAAACGATGGAGTCATCAATGCAGAGTAACCTAGTGTTGGATGTTTAAAGCCCACTATGGTATGATGTAGTATGACAAAGTCATAAAATGATTTTCAGTATTTTAAAACGTTTAAAGAATAATCTATGCTAATTGTTTCAGCTAGACAAATTGATTTGAAAATATCAAAATGTATTTATAAAATCATCACACGCAATTAAAGCCATGGTGTGGGGATGAAAATGACGGAATCCTCAACGTACTGTCAAGATGTGCGGTATCATGAAATCATGAATTAATGACGGAATCCTCAACGTACTGTCAAGATGATGCGGTATCATGAAGTCCTATAAATGAATTTTAGTTATTTTAACTAATCTGAAATGAATTTTTGAATCGTAATATACGAACAGTTCAATGATGGGAGTCTTTGTCATTTATTTTAACTGGACACTTTTGGTCAGAATTGACTCAAGTTTTATTATTCAATCCAAATTATTTTGGAACGGAATTTTGTAGTAAGTCTGAGGTGAACAAGTGCAAAAACAAATATATTCTGTCAGCTAAAGCAGATATATTTTGTCGGCATATAGCTCCGTCTGGCGCCCAACTAAGACGTTCTGCACGACGTATGGTACAATAGGCTGATCACCTAGCGTACACCTATGGAATGGTTTCAGTCTTTGTGATTGATAAACACTCTGTTTATAAGTATTTACAGGGATAAATACTATTTATTCGGAATTCAGTTAATTCCTTTCGGATGTTCACGATCTTGATGATCCCTCAGCATAGTATGAAAGTTTTAATGAATATTTTGATTTTCAATTTATTCTTCTGTAAGATATTGATTTTCAATTTATTCTTCTGTAAGATATTCCATTGTTCTGGAATTATGATTTAGAAGTATGAACTTCCTAGAAAAGGGTGGTCATATAATTTGATGAGTAAAGAGATATTCTCAGAGATGAAAATTTGTAGAAATGAGTATGATGAAATTTCGGGGACGAAATTCTTATAAGAAGGGGTGAATGTAATATCTCAGATATTTACAAGATTTGTAAATAAGATTTTAAATATAAATTAAAGGTTATGGTTTAAAACCTAGAGTTGTAGAAGTGAGATGTGTGAAAAATGAGTGAATATTTTTTTTTAATATATTTTATTTGTTAGAAATTAAATGTGAAAATATTTTAATGATGCATGTAGAGAATTTATTAAGAAAATAAATTCAATTGAAAAGTGAATGTGGTTATATTAATATATATACATCTAATGTGTGTTTGTTAGCCCAATAAGAAGATGGGTAGATTAAATACTCAATTAAACTAATAATTTAATTAGTTTACAATGTGAAGTAAGAAGGGAAGTCATGAAATATAATTAACTAGGTTAATTATATTAGTTAAGAGTTAAAGTTATAGAAAAACTAGAATGATTGTCTAGAACGACAATATTATGAAGTTAATTAATTAAGTAATTAACTTAATTATTAAGTTGTTATATAGAGTCCATTAATGGATTTAATACAAGACCAATATGAGAATACTTGCATGAAGATGGGTAATTAAATAACAAGCCCAAATATTATAGTCCAAGAGGTAATTAATATAAGTCCAATTAAATTAAATTGGAAAGTATGGTATATCATGGTGTGGAAGTCCAATTAAATTAATTACCAAGTCCAAGTTATATATGATATGTGAGTTGTGTTGGGTAGCCCCAGTAATTAAATAAGAGAGCCCAATACAAAGTAATCCATGTAGCCCAAACACATTAAAGTTAAATGATGGTCAATGTGTTGGGAGAATATTTTTCAAGTATTGATTGAGTGTAGAGAATTAACTAATGTATGGTTAATTGAATAACCCTAGTTGGTAGACAAGAGAGAGAATTAACCAAACATTGGTTAATTGATAGAGGAAAGAAGGTAGTGTTGAGAATTAACTATGGGTGAGTTAATTATGTAACCCAATGTGGTAGGATAATTAAAAGTAAGTCTAATTGGATTATATTATAAGTCCAATTGATGTATTAAACTAAGTTAAATTAATTAACCTAGTAGTCCATATAATTTAATTTGAACATTGATTTATGTAATAATTAACTAAGCCCAATGCTTGTTTTAATTAAATGTAACATAGGGTATTTAATGTTAGCCCAATGTAACAATTAAATTGAGCCCAACCAAATTAAATAAATGAGCTCAATATAATTTAATTCTAAGGTCCAAAGTGGAGCCCAATGTACAAGTATAGGTGAATATGTATAAATATATTGGTGTACATATATATGGATACTTATATAATGATATAGGACATAAAAATAAAGCCAAATTGGTGTAATAAATTACAAATCCCGAATTTTGAGGGGGCCCCACATGGAAATGTTGAGTGTGGACTTCCTATGGCTTCAATTACACTCCAAAAGTTGCTTACAAGCAACCTTGATGGATGTCACACCAATGGTCATTCATGGTAGTCATTTCATGCAATTGTAATCTAGTTTAAGCTCCTAATTTCACCAACACTAGTTGATTAGGAGGTTAATAAAGGATTAACATTGTGCTATAAATAGAAGTGTTCCATTTATTGGTGCGGTTCATTAGTCATTTGTAGTATTTTCTAGAGAGAAAAAGGGAGAGCTTCTTGAGAGATATAGAGAGTTACTCTTATGAGATTGATGATCCACCAAGCAAATTTGCTAGAGAATGGACAAGAGAGAGTCACAATCCAAGATCAAGCCAAGAGGAAGGAGAGCATCCATGTATAAAAGGTTAAAAAGTGTTCTAAACCTTCTTTAGTTCATTTTTATAGTTTAGATATGATTTGAACGGTTAAAATGTATTTTTAACCGATCAAAACACGTTTTGATGTTCTAGAAGTCTTTAGCTATGTAATATATGTATATTCATAGTTTGATGGGTTTAACATGGGTTTTTATATGTGTTTGTGATGAAAAATTTCATCAAACTCATTGAATAAATTTTTACCGACGAAAACAAATTAATCTAATACGTAGCAGCCCCTTCACGGAATTACTGTTCACAATCCGTAAGTCGGATTTATGATCCGTCAATTTTGGGTGATAGATCCATGAAATATGAAGATTCTCCAAGTTGAATGACTAAAATCCGATTTAAAATGAGCAAGATATGGATTTTCTACCAAAACACCCCATTGTTTTAGGGCTGTGCACAACAGTCCGGTTTGGAGCCAATTTCCGTGACCAAAACAAATCCAAATTTAATCTTTGATGACAGAAAAATGTAGTTCGGGAAGTTACGAATCCATCGATACCAAATAGGCCTCAATCGGACTTGTGGATTTCATTTTATTCAAGTTCCCGTCGGAGACCCCAAGTCTGGAAAATTCAGAAAGTAATCTGCCTATTTTTTTTAAAAAACTGGCCGGTTCGGTTTTTTTCGGTTTTTCATGATTTCTAGGTAGGGCCGGTTCGGGCATTTTTAGGCCGGTTCTTGGGTTGGTTGCAAAAGAGAAAATGCTTATAATTTTATAAAGAAAATTATCAAAATTTAAAATCCGAATTTTTTTGTAATTTGGTATTTATTAGAATTAATGGTGGATTAAAGCTTACTAAATTGCTAATAAGTATGGAAAAATTATTTTTAATTTCAGAAAAATAATATTTGACCTATTGGCATGCTAGTTAAGTGTTATAAAATAAAATTTGAAATTATTGGAGTGATTCACTATATATTAGCTATTTATTAGTGTATAAATAGGCTAATAATCTAATTAAATATTATTTAATAAATATTAAATAATATATGAAGTTATGTAATTAATTAATTATGATTTAATGAATATTAAATAATAATTAAAGGATGTTAAGATGAATAAGTTAGTTATTTATTATTTAATTGCACTTAAATAATAAGTAAAGTTAAATAAATAAATAATTATTATTTAAATTAATATTAAATAATAATTAAAGAATATTAAAGTTAGAAAGCTAATTATTTATTATTTAATTAATATTAAATAATAAGTAAGGTTAATTAAGTAATTAATTATTATTTAATTAATATTAAATAATAATTAAAGGATAATTAAGGTTAATAAACTAATTATTTATTATTTAATTAATATTAAATAATAAGTAAGGTTAATTAATTAATTAATTATTATTTAATTAATATTAAATAATGAGTTCGGATAATTGGTTAATTAATTATTATTTAATTCATATTAAATAATAATTAAATGGTAATTAAGT
Organism: Hedera helix; assembly: GCA_947179155.2. Taxonomy (NCBI): domain Eukaryota; kingdom Viridiplantae; phylum Streptophyta; class Magnoliopsida; order Apiales; family Araliaceae; genus Hedera; species Hedera helix. The sequence goes on from OX359269.1 coordinate 10,900,940, forward strand.
GGAATAAATTATTACTTAATCGAAAGAAGATTATTAAGTAATTAAAATATATTGATAATATCATTGACTAACTATTAAATGATAATAGTTAAGAATTAAATCATTATTCAATAATTAATAATGATATGTAATTAATTTAAAATATTATTAAAGGATTAATAATATTATTTAGCATTTAATTAACTATTAAATAATAATAGTTAAGAGTTAAATCATTATTAAATAAATAATAATGATAAATAAAGATTTAGAATATTATTAAAGAATTAATAATATTGTTTAACAAGTAATTAACTATTGGGTAATAATAGTTAAGGGTTGAATCGTTATTAAATAATTACTAATGATACGTGAGGATTTCAAATATTATTAAATGATTGATAATATTGATGAACAATTAAATTATTATTAAAATGATTGATAATAATGAGAAGTCAATTAAAATATTATTAAAGGGTAATAATATTAGCAAGCAATTAAATTATTATTAAAAGATTAATAATAATGATTAAGGTAAACTATTATTAAGAATAAATTAATAATAGTAAAGATTATTTAAAGTGTTATTTAACAATTAAATAACATTATAAGTTATTACTAATTGATAGTAAAATTTAAAATATTATCCAAGGTGGGTAATATTATGATAAGTATCGAGATAAATGGTGTGATTAAGTTAAACCAAGGGTATGGTCCATTAGTGATTAGTTGGTGGATCGACCTAAATAAATATAGGTTTCAAGTTTTAATGCAGTGACATTAATAAATGTCAGAATTGCATAGTTTCGAACAAAAGATTTAGGGTGTTGAATATGAAACACTGAGTCAAGTCAAAGAGAGACTAAAATATGAAATTAACCTTATTAAATAAAGGGGATGATAAGAAGAAATAAATATCTTTAAAATAAGATTTAGTATTGAGACAAACTTTGACTGATATTGTGCACCGTTGATCTCACATACCGTGTAGGTGGTGCAAGGAACGTCAAAGATTAACGTAAGCTGGTTATACAAGTCCAGGCAAGTTTTTCAGAACGTGTTGTATTATGTGCATGAATTATAAGTTTGTTATTAAACTGAGATGTGCTCATACGTGGTTATGTGAAAAGATGTTTTAATGTGTTTTTGTGCAATAAGTTGATTTGAACTGTTGATATGCGGTAGTTGATTTAAGACAATTGTTCTGCATTGAACTATATGTCATGATAGAGGTTAGACATGAAGCATAGATTAAATGCGAGGCATGATATGCATGAGCAGTATGTCATAAACTGAAATGCATGAAAAACATGATGTTAGTATAAATTGTAAATTTTATGTGAAGCATGTAATGTGTTATGTGTAGCTGTTGAACTTGCTGACCCATCATGCTCACTCTTGCCTAAACCAACATTTTCAGATAAGGCTAGTTACCTGAAGTTCTCGATAAAGAACAAGGAACAGGAAAATATATTACTTCCATTAAAGATCTAAATATCTATTGTAGATATCAGTCCGAATTGGACATGTAAATGATTATGTAGCATAAAACTTAGTTGGTATGTTATATGAGTATTAAATACTCAAATTGATTGTAATAGAATGTGGTATCATGTATGATATTGAGACATACTAGGAATGTATAAAGATTTCGATTCTGGAATAGAAGGAGATGTTATATAATTGTAAATAAATGATTATTTAGCAATTATAATATTGTTAAAATTCACGAAAGATAAGGAAAAGGTTGTACTCGTGTTGAACCGGATCCGAGGTTCGAGAAACCCGGATTCGAGGTCGTCACACTTTGGTATCAGAGCTGATAGGTTATAAACCTTAGGTAAGAGTACCTTAGGCTATAACCATGTAAAAGATAAGTAAAATGATAAATGAATAAACTCCGGAAGAGTTTAAGTTATAAAAGATGAATTTGGAAAAATTCATATAGAGAAGATTATCCAAAGATGGATTTGAGAAGATATAAGAGAGATGAAAAAGGTCATGTTGTACCTAATTTGAATAAAGGATAGAAAAATATCTTATGATAAGATTTTGAGAAGCATAAAGAAAATGCTAATGAGATCATGAAATGATCTAGAGACCTGTCCACTCTATGAAGACTGGGAAGAACCCAAGACTGACATCTCTCTCCAGGGTTAAAGAAGACAAGTCAACAAGTCAGAATCTGCAGAGCACTAATACTCTGACTAAATGAATAAAGTATTCATAAAGAAGTCTGAAACTAAACATGCTTCAACGGAAGGATTTGCTACAGAAATATCTGCTACAGGAAGATTTGTATCAGGGAGATCTGCAACAGAAAGATAATTCAAAGATCTACAAAAGAGCAAATCTGGAAAAAGAAAGTAAGGTGGTGAATTAGCAAGAACAATACATACACGACCGAATAGGTTGAGAAGCTTCACCAAGTCAAAAACGAAAAATGCCGAAGGGCTGGCATATGAGCTAAGAATTGAAGGATCAAAGAAGCCAAGAACACTTTGAGAAAAGAAAAGAACAGAATGGAATTCTGTGTGAAATACAAGCTAAGTGTTCAACACAACTGCTGAGCAAAAAGCTTATTGAAAGAACTCAGCAGTACATTTCGGGTGATCATGGGTAGTTGCTGAATACAGAAAGAAGAAGAACATCAACGACAAATATCAGCAGCATTCAAAGGTTGATCACAAGCAGCTGCTAAGTACCTAAAGATGAAAAAGAACAAATGTTCTACTTAGCAGCACAACCCAACGAACAAACAACTCAAGTCTGCTGGACTTAGTGAGAGTCATAGTTTCTCGACAGAGAGAACTAAAGAAATCAAGTCTGCTGGACTTGTTGAGTACCGAAGGGTACAAGAGATTCTAAGTCTGCTGGGCTTAGTCTACAGTCCCAAAGCTGCTGGCTTTGATGAGGGCAAGAGTGTCCTAGTCTTAATGTGACTGAAGAAACCAAGTCTGATGGATTTGATGAGGGCGAGAGTGTCCTAGTCCGGAGGACTAAACCTTAATGGATTTCCTACTTGTCAAAGTAGAAGAGTGGAGTAGGAGTTGTTTAGTCTCCGAACCACTTAAATCTCTTGTGTCATTTACTTTATGTCTTTTACACTTTTGCACTATAACTGCTAAATCTGTTATCACCCATACTATAGATTAACACACTATTGAACTGACTCATATATCTTTAAGGGGTTTTTTAAAAGTAAATCCGTTGTGCTTAAATTGATCCCATCATTTATAACTGATATGCTTTCTTAATAAATGAAAAAGTTTTAATGATCCATTCAATCCCCCCCCCCCCCCTTCTAGATCATTATTGTGTCCACGGGAATTTACAATTATCATTATTATTATCATTATTATTATTATTATTATTATTATTATTATTATTATCATTATTATCATTATCATCATTATCATCATCATCATTATCATTATTATCATTATTATTATTATTATTATTATTATTATTATTATTATTATTATTATTATTATTATTATTATTATTATTATTATTATTATTATTATTATTATTAATTATTATTATTATTATTATTATTATTATTATTGTTATTATTATTATTATTATTATTATTATTATTGTTATTGTTATTATTATTATTATTGTTATTATTATTACTATTATTATTGTTATTGTTATTGTTATTATTATTGTTATTATTATTATTGTTATTATTATTATTATTGTTATTGTTATTATTATTGTTATTATTATTATTATTATTATTATTATTATTATTATTATTATTATTATTATTACTATTATTATTATTATTATTATTATTATTATTATTATTATTATTATTATTATTATTGTTATTATTGTTATTATTGTTATTATTGTTATTATTGTTATTATTGTTATTATTGTTATTATTGTTATTATTATTATTATTATTATTATTATTATTATTGTTATTATTGTTATTATTGTTATTATTATTATTATTATTATTATTATTATTATTATTATTATTATTATTATTATTATTATTATTGTTATTATTGTTATTATTATTATTATTATTATTATTATTATTATTATTATTATTATTATTATTATTATTATTATTATTATTATTATTATTATTATTATTGTAACGCCCCCCAAATCCGGGTTCCTTAAACCCTAGACTTGGTACGTCACGATACATCATCTTCATACATGTTCTATAACTAATGCGGAATATATAAACATAAATTGTTTATTCTACAATATTTCCCAAGGTTTCTAACCTTAACTTACATATATACCTTTAGATTCATAAAAAAGTTTACAAAATTACTTACATCATATAACAATTTAGTTATAATGAATAACACTATAATCTTGTCTTTTGCTTCTGTCTCCGTCTCTCCTCGGACATTCGTATTATTCTGAAATTTGTTATCATGATATAGCAAGAGTGAGCAACGACTTTGCTCAGCAAGTTTAAATACAATAACGATATATCATGATTGAAAGAAAGAACAAGCTTTCGGATTTTCAACAATATAATAATTGTGAAAGAGTACGAATCATAATTTCAATAATTGAATGACTGAATCAAGTAATGTTGAGTGTCAATAATGACCATGAACAATTTTAACTGAACCTTATGGTAATGAAGGTGATCAGCCTTTCATACCTGATGAACACATGCAACAAGCACTATGTGCGAATCAACAATTTAAAGATGTGGAATAATTATACAGAATTAAACCATAGCATGCTTGAAACGTAATAACTTGAATTTGAGGTAGGGACTTGAACAATAAAATAATATATCCTGCTCGAATATAAATTGAGTAGGGTTTAGGAAACTTGCCTGTTTGCTCAGCTACAATTAATGTCTAGCTTTAACTAACTGGCTTTGAAAGACCTAACATTAGTAAAGTTGGTCTAATAATTAGTACAGCGTATTTGTACAACTATACGTTCATTAAGAAACTTATCTACCACAAATAAGTACTAACACATAATTTACATCAGTCAAAACAATATTATTAACCTTATAGACCCTCAATCAAATTAGGTTAATAATTTAATAAATTAGAAAATATTTTTCTTAAGTGTTGGACACTTATTAAACTATTAAACAATTTATTATAATTATTTAAACAAAAGAGTTAAAAGACATTTTCTTTATTTCATTAAATCTAATTTCATTTAATTACTATTTATCATTAATTAAATAGTAAGTAATTAACTACCTTTAGTTATTATTTAATAATAAATAATAACTTACAAGATTTATTTATTATTTAAAATTAATCAAATAATAAATAATTATATTATATTAAAAATAATCAAATATCTTTAGTTATTATTTAATAATAAATAATAACTAATTAACTAGATTCATTTATTATTTAAAGTTAATTAAATAATAAATAATAAAATTATATAGTAAATACTCAAATATCATTAGTTATTATTTAATAATAAATAATAACTAACTAAATTTATTTATTATTTAAAGTTAATCAAATAATAAATAATTAAATAATCAATCTTAGTTGTCTTTAATTATTATTTAATAGTAATTAAATAATAATTAATTAATTTATCATCCTTGTTTATTATTTAATATTAATTAAATAATAATTAGTTTAATCATAAATTCAGAAGATATAATATTAACTAGATTAATATTTACAACATTTAAATATTAATCCTAAATACTTATTATATTTAAAAAAATATAATATTAAACTAACTAGATTAATATTTACAACATTTAAATATTAATCCTAAATACTTATTATATTTGAAAAAAATATAATATTAAACTAACTAGATTAATATTTACAACATTTAAATATTAATCCTAAATACTTATTATATTTGAAAAATATAATATTAAACTAACTAGATTAATATTTATAACATTTAAATATTAATCCTAAATACTTATTATATTTGAAAAAAATATAATATTAAACTAACTAGATTAATATTTACAACATTTAAATATTAATCCTAAATACTTATTATATTTGAAAAATATAATATTAAACTAACTAGATTAATATTTACAACATTTAAATATTAATCCTAAGTACTTATTATATTTGAAAAATATAATATTCAATACCTAAATATCATTTTTGTATTATTAATATTTTTGTTATAATTTTAAATTAATTTTTAAACATTTAAATTAATTTAAATTATCCAGAATGGCAAAATCGTAAATAAACTGAAAAACCGGACCGATGGCAATTTCGTAATTAATCAGAAAACCGAACGGAGGGGCAAAACAGTAATTTCAGCCGGAAATTTACGCCCGCGCATTGCGCGGTTTAAGAAATTACAGGTCCCAAAACGGTGCCGTTTTAATGCCACCTTAACTGTCTTCCGCGCATAACGCGCGGATGAAATTTTTATTCGCTCAAAACGACGCCGTATTGTCCCACTGTCTGGCAAGTAACAGTAACTCGCGCATTGCGCGGCAGGTGGTTTTTTTTCCTTCTTCCAAGCAGATTGTGAACAGTAAATTTAATACACCACTTTAATAAAAATTATACATTCAAGTAAGCTTTAAAAATCCAAAAAAATTACCAATCACTTAATATCAATTTATAACATGAAAATTTAATTTTTCATGATTTAATATTAAAAAATTTTATAAAAATTTTTACATCACATAAACTACCACAAATCATAACTTTTTATGTATAACTCCATTTTGAGTGATTCAAACTTTGTTTTTCTCATGATTTAATGTTCTATAATATTATAACATTAAATCTAAATTTTATAAAATTTAATTTCTTGTCATTACTTTGAGACTTGATTTAACACCACCAAACACATGTTTTTAGCATATAAATTATACTAAAACACAAACCAAGTATATTAATTCAAGCATGACATAAATATTACTACTACACATTATTAACTATATTAATATGTTTATACTCACATGTTAGCTTATTTAATTAAAAAAAAATAAACTACATTTAAAATAACCATTACCTCATTTTAATGGCTATCTTCATTTTTCTTCCAAAATAGGTGGTGAATGGCATGAACAAAGCTAACTCCTCCTGCTTCCTCCTTAGTCTCTCAAATATTATGCTCTCCCAAGCTATTCCTCTCAAACTCTCTCTTTTGAAGCTTGAAAAATAAATGAAGTGAAATGTTTATCATTTCAAGTATACATGTAAAATTATTAGATACAAGATTATATCTATAACTCATGATACTCTTTACTTGGATACTTGCTCAAGAAAACTAACCCATGCCTTAGTTGGTGGAAGAGGGATGGTGTCATGTACTTAAAAAAATAAACAAGCAATCCTTTATTTAATTAAAAGATAAATAAAATCAATTAACAATCAATTTCATCCTCTCTCTCCTCTCCTTGCTGGCAATGCACAAATATTTGTCCCAAAATGTTAGTCACATGCCACTTTTTAATAAATAATAGTTTAATTAAGTATTTTTCAAGTGGGCCAATCATTGGGTTTTAATTTAAAATACCAATTGGGCTCTAATTAACTTGTTTGGGCTACTAAATTGTCAAGTCCATTTAATTTATCATTGGGCTATTTAATTATATCCCAAATGATTAATTATTAATTTTGTTACACATTAATTATCCAATCCATAATTAAATAATAATTGAATTGATTAATTAATTAAATACTCTAACCCATTAATATTAAATTACTAAATGGACTAATAATATTATTAATAATATTTTATATTATTTACATGAATTAATTATCATATTAATTAATTTATAAAAATTTAATTCACTCATTATATTCAATTTAATTGAATATTTAATTAATGACAACTTGTCAATTATTTTGATATTAAAACTTTAGAGTGTGTTTGCTAATAATAATATATATAATCTATATATATTATTTATACACATCACCTTACCTCAAAAACAATTTCACAATAAATTATGAAATTTAAATAAATACAATATATAATTTAATATATATTATTTACGCCATAAATTAAATTATTTAATAAATTTACATTAAATAATTCATTTCTCATCAATTATGGAAATAATTCCATTTACCCGAAAATACATTGAAATAATAATATATTTACTCAATTTCTTATTTAAATAATTTATTTAATTATTTAATTAATATTACACAAATAATTGTATAATTAAATTTCTCACTCTCATAAATCATTTACAATGATTTATTTAATTATAGAATATATTCATTTAATATATTCAATTACTATTTAAAATTACTTAATTAATTTAATCCCTTTATATATATGTACATATATATGAAATTAAATGTTGTACATATATACAATTACTAATTTCCCTTAATTAATTCAACTACTTTATATAATTTATAATTATATAAATTACATAATTATTCCTCACAAATAATTTATCAACAATTTGCATAATTGTTGATTAATGAATAAATTAATTCCACAATAAACCTTTTAATTCAATTCGGATTAATTTAATATTAATCTATCTATTTATCACAATTTAATTAACCATTAAATTATGTTACTAAATATGCACGCATATATATATATATATATATATTCATATAAATACATATTTAATTTACATGCAACCACGTCGCATAATTACATAACTCCACTACTTAATTCTCTTAATTTAATTAGACTTGCTGTTAGTCAAGTTTATTGAATTATCACTTTACTTGCTAACTTATCAAAAATTTTGATATCACCATATCTAAGTTAGTCCGTTAAATTTAATTTGGACCTCTATTTATCTATCACTACTAGGTTATCAAACTCCAACCTTTATTAAATATTAAATATTTTATTTCTAATTCATTTAAATAGGGGTGAATTTGATTTGGGGCGGGAATTTTTTTGTGAGATGAAATATGAGCCATTAGATTTGTAATGTCCTAGAATTTGCACGTCTTTATTAATTAAATTATTAATTTAATTTTCAACGAGTTAGTTTTACGAGATTATTTAAATCTTTTTATGTGATTAATTAATTATGTGATTAAATAATTATGTAATTAATTACTAGAATTAATTAAAGGGGGTTACTAATATGTTATTAAATTAGTAAACAAACCCTAAAGTTTTAATATCAAAATAATTGATAAGTTTCCTATTAATTAAATATTTAATTAAATTGAATATAATGAGTTAATTAAATATAATAAATTAATTAATGTAAATAATGTGAAATATTAATAATAATATTTATTAGTCAATTTAGTAATTTAATACTTATGGGTTAGAATATTTAATTATTTATTCAATCTAATTATTTATTTAATCATGGATTGAATAATTAATGTGTAAATTATTAAATTAGCCCAACATGGGTCAATTAGTAGCCCAAGTGGAGAATAATAAAATTTGACAAATTAGTAGCCCAAACAATTTAATAGAAGCCCAATTGGTATTTTAAATAAAGCCCAATAATTGGCCCACTTGAAAAATACTTAATTTAACTATTATTAATTTAAAAAAAATGGAGATGACAATGATTTTGGGACAAGGAAGGAGTCCATCAGCCGAGCAACATGGAAGGAGAGAGAAAAAAAATGAGTTTTGTTTTTATTTTGTTTTATTTTTATTTATTTAATATTAGGTTGCTTGTTTTGATTTTTGGGAAAGTCTTTTCCCACAAAATCCTCATCAACTAAGTCATGGGCTAACTTTCTTGTGCAAGTATCCAAGTAGGAGCATCATGACTTATAGATATAATTTTTGTATCTAAGAATTTGGCAAGTATACTTGAAATTGGTAAATATTGCACTTCATTATTTTTCTCCAAGTCCAAAAGAGAGAGTTTGAGAAAAACTTTAGTGAGAGCATAATATTTGAGAGACTAAGGAGGAAGAAGGAGAAGTTAGTTTTGTTCATGCCATTCACAACCTATTTTGGAAGAAAAAGGAAGATAGCCATTAAAACAAGGTAATGGTTATTTTAAATGTAGTTTATTTTTAAATTAAATAAAACAATATGTGAGTATAAACATGTTAATATAGTTAATAATGTGTAGTGGTAATATTTATGCCATGCTTGAGTTAATATGCTTGGTTTGTATTTTGGTATCAATTATATGCTAAAATATGTGTTTAATAGTGTGTAAACAAGTTTTGGAATTTATGTCCAAAAATATTTTTATAAAACTTAGGTTTGATGTTCTAATATTATAGAACATTAAATCATGAGAAAAACAAAGTTTGAATCACTCAAAATGGAGTTATACACAAAAAGTTATGATTTGTGGTAGTTTATGTGATGTAAATTTTTTTATAAAAAATTAATGATATTAAATCATGAAAAATTAATTTTTCATGTTATAAATTAATATAAGGTGATTGATAATTTTTTTGGATTTTTATTGAAGAGTTAAAGCTTACTTGATGGTATATTTTTATTTAAAATGTGTATGCCGGAACACTGTTCACATTCTGCTTGGAAGAATAAAATAACACTGGCCGCGCAATGCGCGAAGCACTGTTCACCGCCAGACGCGGAGCCAAACGACTCCGTTTGGCGTATAAAAAATAAATAAATAAATAACCTGCGCGCAATGCGCGGAAGTCGATTTTCGCTGTTTCTAAACGGCACCGTTTTGGGCCCCCGGGATTTGTTAGCCGCGCCATGCGCGGGAGACAATTCCTGAGAAATTACCAAACTGCCGCTCCATGTTTTTCTTGGCGAAATTACTTTTCTGCCCTCGGATCAGTTTTCAACTTATTTACGGAAATGCCATTCGGGTTAAATTTAATTAATTTAAATATTTAAAAACTAATTTAAAATTATAACAAAAATAATAATAATACAAAAATAATATTGGGGAGGATATTTTTCATTAAGTTTAATATTTAAATATTTTAAATATTAATCTAGTTAGCTAAATCACGGTTAAGTTAAATAAATTTATTATTTATTTATTATTTTAAATGTTAATAATAAATAAATGTGATAAATTAGCAATTATTATTTAATTCCTATTAAATAATAATTAAAGAGAGATAAAATTTATAAATTAATTATTTATTATTTAAATATTATTAAATAATAAATAAGGATAATTAAGTAATTAATTATTATTTAATTAGCATTAAATAACGATTAATGGAAAGTAAGTTATTAGATTTAATAATTTATTATTTAATTTAAATAATAAATAAGAATGATTTGATTATTATTTAACCTTAAATAATAATTAAAATTAATTAAATAATTAATTATTATTTAATTGACATTAAATAATAATTAAAGAGGATTAAAATTAGTAAAATATTATTTAATCTCCTTAAATTAAATAATAAGTAAGGTTAATTACTTAGTTAATTATTGGTTGATTAATATTAAATTAAAGAATGTTAAAATTAAGTCAATAATTATTTATTATTTAATTATTATTAAATAATAAGTAAGTACAATTAGTCATTATTTATTTTAAATAATAACTACAGTTAATTAATTAATTTCTATTTAATCAAGATTAAATTGTAATTAAATAGAGATTGAGTTAATAAAATAAATTGAATTTAATTATGATTTAATTAAACAATTGTAATAAGTTGTTTAAGGGTTTAATAAGTGTCCAACACTTAAGAAAAATATTTTCTAACTTATTAAATTATTAATCTAAAATGATTAAGGGTCTATAAGGTTAATAATATTATTTTGACTAATGTAAATTATGTGTTAGTACTTATGTGTGGTAAATAAGTTCATTAGTGAGCGTATAGTTATGCAAATACGCCGTACTAATTATTAGACCAACTTTATTAATGTTAGGTCTTTCAAAGCAAGTTAGTTAAAGCTAGACATTTATTGTAGCTGAGCAGACAGACAAGTTCTCTAACCCTACTCATTTATTGTTGAACAAGTTTCTATACTTATATTTATTGTCAAAGCTTGAAGTGGTTTAATTATTTAAAATTATCCCACATCCATATTGTTTATAAAATCGCACTTAGTGCACTTGAAGCTTATTAGTTCTTGATTCATGAACTGTATTAAAAATGTCAAAAGCTAATAGTTCAGCTAGACATTACGTTTATAAATTCAATACTTGAATACTTTTAAAAGCTTATCCAAACCATTGTTGGGTGCGGATTTCTTATATTAAGTCTGAGAATTGAACAACCCTAAAGTAGGGGATTTTGTGTCGAGAAACCGACTTTGGGCGCCAGTGACTAAATGTAATGCATATACAACGGGTTGAATAGGCTGATCCCCTTGAAAACCAAACAACTCAAAGGGTCAGAGGAAACTCTATTATACCCTCGTTAGTTCAGGGTCTTTAGTGACCACTCAGCATTTTAAGATTCAAATATTCTGTTTATTAAAATTTGAATCCTGTTTCATTCACAATTGTTATATTTATTGTTGAACCATTGATGACATTTCTCATTCATTCATGATATATTAAATCTCTATGATTGTTCTAAACTTGCTGAGCAAACTAGTTGCTCATTCTTGCTATATCATGAACCATTTTTCAGATAAACCTGATTGCACAAAAAAGGATAAGGGAAAAGGAAAAGCCAGAGATTAAGTTAGCTTATGCATGCTAACTAGCTATTTAAATGTGTATTTACTGTTGAAGAACCTTTTGTAATTCCTTATGATAGGAATTGTTTTTATGTTAAGGTTGATAGATCCTGGTATTGTAACATTTTGAAGGGAACCAATATGTATTATTCCGCGATATTTAAATATAATGTATGTATTTAATTGTTAGTAATGTGTTGAATAGTGAGAACCAAACTCGAGATTATGGAATCCGGATTTGGGGTCGTCACAAGATTAAGTTGGAAGAATTTAAACCGTCTTTGTGCTTTTAGATTTAAAATGAGTTCTGTTTTATTATATACATGTTGACTAATTCACGTAAACAGTCACGACAATATTCCGTTAAATTTTAGCACTTTTAGACAAAAAATTTAAATTTTGTAAGAAAAATTTAGTTTGAGGAGTTAATTATAAAAATAATAATTTAATAATATATATATAAATTGGTGTACAATTCAGGAAAAAAAAAGTGATTTAACCCCCCTTTCTTTTACTAACAGGGTTTGTTCGGGAGAATAGGGAGGAGAGAACCCAAAAAAAGGGGTCAAAATGGGAGTTTTGGATCATAAAGTTGCTTATTTTGGTCCCTCTGGATTTTATTTAGAACAGGTGTAGGGGTCTATTGGCCTAGAGGTGAGCCAGTTCCATCATACAATGTATCATCATTTACTTGTAATTGTAAGTGGAAAAACATGGTACCTCAGAATTTGATTCCTCATCAATTGATATAGCCAATACTTTCAAGATCTACAGGGCCCTATGCAAACTTACAACTCACAACATTACAAAAGATCAATTTTCTGACGTAATATAATAACCAAAAGTAGCAGCTAATAATTAAAATTGAAATACTGTGACTTGTAAGTCTCTGGATTTTCAATTTAGTGAATTTATTTTTTTTCATTATTTTAAATGATATCTCGATTCTCATTTAGATGAGTTTTTTTTTTACTTTTATTATTATAGGAAGTTTATTAATTTCTTCTTTTAAATAATCACGAGTTAAGTTTAACAATAACTTAGATTCTACTCAATTTTTTTTAAAGTACTTAAATTGATACTCAAATTCGAATACAATTTTACAATCTTTGTTCGTATTCGAATTCGATTCATTTAATTATATTCGAGTTCGACTCAACTTGACTCGTTTTTTAGTTGAACTACTCACAAGCATTTGAAACATACACAAATCAAAATTGAATCATTTACATTATAGTAATGTAGATAAAATTAACTCAGTCAACTATTTAAAATAATTTATATTTGAACTATTCATATTAGATCTTGAGTCCTGTAAAAAAATTAATGAGATGATATTATCACTCATTGATGAACATGTACATAAAATATTATCTCTTCTATTTCTCAAAGTATATAGAGTATTTAATTGATAAATAATATGTATTAACTAAATTGAGTATACTCAATAATGTATACGAGTAAAAATCAATGAACTTGTATCGAGTATGGATTAGTAATGTAAGAAAAATTCGATACTTAAATAAACGAACATAGACAACTCATATTCCACTTGTATAAGTATTCGAGTATTAAAATAGATTCGAATTCGACTTGTTTAAGTATCAAATCCGAGTCTCGCTCAAATTTTTTGAGTCGATCTTGGACCGGGTTTCGAACTACTTGAGTTCATTTTTAGCCCTTTATGTGAGAGTTATTTGTGAGTTTATTTATTTCTCTTTTAGTGATGTTTGATTAATTTTAAATATTATAATAGTGATGATGTACTTGGATTCTTAAATTTAGTATACCCCCAAACAGTGGGGCTTTCAAAAAAAAGGTCAGTTAAATTTTAATGTAACTCAATTAAATTATCAAATTAAGTTTTATTATTTTTTTGACGTAATATAGTAATCGTATAGTAAATATAATGTGAATTCAAGATTGAATTAGACATAGCTCATGAGTTATATATAAATAATCCTACAAGTAATAATTTAAAGTTTTTAATAATGTTATTACATCATTTGAGAAACATTACAAATGATTAAAAAAATCAACAATTCATAAGCTAAAATAAGAATAAGAACAAGCATACCATTGAAAATGTTTCCGTCTATGTTCGAATGGTATAATAGGCTATTATATTATCAACAAAAAAAGCTAAATTGAAAATGTAGTATCTAGAGTAGGGTGCACATAAAATCGACCAAAATCGAAAAATTGACCGGACCGAAACAAACCGTTACTATTTCAAACCGAAAAATATAAAACCGAAAAACCGAACACTATAAAACTAAAAAATCGAAACTAGTTCGGTCGGTTTGGTTTGACTTCTCAAAAAACCGAAACCGACCGAACAATTTAAAATTATAATATAATTTATATACTTTTCTAATAGATATTTATTTTATATAATTATATATTTATTATATGTTTTTATTGTGACGAATTTGGAAAACTTCTATCCTAGTGAGTGAGTTAGGTGATTTTTGTTTTTCGGATTTAGAGAACTTCTATTATAATTAGTAGTTATTGAGTTAGTAATTTATTAATTATTATGAAAAATTGGCAATATAATAAATATCAAATTATCAATTACGGAACCGAATAACCGAATAAACCGATAACCGATTATGATGTAAAAATTTGGACGGTTTTGGTTTCTAATTTTTTATAACCGACTTAAATGGTTTGGTTATTTTTTCCCCCAAAAAATCGACCGTGTGCACCCCTAATCTAGAGTCTAGACCTCTTCACCGGTTTTAAATGTAGAATGGCAATAGTAATCATCAATTAATAAAAATAAATGTAAGATATTTTTAAACTTAAAATTAGTATAATTTAATTAACTTTTGAAAATAAAAAAACATGTAATTACTAGTACTTGTTTAGATAAATTATAATTTTCATAATTACTTGTTTAGATAGATTACAATTTTTATAATTGTATTGATAATAATTAAATAAATTTATATCAATTTTGGGTTTAAAAATATATTCAATTAATTTTAAAAGTCAAAATTAATCTTATACTTTAAAATGGAGGTAGCATATCTAATTATGTAAGGGATAAAAAAAATGTATCTCTATTATATATATATATATATATATATATATATATATATATATATATATATATATATATATATATAAAATTTTATTTTAAATAAATCAAGAAAAAATGAGAGTAAGCCGGGCCAATGAGATGAGAAATATAAATGGAGGATTGCTGCTGGGCCAATGAGAGATGAGGATTCATGGCAAGTAAAGTCTTGCAGGTGCATTAAAATATTTGAGATGAAATTGGTATCTTCTACCTGGATAGCAACTCAATACAAGGCTGAAATTAGGGCAAATCCTAGATGGAAATTATATGATTTAGCAAATTATGTGTTGAGGGTTTATGGCGTGAAAGTGACTAGACTGCAATGCTTTAGGGCAAAGAAAAAGGCTCTGGTTGACGTTGAAGGAGCACTGCTGGTACACTATGCAAAAATGTGGAGCTATGCTTCAAATATTGTAAGGAGTAACCCAAGTACAACAATTATTATGAAGGCAAAATAAAAGGGTAACAATGTACAAGAATTCATGAGATATATACTATGTTTGCTATAATGGCTTAAAAAAGGGGTAAAAAGCTGGTTGTAGGCCTGTATTAGGAATAGATGGATGCTTTTTAAAAACCTACTGCAGAGGGGACCTACTATCAGCCATAAGCAAAGATAACACTCGGCCTATGAAATAAGTCGGCCTATAAATCCTAATTGACAAGCAGATATATGTGCTTTAAAGTTTTATTATGTTTCCTAACCTAATAAGGATTTAATTTAGGCATCTTAATATAATTCTAAAAATTAGTTTCCTATTCCATTATGGATTTAAATTTCCCGCCTGCCTAGGTTCTATAAATAGGGTTCTCATTATGTCCATCAAAGAACATACAAAATAGAAAGCAAAAATTTCCGACTTGATCACGAGAATGGACAACTCTAGAGCGTGGAAGAAGAACGCCAAGCCCAATCCGAAGCGCATGGACAGAAAATATAGGAGTGGATTGAGCGGCTCGCCGAAGAAGAGAGGGCATGGCGGGAAGTTCACTTGGTCCGGCTGCGGTTACTCTCACGCCGAGCTCGAAAGGTTCCATAACGCCGCTGCCGCGGTCGTTGATTCGAACGATCCCAACTTTGAAGATCCCGAAGTTGCGACCAATTAAGTTGTCCAGTGAGATTATGATGATGATGATGAGGATGATGAATGAGATGATTGTAAATATTTCTTTTCTGGTGTTTGGTGATCTCGATCTATGGTTTTCCCATTTTAAATAAAAAAAATTGAACTCTTTGTTTGTGGTGGGTTTGATTTGATCTGATCTGCACTGCAGGTAGTTTATTTAGCTGAATTGTTAGGAGTATGTATGGAGCTGGTAATTTTACTTGTCAGTAACTTGTAAGGTAGGGGCCGTTTGTTTGGATACTTGTATTTTATTTATTACTTATAATTTATATTACTATATACTCTTAATATTAACTTAGTAGTGTAATGATATAAATGATAGTGGAAAAATAATGATAAATTAAGATCATTGTGTCGCCTCCAAATTCAAGTTCTATAACCTTGTTTTTAGTACTCACAATCTAATACATAATAACAACTAAATACATAGTTTTCATTAATCTTAGCGGAATACTAAATACATAGTTTTCGTTAATCTTAGCGGAATAATACATCACTGTTTCTTACAAAAAGGAAATACAATCCCAAGGTCTTCTAACCTTAACATAACAATATATATCTTAAGAGTTCTTAAAAGATTTGCAACATTTAATTACATATTAAACAAATAAACTATTTAACATGCATATTCTAAGCTTTGACTTTCCCTTGCCCTTGTCCTTCTTGGAGCATTCAGGCTTAGTTGAAAAATGGTTCATGATATAGCAAGGATGAGCAACTAGCTTGTTCAGCAAATTTAACAACAATAAATGCAAAAATGATATATCATGATTGAGTAGAAATAACTTTAGGGTTTTCAACAACATAACTATTGTGAAGGAATGAGAGTCAATTTCAATTAAAAGAAATGATTGAGACTTTACTGCTAAGTGATCTCTAAGGACCATGAACTAATACTTAAGGTAAATCAGATATGTATCTGACCCTTTTAGTGTTTTGGTATTTGAGGGAATCAACCTCTTGTACTTCATGTATATGCATAACATCCAAACATTTTGTGCAAATGTTGACTTTTCAAATATAATTTCCCTTATTTAGGGTTGTTCGTTCTCAGTCTTACTGTAAGAATCCGCACCAACTAATGATTTGGATAAGCTTTTAAAAATATTCAAGTAAATGAATTTATACATGTAGTGTCTAGCTGAAACAATTAGCTTAGACATTCTTAAATAGTTCATGAATCAAAGAACTATAAAGATTTAAACGCAGTACTATGTGCGAATATATACATAAACAACATTTATATGGATTAATTTTCAATAATTAAACCACTTAAAACTCTTGTAAAATAAATACAAGTTTAAGTATAGAAAATTTGCCTCGATTGTTGATTACAATAACCAATATAATTTAATATCATTTAAACAGACCTAACAATTAATCAAGTTGATCTTTCAATTAGCATTATATCTAGGTTCATATAATAACCTTTGTATATTTTAATTTACTAACATGTACTTAATCACGTAATTAAATAATTAAGGGTATATTAAACACTTCGAAAATATTATCATCATTTGACAATATTTTAACCACATAAAACCTATATTAATCTTTTAATATAGTTTAAACTTCTATATAATATTATTAATCATTTAATAATATTTTATTAATCTTATAATATTATTAATCATTTAATAATATTTTATTCAATTCTTAATATTATTATTCATTTAATAATATTATTATTCATTTAATAATATTATTATTCATTTTTTAATATCATTAATCATTTAATAATATTTTATTCATTTTCTAATATTATTATTTATTTATTTAATAATATTTTATTAATTTCTTAATATTATTAATCATTTAAGAATATTTTATTCATTTTCTAATATTATTATTCATTTAATAATATTTTATTCGTTTCTTAATATTATTAATTATGTAATAATAGTATAATTATTTAAAACTTGTCAAATATTAATATTACATAAAATTATATTTTCTGACCCATTTTATTCTCAAAAGATCCGACCTGACCCGTTTTCTTTGGTCCGACCAAACCCGGTTAATAAAAAATTAATTTTCAAACATTCTGGACCACCACTGCGGCGGTGAGACCTACCGCTGTGGCAGTAATTCTGTTTTTCAAAACCCTAATTTTTTCTAACTTTGATTTCTTTGGTTCAATCTTTTATAAAATGAAACATGCAAGACCAAAATACACCAAATCCGTTTTGTTATCTTCCTAAATTTTTGTTCTTCAATATTTCATGGTTCGATCTTATTTTTGAAAATGTTTTTGACATAAAATTTAAGATCGATCAATCTAAGATTTTAAAACGACATGTTTTGCGATAAACTTCATAACTTGCTCATTTTCCCATATTTTTGAGAGATTCAAGTCGAGTTATCTTTATAACTCATAAATATAACTTTCTAACTATCAAAATCAAATAACTAACTTGTACATTTCAAACTATAATAATATATAGCACATAATAAGTTAGGGTTTCTATCGATAAAGTTTTATATACACTTATCTTTCCTTTATTTACATACCAAGCTTATTAACTCACATGTTTAACATATTAATCCATGAATGTTCATATATATCATAGTTCTAGCATTATAGAGTATCAAAATAGGTTTTGAACCGTTAAAAATATATTTTGACCATATGAACTACATTAAGTATACATGGACATCTACATACACATATTCACTAATAAATCTCCATCCTTATACCTTTGAGCTCACCATAGTTCCATCAAACACAAATTTCTCCCACAACCAACCATAGGAAATATTTCTACAATTAATATTAACCATAGAAATGAAGAGATAGAAAGATAAGAACACTTTTAAACCTCTTAAGCTTGGATGCTCTTCTTCTCTTTCTTCCAAAGTAAGAAATGAAGCTTAATGACTCCACTTTGAACCCCTCTAGCAGCTTTCTTATTGATTTAGCTCACAACTCACAAGGTTCTCTAGCTTTTATTTTAAAGCTCTAGAGCTTCACGATCTCTATTTTTCTCTCTAAAAAATCTAACAAATGACTAACCAACCTAACAAAGCTTGGTGAATGGTTTATTTATGGTCCAAGGCTATCATCCAAAATATATATATATATACAAAATCACTAATCTCATCTTATCTTCACAATTCAAACTAACTAGAATTTATGAATTTTCTTACATGAGAGGACTATAATTGGTAGGAGTGGTTCACCAACTATTGTACCATTTCTACACAAAATCAAGCAACATAAAATTTAAAATCCAAACCCCTCTTTCGCCCCACATGTGTCGGCCACTCTCTTCTTTTCTCCCTCATTTTTGTTTTATTTTTATTGCAATTATATACATATATACACTCATATATATATATATATATATATATATACATTGACCACACATTGATCTAGTTTGAGCTCTACTTTGAACTTAGTAAATAATTCTATTAGGCTCATTCATTTAATTTGTTTGGGCTCAATTTATTCATTCCATTGGGCTAACATTAACTAACACATGCTACATTTAATTAAAATAAACATTGGGCTAGTTCAATTAAAACATGGACCAATAAATTAACTATGTTCATGGACTAGTAGGTTAATTTTATTGGATCTAGTTTAATAATTCATTGGACTTAAAATATAATCAAATTAAATTTGTTTTAATTAATTCTACTACTTTGCTACATTATTTGATTCATAAATATACGCATACATACGTATATTCATTCAATTAATTCATACAATTTTTTTTAATTCATTGATAATTATTTAATAATTATCATTACAATGAACTTAGAATTCATGGTCATTACGATCATCATATCAGTTTATTATTTTAAAATATAAATATATCTTTAATTTTGGACCGAGTTAAAAAGAAAAATTGTATTCATAATTTTAAAACAGAACGAGTATTAGTTAAAAAATCCTATATATAGTGACTTTAAAATTTTAATTATTATTTATTAAAATAATTAGATATATAATATTCATACTTTTTTTTAGACATAAATCCATCAAACTGTATCCGGGCCTTCTACACGATCTACTATTTGAACCCGAACGAGAAGAAATCGTGAGAAAGGCGTCATCGAATGGTTAAACGGTAGGATGCAAGCTTAGGCATTGCATAAAGTTTGAGTTGTTTGAACAGAAAAAACTCAAATTTTAATCGGGTCAAGGCATATTTTTGTTTTTTGCCGATCCGATCGATAAAAATCAGAATCGGTTGGCACTTCGGTCCGGGTTGGCCTAGAAAATCGGTTTTGACATGACCTGGTCAAAACTTGGTTGACCACCGGTTGAACCAACCGGTGGTTCAACCAGTAAAACTGGTAGAATTAACTCAGTGAACTAGTTTGAAAATATTTTTTAATATTTTTTTTTTGTGCACAAATATTTTTATTTTTAATAATATTGTAACACAATTTCACTATATTTTAACTAACAAAAATTTAGATGTTTTAAAATTTTATTAATTATTAATAATATTATATATATATATATATATATATATTTATGACATCACTGGGTCAAATAACGGTACGACCACTAGTTGAACCAGTGACCCATCCATTCGGTACGTCAGGGTCTGAAAACCTTGTGTGATACTATCCTGTATCGACTACAGGGTAAAAAGAAATTGTTAGATGCATTCATGGCTTGGAGTAATTATTCAGTGATCTTTGAACAACATTACGTGGTGTCCTAGGCCAATGAAATCTCTTCATTCAATGGGCCCAAAACTGCAAGTAGTGGGGCACCACTAAAGTGGGGAGATTTCATTATCCTGAGGCACCACGTGGCGTTGCCTTAAGACCATTGAATAATTTTTTCATGTCTTGCCACGTTTTGTTCAGTTTGAACCCACTTCGGATAATAAATCTGGACCGAGCCCAATAAAATTAAGCTTATATTGAAACAAGTCGGCCCATAACTCCTAATTGACAAGTAGATTTATTTGTTTTCCTAAAGATTTAAGTTTTCCTAACCAAATAAGTATTTAATTTAGGTATCCTAACATAATTTTAAAAACTAGTTTCCTATTCCAATTTAGATTTAGATTTCCCGCTTAGGTTTTATAAATAAGGTCCTCATTGATCTAGTGGAAGCATTAATTTGTAATTGGTATAAAATTATTTTTTTCTAAGAATTGACACTACGGTTTTATGTCCTACTTCATCTACTATAACAAAAGATTAGGGTTGTTTGTGAGTTTTAAAACCAAAAATAAATAAATAAATAAATAAATAAAAGGAAGGAAGAAAGAACTTAATGGAAATCTTAAGTTTTGTTCATTTATTTTATTTGTGAGTTGTTTAAAGAAGGAAAAATGTCAAAAAAACATGAAAACTTCTATAGCGAGACGCTTCTTATTAAAAAATAAATAGATTTAGATCGAGAAAAAATATATAACATAAAGATGTTATAATCCCTTCTATTTACAAACACAACATGACTTAATAAAAGTGTAAAATAATAATCAAATTTTGATTCTTCGTTTCTTTTCTTCAATTTTACAAACTCACAAATAACACTAATACAAACTTGTAAATTTTCTTAATTTAAGTTTTGTATTTTTTATTTTTTTTTCACTGAACTGGATACCAATTTATATATGTATTACTGAATGAATTATTTTTTACAATTGACTCACTGAATTGAAATTATTTTACAAAAGGTTAAAAAATTTATTAATTTAAATAAAATCAGAATTACGTAAAAGAATATCCCTTCACATAATAGATTAATTCATTTGGCATCTATGTAAGTAAGAGAATCTGACACATGGCTTTTTATGCTTCTATATTTCCAAGAGTCGCATATGTTAATCAAGAGATATTGATTTGAGGATTAACGAGAATGGTACTATAAGCTCTACGCAAGCAAGTGTTTGGGGTCTCTCCGGCAAACTTTAAACATGACTTAACTTGAAACAACCTTTCAATCTGGTTGGGCATAGTCCGAAAGCTGTTACAGATTGTGATACTTTTTTGTCTTTGTTAGTAAAGGAGTTTTTTAAGGGCTTTTGAATGGTTTCTTGGTTAGGGAATTTTGGATCTGATTTGAGGATTTGTTGATGGGTTTGGAATGGATCTATTGATGGGTTTGGAATTGATCTGCTTTGGACTTGGGTCTTTGGGGGTTTTGAATCAGTTTGACCGATTTTAGTTCTATAATTTCTTGTTGTTTGCTTATTATTCTATCTTTTTGGATGAGAAATCTTGGGTTTGTTTCAGATCTATTAAATTTTGAATGTCTTGTTTAGACACTGATGAATTTAAATGACTCTGGTGCCTGATGTTATGAAGAAGATGAAGGAATGAAGAAAATGCTCAGTAATGGATTGTAAAAAATTTGTAGTTCAATGAGTAGATTGTATTTTTTTTTTAACTTCAATGATATAAATGTAAATTTAACCTCAATTCAGTAGAAAAATAATGATTTAACTTGTAAACTAATTAAATGTATTTTTTCTTTATTTTTAATACAATGTCATCATTGCCATGCCATATTTAATATGTTGAATAATTCACGTAAGCAATCACGTTAATATCCTATTAAATTTTAACACTTTTAGATGAAAATTTTAAATTTTGTAAAAAAAATTCAAAAAAATTAATTTAGTGATGCTAAATTATTGTCTAATTCAATGAAGAAAAAAAAGAAGTGATTTAACCCCTTCTTTTTTTATTTATTTATTTTATTTTTTTTTTTTATGTTCAAAGCACACTAACATAGTGTGCTCGGGAGAATAGGGAGGAGAGAACAAAAAAAAAAAAGATGGAGGTCAAAATGGGGGTTTTGGATTATAGAGTTTAACTTTGCTTAGTTTGTGAACTGGGTTTCTAGTTGGGCGTCTAGATTTTCTTTAGAACAGGTGTAAGGGTCCTATTGGTCTAGAGGTGAGCCAGTTCCATCATACTATGTATCATCATTGACTTGTAACTGTAAGTGGAAAACACATGTTACCTCAGAATTTGATTCCTCATCAATTGAAATAGTCAATATTTTCAACATCTAGAGGCCCTATGCTAACTTACAACCCACAACATTACAAAAGATCAATTTTCTGGTGTAATATAGTAACCAAAAGTAGCATCTAATAATTAAAATTGAAATACTGTGACCTATAAGTGTTTGGTTCGATTTTTATTTAAGATTTTTTTTTATTATTTTAAATGATTTCTTGATTCTCATTTAAGTGAGTTTATTTTTTTTCATTCTAGAGAGCTTGTTTCCTCTTTAAAATGATCACGAGTTGAGTTGAACAATAGCTCAGATTCTACTCGATTTTTTTTAAAGTACTTGAATTCGTACTTAAATTCGAATATAATTTTGCAATCTTTGTTCATATTTGAATTAGAATCATTTAATTGTATTCGAGTTCAACTCAACTTGACTCGTTTTTTAGTCGAGCTACTCATAAGCATTTGAGACATACACAAATCAGAACTGGATCATTTACATTATTGCAATATAGATAAAATTAACTTAGTCAACTATTTAAAATAATTTATATGTGAACTATTCATACTAGATCTTGAGCTTTGTAAAAAAAATTAGTGAGATGATATTATCACTCTTGAATCAATTGATGGACATGCACAAAAAATATATAAATCTCTTCTATTTCTCAAAGTATATGGTGGATTTAATTGATAAATAATATATATTAACTAAATCGAGTGTACTCGATAATGCATACGAGTAAGGATCAATGAACTTATATTGAGTATAGATCAGTAATGTAAGAAAAATTCGATACTTAAATAAGCGAACAACAGACGGCTCATATTTCACTTATATTAGTGTTCGAATATTAAAATGGATTCAAATTCAACTTGTTTAAGTATCGAATCCTAGTCTCGTTTAAATTTTTTGAGTCGATCTTGAATTGGGTTTCAAACTAATTGAATTCATTTTTAGCCCTTTATGTGAGGGTTGTTTGTGAGTTTTTTTTTTTTTTTTTTGTGATGTTTGATTAATTCTTAATATTGTAATAGTGATGATGTACTTGAATTCTGTAATTTATTATATCCCCAAACAGTAGGACTTTCAAAATGAAGGTCAATTAAATTTTAATGTAACTCAATTAAATTATCAAATTAAGTTTTATTATTTTTTTGACGTAATGTAGTAATCGTATAGTAAATATAACGTGAATTCAAGATCAAATTAGACATAGCTCATGAATTATATATAAATAATCCTTCAAGTAATAATATTAAAGTTTTTAACAATGTTATTATATCATTTGAGAAACGTTACAAATGATAAAAATTCAACATTTCAGAAGCTAAAATAAGAATTAGATTAAGCATACCTTTGAAAATATTGCCTTTTATGTTCGAATGGTATAATAGGCTATTATATTATCAAAAAAATAAAATAAATTGAAAATGTAGTAGCTAGACATCTACACCGGTTTGAAATGTAGCAAGAATGGTAATAGTACTCATCAATTAATAAAAATAAATTTGAGATATTTTTAAACTTGAAATCAATATAATTTAATTATCTTTTAAAAATAACAAAACTTGTAATTATTAATACTTGTTTGGATAGATTACAAGTTTTATAATTGCATTGGTTATAATTAAATGAATTTATATCAATTTTAAATTTAAAAATATTTTCAATTAATTTTAAAAGTCAAAATTAAGCTCACTTTTAAATGGAGGTAACATATCTAATTATGTAACCGATAAAAAAATATATCTCTATTATTGAAATAATATATATATTATTTAATTTTATTTTAAATGAATCAAGAAAAATGAGAGTAAGCCGGCCAGCATGAGATTAATGCCGGGTGGCATATTATTCCCTTGCAAATTGTAACCAAACACACAACAAAAGGACAGAGCTACATCTCTGACTAAATGGATGCCTCTCCACCGTCCGATCCAATTCCCCAAACCCAATCCCAACCGTTCAATCAATTGCAGGCCCTTAATTTAACTATATAAATAACTGTCACACTCCTTTTCCCTCATTCCAACCCACAATTAGTTACTAAAGTTTCCTTTCCATTTTTAGCCCTGAACACCACCCCTCCTCCCAAGCCAAAATGCGTGAAATTCTCCACATTCAGGGAGGGCAATGCGGGAACCAAATTGGTTCAAAGTTCTGGGAAGTTGTCTGTGATGAGCACGGCATTGACCCGACCGGCCGATACACCGGAAATTCGGATCTTCAGCTCGATAAAGTTAATGTATACTATAACGAGGCTTCTGGCAGGAGGTACGTGCCACGCGCTGTGCTAATGGACCTCGAACCGGGCACTATGGACAGCATTCGGACCGGGCCGTATGGGCAGATTTTTCGGCCTGATAACTTTGTTTTTGGGCAGTCAGGTGCCGGGAACAATTGGGCCAAGGGGCATTATACTGAGGGTGCAGAGCTTATTGACTCTGTTCTTGATGTTGTTAGAAAGGAAGCTGAGAATTGTGACTGCTTGCAAGGTTGGTTTGGAATTTTTACAAATTGAATTACTCGTGTAACTATTCCTAATATGCATGACGCCTATCCGTGGGATTAGTCAGATGTTGTAGCTTGCGTTTATTTGCAGGTTTAAATCAATCATTCTGTTAATCCTAAAAAATTGTATGTAATTTAGTTATGAATTAATTAAGTACCCCTGATTTGAATGTACAATTTCGTTGCAGGATTTCAAGTGTGTCATTCTCTTGGAGGAGGAACAGGATCTGGAATGGGAACATTGCTGATATCAAAGATAAGGGAAGAATACCCTGACAGGATGATGCTCACATTCTCTGTGTTTCCATCTCCCAAGGTTTCCGACACGGTGGTTGAGCCGTACAATGCCACCCTCTCTGTTCATCAGCTGGTGGAGAATGCTGACGAGTGTATGGTTCTCGACAATGAAGCACTTTATGATATATGCTTCAGGACCCTCAAGCTCACCACTCCTAGCTGTAAGTATCAAGAATATGTTCAATTTATGAATCTAATCTTCAATATTACTCCCTTTGTCCCTGAAAAAAGGTCCCATTTGATCTTACTACTCGGTCAATTTGTAAAATTCAAAACTTTTTTTTTTGATTTGGTTTTTAATGCATTTGTTAATATTGTAAGCTACTTCAAAATTAGACTAAAATATAAATTTGTATCACGAGCTTATCACTCTGTGGAGATATGGTAACCGACTTTATAATATAACAAATCGCTATCTCCGGGTTTAATTAGTACAAACCTATGCTTTTTGTGCCGTTGGTTATACCTTAAAAAGTATAGTTTTGCATTAATAATTGTACTTTGAGGGAGGGATATGTTAATCAGTCAAATTCAAGGACAAAATCATCACACGAGCACGAACGTAGGGGAGAGTTTTGCATTTTAGTCTAAAAATTATCAATTAGAATTTTTGAAATTTGACAAATTAATTAGGATCAAATTCAAATGAGAATCTTTTTCTAAAACGGATGGAGTTGTAATGTATGTATGCCCCCATTGTAGGATGTAAGCACCTTTTGTTTTTGAGTCTTGCTATATCCACCCACAAGAATATGTCAGGCTTTTTAGTCGACTAGACACAATGACATGTTTTATTAGACATTTCAATTTCATGAGTAATTTTTCATGGTGTCTTATCAGCTAAAAAGTCAATTATTATTATTTTTTTTTATCAGAAGATGTATCATTTTTTCCCTTGATTTTCTCTGCTTCTATGTTACACTATAATACTCATTTACAATGGGGAAAAAATTAAAATAAAATATGACATTTGCTTGTAATTTTCTTGGACCAGTCGGGGACTTAAATCATCTGATATCAGGAACAATGAGTGGAGTTACATGTTGCTTGAGATTCCCAGGCCAGCTAAACTCAGACTTAAGAAAGCTAGCAGTGAACTTAATCCCATTCCCAAGGCTACACTTTTTCATGGTAGGATTTGCTCCTCTGACATCCCGAGGATCACAGCAATACCGCAACCTCACAGTCCCCGAGCTGACACAACAAATGTGGGATTCCAAGAACATGATGTGCGCAGCTGATCCACGACACGGGCGTTACCTCACCGCCTCAGCAATGTTTCGAGGCAAAATGAGCACAAAAGAGGTTGATGAACAAATCCTAAATGTACAAAACAAGAACTCTTCTTATTTTGTCGAGTGGATTCCTAACAATGTTAAGTCTAGTGTGTGTGACATTCCGCCAAGAGGACTTTCAATGGCATCCACATTTATTGGAAATTCAACGTCTATTCAAGAGATGTTTAGGCGAGTTAGTGAGCAGTTTTCGGCTATGTTTAGGCGAAAGGCGTTTTTGCATTGGTATACTGGTGAAGGAATGGATGAGATGGAGTTTACGGAGGCTGAGAGTAATATGAATGATCTTGTCGCGGAGTATCAGCAATATCAGGATGCTATTGCTGAGGATGAAGAAGATTATGAAGATGACAACGGGAGCACTGGAGATTGAAGATGCACAACTAGTTTTTTGATGTATGGTGCTCGCAACAATGCAGTTATGAATTAGTATGTCTGAAGTTTAATTACTGTAATGTTCCGAACTTTCAAGAGAGTTGTAATCCGACTTTAGATGAATAAATAAAGCTTGAATTATATCTTATATGTGTTATGGAATCTTCGTTATTGTTTATTTATGTGTTTCGGTTCAAGTATTCAACCTTAGCACGTAAAAGGAGAGTAAAAGTTTTTTTTCAAAAATAAAAAAAGAGGATAAAACCTAAACCCTAAACCCCAGGGTCTAAACCCTAAGAAATCTAACCTAGACCCTCGAGAGTTACGTATATGTCAAAATGACATTCTGCTTCAGGATTCATCTTTCTCACGCTTTGAAAACACGTTATAGCCGATAAAAGTTTTTCTCGAAAAGCGTGCTTGGAATAGGACGGAATAGGAAAAAGACAATTTTTTTTTTTTGCCTTTTTGATCGTCTAACCATTTTCTGAGAAATGGTAGTCGAAAATGCTGTTAATCGAAAAACGTGCAACGTCTTTTGGACTTTTCACTTCACAGAATAGTGTTTATTGTAGGAATTTCGAATCGAAAAGCAGCGGAATTTTAAAAAAAATTCCGAAACCCTAAAATAGGATCCATGCGAAAACATATTAATCAGAGGTTTAGATTTGTTTTACCGATTAGTCGTGCTTGAATGGAGATGATGGAGACGATTGAGAATTCTGGAACGCTTCGAATCTTCAACGCAATCCAATGACTACGTCTCTACAGTATCCACACGAACGCTCCGCGAATCGTCACACAATTTGCAGCAAAAAGGGAGTTGCGATAACAGCCACCAAGATCAAGATTTCTGAACTATTTTTCTCTCTAGCCTCTTTCTGAAAGCGACCAGAGTTTTTAGTTTTTCCTTACGTGCGTAAAACTACTGATATATCATGTTTATATAGCAGTTAATAGGAATTAACCAAAACCTAAAATAAATATAAAAATAAAATCTATATATATATATATATATATATATACACACGCACACAAAAATTATCTTATTAATTTAAATTCGTAATTTAAATACTATCAATCATATTGACATATTTAAATACTTACAATTTAAATTAATTCCCTTTTAAATACGTTCTGAGTGTGTAATCCTATAGGTTATTATTATTTTGGCAATAATTTTAAAATCATATTATAAAATTATAAACAATGAGCGACATTTAGTAATGCATCACTATTACCCAAATAATAATAAGATCAGTGATTCGATGCAACCTTTTCGTGACCAATGTTTCAATGTAATTTAATCTTTTTAACCTTGACATCCTAGATTAAACTCGAGGTATAGAATGTGTCATACTCTTCATAATTTAATCTGAGTTTTCTTGATCAATGAGTAAACTATATGAAACAAATCACTATTTGAGCATGGCCATGCATTTCATAGTACTACTCAATCAAGAGGCCTATGGATATTACCCCTAATATATAGGAGGGTTAAATTCCATCTAGATCAATCATATTCCTCACACGATTCATGATGTATCCAATAATCACCTTTATTGTCCACCCTATTAAAGGTGACTTTTAATGATATCAAAGTACATAAATTCTCGTGTAATAATATAGTGATTTTAGGTCAAAGGATCATTACATCATTGTCACTAAGATAATTTTTTATGGAACTTTGCATAATGCTCCACGTAGAATTCTCATGGTGGGTCTGTCCAGTACATTGTTCTCTAACATGTACATATGCATTGACTCAATATCTCATATATTTATGACCAATGAGATTTGACCATCAGTCAATCCACATACTAGTCTCAATGCATCATTGTTGTCCCATTAACAATGATACTCGACTAGGGACATTTAAGAACAATGATATTAATTGTAATTATATAATCTCATGTTCAAGTCACATACTTGAAGCTATATAATTCGTATCACTATTCTAAGGACTTTTATTATGCTAATATTTATATAACGCAATAAATAAAATCATAATAAAATAATTCATTTATTCAATCAAATATAATATCAAATTATTAAGCAATTATATCAAATAATTGGCCTATAGGACATGAACTCTAACAATCTCCCACTTGCACTATAGCCAATTACTCATGTATCTAATACCTATAGAACTAGTGTAACCTTCATGCTTCTGCTGCGACAAAGCCTTGGTCAGTGGATCTACAACATTTTTATCTGTTGGCACTTTGCATATATGTACAATCTCCTCTATGAATGATTTCACGGATGAGATGGTACCGCCAAAGTATATGCTTGGATCGTTGGTGAGATCTGGGTTCCTTAGCCTGTGCAATGGCTCCATCATTATCACAGTATAGCTCAACTGGATCAACAATGGTTGGAACAACACCAAGTTCAATGACGAACTTTTTAATCCATACAACCTCCTTAGCTGCACTAGAAGTAACAATATACTCAGCCTCTATTGTAGAATCGGCTAATGTCTCTTGCTTCGAACTTTTCCAGCTAACAGCACCACCATTAAGGCAAAACACAAAACCTGACTGAGACTTATAGTCATCTATGTCAGTTTGGAAACTAGCATCTGTGTAACCTTTTATTGTCAGTTCATATTCACCTCCATCTTTTCAGGTACATGAGGATATTCTTGACTGCTGTACAGTGACCTTCACCTGGATTCTAATAGTATCTGCTCGCCATGCTTAAAGCATACGAGACATCCGGACGAGTACATATCATTGCATACATGATAGATCCAATTGCCGAAGCATAAGGGATCTTTCTCATACACTCCTCGTCATTTTTTGATTTAGGACATTGGGCCTTAGAGATCTTTACACCATGAGACATGGGTAAGTATCCTTTTTTTGCCTTTTGCATGCTGAACCATTTCAGTACTTTATCCATATATATACTTTGACTTAGACCGAGCATTTTTCTCGATCTATCTCAATAGATCTTGATACCTAAAATGTAGGTTGCATCGCCCAAATCTTTCATGGAGAAATATTTTCCTCACCATGTTTTTACAGCTTGTAAGGAAGGAACGTCATTCCCAATAATTAATATGTCGTTAACATATAATACCAAGAATACAATGTGACTCCCACTAACCTTCTTATATACACAAGGTTCATCTTCATTTTTTATAAAGCCAAACTCTTTGACTGCTTCATCAAATCGAAGATTCCAACTCTGAGAGGCTTGCTTCAATCCATAAATGGATCGCTGCAGCTTACATACATTTTCAGCATCCTTTGGAGTGACAAAACCCTCAAGTTGTGTCATATACACATCCTCAAGAAGATTTCCATTAAGGAAAACAGTTTTTACATCTATCTGCCAGATTTCGTAATCATAAAAGGCTGCAATAGCAGGTAAGATCCTGATGGATTTAACCATTGTCACTGGGGAGAAGGTTTCATCATAGTCAACACCTTGAACTTGTTTGAAACCTTTTGCTACCAATCGACCTTTATAGGTTTGTACATTACCATCTATGTTGGTTTTCTTTTTGAAAACCCATTTGCACCCGATTGGTTTTACCCCTTCAGGTGATCAACCAAAGTCCATACTTGGTTAGTATACATGGAGTCCATCTCAGATTTCATGGCTTCAAGTCATCTATTAGAATTTGGTCCATTCATAGCTTCTTGGGAGGAAGCAGACTCATCATGATCTATGAGCATCAGATCGCCGCTTTGAGTCACAAGAAATCCATAATATCTCTCGGGCTCTTGGCGTGTCCTACTAGATCTACGAATACCTTGTGTAATTTGAGCAGGTTCACATTCCACAATATCTTGTGGTTCCTGCTCATGTTCCAACTCAGGTTCAATTATAGTTTATGGTTCTCGAATTTCTTCGAGTTCTACTTTCCTCCCATTGTTTCCTTTAGAGACAAATTCTCTTTCTAGAAAAATACCAGTTCGAGCAACAACTACTTTGTTCTCAGAAGGTTTGTAGAAATAATACCCTTTTGTTTCTTTAGGGTATCTCACAAAATTACATTTGTCAGATTTGGGTCTGAGCTTGTTAGAAGCCAGACATTTTGACAAACGCCTCGCAACCCCAAATCTTCATGAACGACATACTAGGATGTTTCCCAGTCCACATCTCATATGGTGTCTTTTGAACCGTCTTTATAGGAACACGGTTAAGTGTGAATGCAGTTGTCTCTAGGGCATGACCCCAGAAGCTTATTGGAAGATCTGCATGACTCATCATTGATCGTACCATGTCTAACAAGGTGTGATTCCTCCTCTCAGACACACCATTCCATTGTGGTGTTCCAGGTGGAGTGAGCTGTGATATAATACCACACTCCTTTATAAGATCATCAAATTCTTGGCCTAAGTGTTCACCACCTTGATCGGATCGAAAGGCTTTTATGCTTTTGCCAAATTGGTTTTGAACTTCATTCTTGAATTCCTTGAACTTTTCTAAGGATTCGGATTTGTGTCTCATAAGATACACATATCCATATCTACTGAAGTCATCAGTAAATGTAATGAAGTAATAGAACATACCTCTTGCTAACGAACTCATGGGTCCACATACATCACTATGTATAAGTCCCAATACATCACTAGCCCGTTCACTGTGACCAGTGAAAGGGGCTTTAGTCATCTTGCCTAATAAATAAGACTCGCATTTCTCATATGATTCAAAATCAAATGAATCCAAAAATCCATCTTTATGGAGTTTAGATATGCGTTTCTCATTTATATGGCCTAAACGACAGTGCTAGAGATATGTCAGATTCAAATCTTTTGATTTAAATCGTTTTGTATTTATGTTATAGATAGACATTACTAAAACAAGAATATAAAGACCATTAAACAATTGTGCAACACCATAATATACTTCATTTAAGTAAAACGAAAAACTGTTGCTCTTTATTAAAAACGAAAAACCTTTCTTGCCCAAACAAGAAACAGAAATAATGTTTTTGCTCATAGCAGGCACATAATAACAATCATCTAATTCTAATACTAGCCCAGTGGGCAAAGATAAATGATAAGTTCTTACGGCTAGTGCAACAACTTTTGCTCCATTCCCAACTCGTAGGTCAACCTCTCATTTCGCCAAAGTCCTACTCCTTCGGAGTTCCTGCACATTAACACAAATATGAGAACCACATCCAGTATACAATACCCATGATGTAGAAGTGGATAAATTGACTTTTATAACATATATACCTGAATCAGAAGTCATACTTCCTTTCTTTTTCTTCAGTTCTTCCAGATATGCATGACAATTCCTCTTCCAGTGTCCAGGTTTTCCACAGAAGTGATAATCACCTTCTTTAGCCACCCCACCTTTAGGTTTTAAAGCCTGTTTGTTTTTGAAATTGGGTTTGGCACTAGATTTAGATCTTATCTTCTTCTTGCCTTTCCCTTTTCCCTTAGTATTCCCCTTTCGCACCATCATTATGGGATCGGGTCTTGCCTTTTTCATGTTGTTCTCGGCAATTCTTAACTTGCTCAACAACTCAGTAAGTAGTTTCGTAATTTCATTCATGAGGTAATTCATGAAAAATTGCGAGTAGTTGTTATTCAAAGATTGCAAAACTAGATCAGTTTGGGCTTCCGCAGTAATCGAAAAACCCAACCTAGCAAGGTATTCAATATACCCAATCATTTTCAGAACATGTAGATCAACTGGATCACGTTTACCAATCTTGCAGTGATACAACGCTTTTCTTGTATCATACCTCTCCTGTCGAGCATGCCCTGCGAACAATTTCTTGAGATGCTCGATCATCTCATAAGCATCCATTAACTCATGCTGCTTCTGAAGCTCAGAGTTTATAGTTGCTAGCATGAGACAACTTACATCCAGAGCATCATCTTGATGCTTCTTGTAAGCATTATGCTCTGCATGTGGTGCAGTGTTAGCTGGTACAGTGTTAGCTGGTTCTACAGGAATGGGCCCATCAAGGACATTGAGCTTGCGCTCTTGTTTGAGGACAATCCTCAAGTTCCTATGCCAGTCTAGGAAATTAATTGCACTCAGTTTTTCCTTCTCAAGGACTGATCGTAGTGAAAGATTATTTGTGTTGTTGTTTGCCATTGATATCTTACCATTAATTCGGAAGACATTTTCTATTAAATCTTTGTAGTGAGCTAAGATCCATATTTCATTATGCCTTAAGTTAGCTTTGGCTAATCTCTTAAAACATAATTATTTAGGTAGACAA
This sequence comes from Hedera helix, assembly GCA_947179155.2. NCBI lineage: Eukaryota > Viridiplantae > Streptophyta > Magnoliopsida > Apiales > Araliaceae > Hedera > Hedera helix. The sequence goes on from OX359269.1 coordinate 10,935,273, forward strand.
CCATTTGTCAATTATATCATATATAACTCTTAGATAGTTTGGTGAACAACATTTGTTTCTAGTCCATCTAATGGTACCTGCCAAACTCTATGCCTCTAAGTCCACAATCCTATTGAGATAACTTAGTTAAGTCGGGACCAATGATTTTAACATTTTGGATATCATAATTATCCTATCGCATCTTACCAAGATAAATGAGGTACTTTGCATTGACAAACCTACATTCATCGATCAAGGTCTTGATAAGTGTCATTCATTGGAAGACATCTAATTTAGACTTAATAATTTTATGAGGGATTTTATTAATTAATTTAGATCTCACCAATTTTAATCTTATTAAGCATGCACGTTATTTATCATATCATATCGTATACAAGCATAAATAAAGTGCAAAAATTAAACGTGTCACAGTTATGGCCCAACTCTATGTCAATCATTTCAAGCTAATGAAAAGATTGAAGGTTAGTCTAAGGTGGTAAAAGGTCTTCAAAATAGTAGCTTCGTTGGACCTTCCTCATACACGTGTGCTACGCAATTTGTATACGAATCTCTGAAACAATTTTAGAATCATATACAATCTGCCATATTAAATAATATACCCAAAATAATACATCCAGAACATATCATATATGTCCAGTTTCGATTAATCATATTAAATAGAATATTCATGCTTTTAATCCAATTAGAACAGAAGTTGTATTGTTCTTCCACCTTCTAGGATACGATTAACAAATAATCATATACATGCATATATATTACAGATTACCAGAATACGCATACATGCAGAATATCATATATTCAAATTCAGATCGGTAAACACGCATCATCATATATCATATATATATCGAATACAATTAAATCACGTAATCTGAATTAATCGTTTTGCAAGTAGCTCTGATACCATTGTAGGAATTTCGGATCGAAAAACAGCGAAATTTAAAAAAATAAATCTGAAACCCTAAAATAGGATCCATGCGAAAACATATTAATCAGAGGTTTAGATTTATTTTACCGATTAGTCATGCTTGAATGGAGACGATGGAGACGATTGAGAATTCGGGAACGCTTCGAATCTTCAACACAATCCAATGACTGTGTCTCTACGGTATCCACACGAACACTCCGCGAATTGTTACACGATCTGCAGCTAAAAAGGAGCTGCGGTACTAGTCACCAAGATCAGGATTTCTGAACTATTTTTCTCTTTAGCCTATTTCTAAAAGCGGCAAGGGTTTTTAGTTTTTCCTTACGTGTGTAAAACTACTGATATATCATGTATATATAGCAGTTAATAGGAATTAACCAAAACCTAAAATAAATAGAAAAATAAAATCCAAATTTATATATATATATATATATATATATATATATATATATATATATATATATATACAAATTATCTTATTAATTTAAATACTATCATTTATATTGATATATTTAAATACTTACAATTTAAATTAATTCCCTTTTAAATACGTTCTAAGTGTGTGACCCTATAAGTTATTATTATGTTGACAATAATTTTAAAATCATATTATAAAATTATAAACAATGAGCGACATCTAGTAATGTATCACTGCTACCCAAATAATAATAAGATCGGTGATTCGGTACAACATTTTCATGACCAATGTTTCAATGTAATTTAATCCTTTTAACCTTGACATCCTAGATTAAAGTCGAGGCATGGAATGTGTCATACTCTTTATAATTTAATCTGAGTTTTCTTGATCAATTAGTAGACTATATGAAACAAATCACTATTTGAACATGACCATGCATTTCATAGTCCTACTCAATCAAGAGGCCTATGGATATCACCCTTAATATATAGGAGGGTTAAATTCCATCTAGATCACTCATATTCTTCACACGATTCATGATGTATCCAATAATCACCTTTATTGTCCACCCTATTAAAGGTAACTTTGATGATATCAAAGTACATAAATTTTCGTGTAATAATATAGTGATTTAGGTCGAATGATCATTACATCATTGTCACTATGAGAATTTTTTATGACACTTTGTATAATTCTCCACGAAGAATTCTCATGGTGGGTCTATCCAGTACATTTCTCTCTAACATGTACATATGCATTGACTCAATATCTCATGTATTTATAACCAATGAGATTTGACCATCAGTCAATCCACATACTAGTCTCAATGCATCATTGTTGTCCCATTAACAATGATACTCGACTAGGGACATTTAAGAACAATGATACTAATTGTAATTATATAATCTTATGTTCAAGTCACATACTTGAAGCTATATAATTCGTATCACTATTCTAAGGACTTTTATTATGCTAATATTTATATAACGCAGTAAATAAAATCATAATAAAATAATTCATTTATTCAATCAAATATAATATCAAATTGTTAAGCAATTACATCAAATAATTGGCCTCCCGGGCATGAACTCTAACATTTATATGAAACAAAACTCAGTAATATTAAAATTTTAAATCAGTAGAAGTTAACCATTTAGTTGGAATCATACTGTTATATAATTAAACTACTAATTTATCCGTATTGTTTTCTTTAAACGCAATATGAGATAGGTTAACATAAAATTTGAATAATCAAATTTATGAGATTAATACCTAATTATATTATTCAATCATAATTTGTGTCTAGAATGAAAGAAATTTATCAGTCACATCGCCCGGTAGATTATCTGAGATTAATTTAAGAAAAACTTTAAGAGTCAGACGAAACATCATATTAATACTGTATGATGTATTTTATGAATAAAATATGTATAACTAATTAAAACTGATATTACTGATGCGAAATATTTCAAAATAATTGCACGCGATTTATCCGATATACCAAAAATGGAAGAAGGAGTGGGTAAGAGTGTGGCTGGCACACGCTGGCACACGTCTGGCACACTCTGGCACACTCTAAGTACAAAAAGGCTAAAATGCCCTTGGTCTTTTAAACTAATGACCAAACTATCCCGACCCTTGGTTTTTCTATAAATAGGAAGCTAACCTCTTTATTATTCTCAATAATTTTCAAAGCAAAATTCCTATAATCAAGAAATAGTTAAAGCATGCAAATTCAAGAGGTACAATCTCTAGTAGTTATTATGTTCGATTTTTTTTCGTCTTTAATTTTCAAAAGCTCAAGAACGCGAGTCGTAGCCATATACGATTGTCGTTCTCTGTGTTCTTCACGTGTTCTAGAGCCTTTCTTCATTTTGTAGTAGTTATAATGTCGAATTTTATTTCGTAGTTTAAAACTCAAGAACGTAGCCATGTACGATTTTTCCGTTCTTCGTGTGTTCTTGAGCAAAAGTCATGAATCTTTTTTTATGAAGGTTTATGATTTATTATTTTTATGTTATTAAGTGTTATTGAGTCTTATAACATGATTTTTTAAAGATTTAAAGCAAGCAGTACCATGTTTCACATGGTTAACCCTAAGAATATTGGTCAAAACATGCTTAATATCTGTTTTTGCCATTTTTTGAAAACTTAAAATCCGAATCTACCTTAGTAATATAAATAAAAGTTTTAGATCATGAAATTCTAAGAAATTTAGACTCAAGAATCACTTCAAAATATTTTTGTATGACAAAGTTATGATAGTTACCGTAAAAGATGTCAAAGTTGTAAAAAATAAGGAACCCTCAAATTTTGGCACCAAAATTTAAGGTTTTGAGTTGGCCAAGCCACCTAAACATTCTGCCAATGAAAATAGTCTAGTTTAGTTATAAAAGAACAAGAAAATTTGATGAACTAACATTCGGGTATGTGAAACCCTTTATATAGGCACTTTAAGTAATTACCTGGAAACCCTAATTGTGCATTAAGGCAAGTTTTCTATTCTTAACCTTTGTTTACTTGTTTTTTATGTGATTTATACATTTTGTATATATAACGTGTTATAAATCTTTGATATGAGAGTTATTGCTTCTTGTTTGGCATAACTTGCAAAATGAAATGCTTATTCGTGATATATTTTAAATCATGCTTTATTATATCAAACCAAGTTGTCTTAGGGTGATCCTGACATGTAAAGTAAATTGAGATGAACAAATATGTATCGATGTTCCTAATTTGTCCAGTGTAGGTATGTTATGCATAACATAGGATGTTGTTAGGTTGATCTCCTTTCTATATCCATTGTAAATGGTTCTAAATCGAAAGAGAAAGAACAATTCAAGGTCTAATCATCACTCAGTCTTGCTATGTTAAAAACATTTGTAATATCAATTGTTGTGTCATGAATCCTTACAATCCATATCGGTGTGAGTTCACTTATATGCTATGTGTTTAAAACTTGCTGAGAATCCTAGCTCACTCTTGCAAATAAACCTAACTTGCAGACAAACCCGAGAGTTCCAGCTCAAAGAAGAAAGGAAAGAAGAAATGCGTAGACTAGTTTATTGTTTTTCTTAAATGTTCTTAACTGTAGTCATAATGACATTTTGTAATAAGAACAAGTTATGCACATGTAACCGAATATTATATAAATATTATCAAGTTTTATCACATTCTCTTGTTACGTCTTTACTTTGATTAAACCTAGAATTGTTAAAACTTAACATAGTATTAATAATGATCTATTTATCTGGATGAGGATCGATAAATAACTTGTGTGTGCTGTACATCCGAGACAGGACTAAGCGATGTTAACTGATCAAATCCATCGTTAAGGTTCCTTGGACCCAGGTATAACTCGTTATTACTATTCTGAATGTCGGATAAGTAGGATTATTAATATGAAGAGATATCACTATAAACAAATATATTTCGAATGAGGGTTTTAACTAGTTGGGTAATATTCTGTACGGAAAGAGAATTTTGCATCGGACAAAGATACAATAATTTGTCACGGATAAAGATGCAAACATTTATCACGGGTGAAGATGTAAACATTCACCGCGAGATTCTCTGTTCCCAAGAGTCGTCTTAATGATTTAATGCAGTGGATGTTGGAACATGTAAAGTTATAGAATATCTAAATATTTAGGATAAAATGTTATGATTGAGTATCAAGTCCCTTGCATCGATTACAAGGACTTGGTATGAAATAATGAAAGATCTTTGGAAATTAAGATGAGAACTTTGTTTATGAATAAAGAAAATTATCTATAAACCTAATGATTTAACATTTATAGTGAGCACCAAGTTAGCTATAGTAAGTATAGTGATTTGGGGGCGTCACAATTACTCGTATAATCGATGTTAATGAGTAGAAAACGAATCATTTTAGTGACTCTAGTTGTTTCACTGAATTTGATTTTGGCTTAATTGTCATATCCTACCGACAGTATTCTGGTTTGATATTTTTTTCATTCAAAGAAATGCACTATTTTATGTTTCACGTTTCTAAAATTATGTTATGATAATTGGATAATTACAATGTACTCGGGTAGGGCTATATTGGTCATCGCTATCCCACCCGATCTTATACAGGTCTCCTAACTACTTATTTTATGACAAAATTCCTAGTGGTCTAAACTAGTAAGGTGATGCAGTAGTTATAGTCTTCAGCTAGGCTGTTAGAATAAGTAGAAAATTAAGAGAGAGAAGAGAGAATAAATAAAGGAGGAAATGAATAATTCTCATTCAATGAATTTTGCATTATAGAATCAGTGGTATAGAATTCTAGATGATCTGTTATAACCATACAACTCACATTATTGGTTAGCCATTGGATAACTTAACTGCCAGTTACTGCAGTATTACCATATTGCCTTGCTATTTCCTTTATTTCCCCTAGTGTATCCTTGCGGCCACGTGGGTTCCTTGACCTGCCTTTTTGATCTCATCAACTTATTTAGTGTGAGTAGATCCTCTAGCTCAGCTTCCTCTAAATCCACTCTATTGGATATTTCTTTTTCCTTTAATTCCTCATGATCAACCCTACTATCCTCCACTTCCTTGTTGGTCTCTATGAACATTTACTCTTCATTGTGTTGGGGTTGTAGAGTTTGATCAAGGCCTTCAGCTACGGGTGCACTTGGTTCAGCTACTGGTGCACCTGGTGCACTTGGTTCTTTGTCTACTAATGCTTCTGCTAATTTGGCCATTTTATTTATATCAATATTCACCCCTTCAAGAGACACCTTGTCCTCAAGGTGGAAATTAGGATAGGCATTCTTTAATTTTTTAGCAGATAACCAAGTAACTTCTTCCAATGGTAAACCTTCCCACTGTATGAGGACTTGTGATTCTTAATGATTGTTGATGAGTTTCTTTCTAGTAGCTAGAATGGCAAGTGGCTGGATTGAAGGTTGGTTATTATAGGACTATAGGAGTAGAGCAACTGCTGGTGTTGGGCTGTATCCGTTGAATTTCTTAAGGAGGGATATATGAAAAACAAGATGAATCTTAGAGTCTTCTAGTAATTGGAGTTTGTAGGCCATTGGTTCAAAGACAACCCTATAAGGAGTTTATTGTATGACTGAATGATATGTTATAAAATCACTCAGCAAAGCCCAAGAATTTATGCCACTGATGAGGCACATCAGAAACAAAACACCTTAGATATTGTTCTAAACATCTATTAACCACCTCTTACTGTCCACCAGTTTAGGAATGATAAGATGATGACATTTTAAATATAGTCCCTTGAAGTTTAAATAATTCATTCCGGAATTTTGATAGGAATATTGTATCCTTATCACTTACTATAGATTTAGGAATGCCATGGTGTTTTCCTACCATTTCCCAAAAAAGATAAGCTATCTTTGAGGCTGTATAACTTTTAGGTAATGGTTCAAAATGGGTTGGCTTGGATAATCTATCTATTACCACTAAAATGCATGTATACCCCTGAGATGTAGGAAGGTGAATGATGAAGTTCATGCTAATATCTTCCCAAATCTGCTTGGGAATTTCCAGGGGTTATAAAAGCCCATAAGGATTGACATTGATAGCTTTAACTTGTTGGCATACCACAAATTTTTTTATGTAAGCTGTGACATCTTTCCTCAAATTTGGCCAATAAAATTGACATTAAGCCTCATGAAAGTTTTTTGTGTGCCTCTATGTCCCCCTTCTGGTGAGTTATGAAATTCTCTCATAAGAGATTCCTTTAATGTTGACTAATTAGGGATGTATATTTTTCCTTGGTAGAGATAGATTTTGTTTTTGACAGACCAAGGAGGGCTTATGGCAATGGACTGCATTTCAGGGCTGCAGATTGAGCTTTCTTTATATCCTCAAATATTTGAAAGGTAGGCATAGTGAATTTCATGGGTGTACCTGTGTGAGTAGTTGATGGTTGGTAGGTGGGATGTCTTTACATAGCATCAGCTGCTACATTATTCCTTTTAGGCTTATAAATGATCTCATAATTGTAGCCCAACAATTTAGTGAGATAGTGAAAGTCTGATAATAATCTAAAAGGGGGAAGGGGGGGGGGGGGGGTGAATAGATTACTACTATTTAAAAATTATCTTAGGCCTTTTTGAATTTTTAATTAATTTTAATTTTGTAGTGTAATTAGACCTGGCAATTTGGGCCCAAGCCCGCGGGCCGGGCCAGCCCGCCGGGAAAATATTGGGCTTTGGGCTTATGTTTTTTAGCCCAAGAAGAATTGGGCCATTTTGGCCCGGCCCAATTTTAGCCCGGCCCGTTGTGGCCCGGCCCGGTTGTGTTTTTTTTTTTTTTAAAAACACAATGCAATGTTTATGCCAAGAGTTGAACTCTAGACCTTCAAAATACTAAACAAGCACAAACACCAACTCAGCTACAACAAGTTTTGTTATTATAATATCAATCTTCAATCATTTTCTCTCATTTTAAACCCTTTTGCCCTTTCTCTCCTTTCAAGTAAATTAACCCACCCACACCCCACGCCATTTCCCATTTTCCCTAAATGTTTCTCTCTCTTCATTCTTCATTTCTTCAGCATTCCTACCGAGCTCTCCCATCTCTCTCTAAAATTTTTGACAAATCTTATATTTTTAAACTTAGATTTAGCTAGATCTAAGAAGTTTTGACAAAAAATACTTTAATTAATATTTTTTAGTCATCTTTTTATACAAATCTACCGATTTAATTTGCAAAAATATCCCCTCCTTTTGAAAATCTCAACAGGCTTCTTTGGGTTGTTGATCATCATTTCTTTATGCGTATGGGTAGTGCTTCCACTTTCCAATAGCATCAAACTGTTGTGGAGTTTATTTCTTTCAATTAATGATGCTCGAGTATTCACACTAGCGGATACCCTCCTTTTGTTTATACATTCTTCATTTTCTTTCAAGTATGTCCAGCGGTTCCTCAAATGAATTGCAGCAAGTTATGTATCTCTTGTTCCATTTATTGCTGTGTTTTTCTCCTTATTTGCAGGTAGAGTGGGTGACTTTAGTGCTTGCTGTGAAATGTACAAGAGGTTTATGCTATGTTACTGTTTCGAATCCCGGATAATTTGGATTTATGTTTCTTATAGCAGGATCCTGATTGTATTAGGTTCCATGTTTATATTTTTTTTGCTCAAATTTATACTTGATTATTTAAGATTTACTCTTATGAAGTGGAGTTCTTGAAATTGACTACATAAATTAACATGTCTATTTGAGTCAAAAAGTTACTCAATGAGTTTGGATCACTCCCAGCTACATATATGTTAATTTTATGTCTATTTGTTTTGTTGCTAATGTATGTCTATTCGACTCCGAAAGATCTTTTGTTTGTTTAAAAAAAGTTGTATGTTTGTTGTTGGATCAGTGAATTTGATGGTTTAATTATGAGTTAACTAAAAAAGCCCGCGGGCCGGGCCGGCCCAACCCGGGCCACGGGCCGCTTGTTTTCAGCCCACAAAAATCTGGGCCATTTTGGCCCGGCCCAAATTTGGCTCGACCCATCACTGGCCCGGCCCGTTTGGGCTAAGCCCACCCGTTTGCGAGGTCTAAGTGTAATAAATTAATATGCAAGACAGTAAAAATTCAATTACATTATACACAGAGATTTAGATGGTTCATAACATACAACGCTATGAGTTTAAGATCAAATACTTTGTAATGACATGTATCAAGTATATATAAATATATATTGATATATTTGATCTATGATGTGATCACTATAAATAAGATTACATAGCAATACCCGATTTATAATTCCCTCGTTTAAGAAGAATATTATCACCCTGTCGGTAACTAAGTATGAACCAAATTTAAAGTTTCGCAACTATGATTTATATAAAGATAAATTTATATAAATCACTATATCAATAAAAAGGCTTTCTAGAAACTCGATTAATAAGTCCCTCGTTTAGGAGAAATATTATCACCTAGTTAGAATCTAAGCTCAGAACTTTTATTTGATATAATAGAAGATATATATATATATATATATATATATATATATAAATATATACTGTTGATGCTCGAATTTCATCCGCACATCCTATTGGCCGTTTAGGAAAAATACTTGCACAAAAGTCTTAACGGCTTAGGCCATCGGTGGACTCCTCCAGTGTGAGTGTTACTGAAGGTTTCAAGATAGGTCAACAATGGAGGCTTAAGTATTTAGTAGAGTAGAATAGCGTAACCCCTACCTCCATTATTGACTGGGTATTTATAATACTTACTTAACATTTACCAATCCTATTAGGAATGTCCATCGACGAAGTAGTAATTGAATAGCAAGGTAACTATCCTAAGCCACTTAGGATACATGACTCCTACTCTAATTAGGATTAGATGTAGTAAGTAGTCATCATCCGAGTGGTCTTAGGAACCCAACCCAAGCCTATCGGACCAAGGAATCCTCATAAAAGACTGCCAAGCTGATGGTCCATCGAGCCTAGCCCAATATGAATTACCGGATCAAGCTTAGTGAAATACTCATCCTAATATTGCCCCCCACTCCTCCAGTATATAGATGTGCTGGGGGAGTATAATAAAATCATTCCGAAAGTATAAGTAAGCAGACAGATCCAAAGGGAAACTAACTTTTCGGGGCTCACAGTGTATGTACACAAGAGATATCAGATCGAAGACATACCCTATTTGAACTTCATACAGGTAATACTAGGAATGTATTGATTGTATAACTATAGGATAATAATTGACTGCCAGAAGAAATGTATAAGCCTTTAGACTCTAAATAAGTCTAAGGTAGTGTTTTACGGTAGTAAGTCACCGAGGCAGTCTTTTTATCTGACGATGATGCAGGCCAAATGAATGTTAAGGAAAGGCTGTGAAGGCTATTTAGCTCACATTATAGAAACTCGAATGTCAAAAGCAGAAATGGGCAAATATCAATTGTAAGTGAGTTTTTGAATGTATTTTCAAAAGATTTGTCAGGTCTTCCGCCTGATAGAGAGATCGAATTCATAATAGATTTAGTACCGGGAACGAAGCCAATTTCTAAAGCACCGTACCGAATGGCTCTAGTGGAAATGAGAGAGTTGATGGTTTAACTTCAATAATTATTAGACAAAAAGTATATTCAACCGAACGTGTCTCCATGAGGAGCACTAGTGTTATTCGTGAAAAAGAAGGACGGAACGTTAAGACTTTGTGTCGACTATAAAGAGTTAAACAAAGTGACGATCAAGAACAAATACCTGTTGCCTAGAATTGATGATCTCTTTAACCAACTAAAAGGGGCATGATATTTTTTGAAAATTAATTTACGGACCGGGTATCACCAGCTGAAAGTCAGAAAGGAGGATGCGTCAAAGACAGCTTTAAGGTCACGTTACGGCCATTATGAGTTCCTGGTAATGTTGTTTGGATTAACAAATGCGCCAATAGTTTTCACGGATATGATGAACTAATGGGTGTTCAAGAATTATCTGGATAAGTTTGTGGTAGTGTTCATAGATGATATTTTGGTCTATTCCAAGACGAAGGAAGATTATGCCAAACACTTAAGAGTGGTATTGGAAACTTTGAGGAGGGAGCAGTTGTACACGAAATTCTGAAAGTGTGAATGACAACGAGGGAATATCAGTAAATTTAGTAATGGTGGAAGCGGTAATAAATTGGGAACGACTAAGGACGCCAACAAAAATAAGGAGTTTATTAGGATTAGCAGGATACTACCGAAGATTTATAAAGGATTTCTCAAAGTTATCGGGACCACTGATGAATTTTGACACGAAAAGCGGTGAAATTGGTGTGGTCAAAAAAGTGTGAAGAGAGTTTTCAGAAACTCAAAAAGAGATTGAGTGAGGTACTAGTATTGTCATTGCCAGATGATAAGGGTAGCTTCGTGGTATACAGTGATACGTTGCACAAAGGGCTTGGTTACGTGTTGATGCAGCACGACAAGGTAATAGCGTACGCATCACGACAGTTGAAGGATTATGAAAAGGGATATCCTATGCATGATTTGGAATTGCCAGCGGTAGTTTTCGCCTTAAAAATATGAAAGCTGTGACGCCCCCAAATCCAGGTCCCTTGTACCACGGGTTTGGTGCTCACGTGACTATTCTACCCTCATCTCATACATTCAATCTGAATAAAATAATAATAAGAACTTAATTTACATTCATCCAGAACTAATCCCAGGTTCTGCGTACCTTCATACATACAAACTGTCGTACCTGACATATTACAAAATATAATAATATTTACACAATAATATCTAATAACAGCACATCTATTGCTGGTTGGCTTTTCCTTTACCCTTATCTATGCCGGACCCCTCGGTCTTCTCTGGCTTAGCTGAAATATCATGAATGAAAGCAAGAGTGAGCTTAAAATAGCTCAGCAAGTAATTAAACATGAGATAACATGATATTTCAGAATGATGAATATAACTCATGTACAATAAAATGTAGGTATACTTATTAACCTTGTCTTGTAGCAATTTAATAGATGATGAGAGGATCATAACATAAACTGAACATGAATATCTGAGAACATGGAATTTTAATTGCTGTATGGTCACAAGACCAAGAACACGTTAAGAACAATACCAATCATCAAGATCAATATTGTCCATATAAATTATAATACGTTAAGAACAATATCAATCACAGAGACTGACATTGCCCAAGAGGTAATAACACCAGATTAGATGCGTACTCTAGGTGATCAGCCCATCGTACTTTATATTGTGCACAACAAACATCTAGCGACGCAACCACGTCATAATTATTTCATTTCTTTTATCCTTTATTCCCCCCTTTTTAATAGGGTTGTTCTGTTACAGCATAACATAGAATCCGCACCACAACAATGTGGATTGGAGAACCCAACAATCAAAACTGAATTTAATCATGAAACATTTCACGTGTCTAGCCGGAACCAAAGTTGGCATCGACCTTTTCAATATGGTTTAATATAGAATGAACTTTAAATGGTAATATGAATATACAACATGAATGCTTGTTCAAGAATTACAATTAAAAGTTCAGTCAGAATACTTGCCTTGGTCCTCGTCTATCACAATTGGTAAAATATTATCCCGTCTATAACCTACATGACCATAATATTGGTTCATGCATTAGTTATATACACATGCATGCTGTAACTTGCTAAACAAGCTACTTGTTAACTATACATAATCCTAATCACGTAACACATTGTTCATTTAAATTTTAAGATCTACCATATTGATTATTTTTATCAAATTATGGTTTACATATATATATATATATATATATATATATATATATATATATATATATATATATTTATCATTTAATATCAAAATATCGCATTTTAGAATTAAAAAAATAATTTTTCCAAAGTAGCAGGACTGCGCCCCGGCGCCACAGACCCCAGCGAATTCCTCTCGGCCATACAGCGCCCCGGCGGCGACTGAAGGCGCTGTCCGCGCATTCCTTGCAGTTGCACTGTGCCCCGGCGCAGTCTCCAGTTCAAAACTCCTCGCCCCGGCTCAGTGCTGCAGTTTCTGAAAAAAAATTTCTTTCCAAAAATCAAGCTAACTTTCGCCCTAATGTAAATTTTCCACTTCCAACATTTCACATAGCACATATAACATGTAATTGACTTGCGTAGGTTTTCGAAACTTTTAAAAATCATCGTTTGGCCTTATATTTCCAAATAGTTCATTTAGGTCACCGGTTTACGTTTTAAAACGTTCTAAATGGTCATTTATCGCCGTATACACCAAATAGCTCCCAAATCGATTCTAACACGTGTGTTTACTTATAACTTACATGTTTGGTCTAGTTTAACACTCAATCCACCAAAATGGCCAATAATCATACCTTGGTTGCATTTCTACCAATTTAACATAATCTCCTTCATGAACTAACTTTGATTCTTTACACATTATACATACATATGTCAACACATATCCATGTAGCTACTTTGTATGCATGTGTAGCTTCTATACGTACCTTCCAAAACACTTTACAGATTATAATTTTATTTAGGCACAAAATATAGCCTAATATTCAATTCTCTCTCATAAAACATGGTTTTACACCCTCTTGGCTTCTTGGATGCTTTCTAACTTATGATAATGTATGTATTACACACCTTCATCATCTCAAACTAGTTTTCCATCATGTTTGCTAACATATAACACATAATCATGCTTTGAATCCTAACTTCTAACTTGAAAATCATATGAATAGTGCACCACCTTTAGTTTCAATACATCTAGGTTAGGGTTGCATGACCAACTAATCAAATAGCATATAGACTCACAAAACTTCACATAATCATCATGTAAAGCTAAAGATACATACTTGGTTTCTTCCTTTCTTGCATGTAAATACATAAACTTCAATTATATGACTTGAACTTTCATGTTACCTTTTTATGGCTCTTCTTCTTCTTGAAATGAAACTCACTAAAGCTTGATGATCCACTTTTAGTGTTTATTTCACCTTACTTGAACAACCTTTCCTTGAATCTTTGAGCCTTCCTCACAAACCCTAAGCTTCCTCTTCTCTTTTCTTTCTTTGGCTGATAGCTTCGAATGAGAGAGTGAAGTGAGCTAAGTTTGCTTGATAATTATCAATATAAGTGTTGCATTAATCTCTAGCACTTAACCAAATCATAGTTACTTAACCCTTGCATGGTAAAGGATATTTAGGACATTTCACTTGACTTAGCAAGGTTAGAATGGACATTGAACCAACTTGGAACACAAATGTCATTTTCCAAATTGTTAAGGGTAGTATGGTCATTATCCCTCATTTCTAGGAAATTAAATCCCCCTTAATTCAAGATTTGCTAAATTTGATCCAATTTTAATCCTTTTTGATCCAAATTTGTTTCTTTAGACTTGAAATTAATTCCTTCATCTAATACAATGTAGTTGGCTTGCCCCAAAATGATTGTCACTCCTCAAAATATTTAATTTTCATTAATATCTCATTCAAACATTTAATATTCATTTATAAATTATAATTTTTATATATTTCAAAAATACGTATCATTACAGAAGCACTATCTATATAAAGAGAAATGTGAGATATACATAGACTACAAACTTCTGAAGTATATCTTCACTAAAAAAGAATTGAATATGAGGCAGAGAAGGTGGTTGGAATTAATCAAGGACTATGATTGTGAGATTTTATACCATCTCAGGAGGAGTTAATCAAAGAAATGGAGAAAATAAAAAAAGAAATAAAGTATCCGAATGAGTCAGAAGAAAAATTGTTTATGATATAAACTTGTCCAACTTTATTGGACTGAGTAAGGGAAGCCTAGGATCAAGATAAGGAATGCAAAAGTATAAAGAAAAGTGTGTCCAAAGGAGAAGATACTAAGTTCAGGCTGGATAAGAATGAAGTACTGAGAATTGAGAGTAGAGTGTGGATACCGGCAGTGCTCGAACTAAAATAAGAGATTCTAAATGAGGCACATAATTCAAAATATTCAGTCCATCCAGGCTGTACGAAGATGTACCAAGATCTTTGACAACACTTTTGGTGGCCCAATATGAAAAGGGAAGTTACAGAATGTGTCAGTAGGTACCTAACTTGTCAGAGAGTTAAGGTAAAACATCAAATGCCAAGTGAATTGTTGAAGCCATTGGAAATTTCAGAATGGAAGTGGGAGCACATAACAATGAATTTTGTGGTAGGCCACCCAACGACTCAGAAAGGATATGACGCGATTTGGGTGATTGTGGATCGACTTACGAAGTCAGCACAATTCTTACCGATCAAGATCAGATTTAACTTGGATAAGTTAGCCAAATTATATGTCAAGGAAATAGTCTCAAGACATAGAGTTCCAGTATCGATCGTGTCAGACCGAGATCCGCGATTCACATCAAATTTTTGAAAAAGTTTTCAAGAATGTATGGGAACGCAGTTGAGGTTGAGTACAGCCCTCAAACTGACGGATAGGGTAAGAGAACAATTCAGACGCTAGAAGATGTGTTGAAGGCATGTGTTATGGACTTCAAGGGTAATTGGGATGATCATTTACCATTAACCAAGTTTGCCTATAATAATAGTTATCATGCTAGTATAGGAATGCCACCTTACAAGGCTCTATATGGAAGAAAGTATAGAACTCCGCTGTATTGGGATGAAGTGGGAGAACACAAATTATTGTGTCTAGAATTGGTTCAACAGACAATGAAAATTGTCAGTGTGATATGATTAAGGCTAGTTACAGCACAAGACCGACAGAAGAAGTACGCCGATTTACATCGACAGAGACGGGATTACCACGTAGGGTTGTATGTGTTTTTAAAGGTATCTCCCTGAAAGGGAAAGATAAGATTTGGGAAGAAAGGAAAGCTGAGTCTGAGATTTAGAGGACCTTTTGAAGTGTTAAAAAAGATAGGAGAGGTAGCTTACAAAATAGCTTTACCTCTAGAATTGGAGCACGTTCATAATGTTTTCCATGTGTCAGTTTTGTGGCCTTATAAACAAGACTATAATCATGTAATAGAATATGAACCGATCCAATTTGAAAATGATTTGACCTATGAAAAAGTCCAAGTTCAGATAATTGACAGGAATAAACAAATTTTAAGAAATAAGATAATACCTTCTGTAAAGGTAGTTTGGAGGAACCACAATGCTGAGGAAGCTACATGGGAACTCGAGGAAAAGATGAAAAAAGATTATCCCCATATCTTTGAGTAACCTTGTACTTGTGATTTCGGGGACGGAATACTTATAAGGGAGGAGAATATAATGACCAAGAAATTCGCTGTAATTTTTTGTTTTAGAATAAAATTATGCAAACTCATTCTGTGCAATTATGTGGTGTGTGTGTATATATATATATATATATATGCATGAGATTAAATTAAGAATGTTATGTGATGATCGCAAGCAAGGCGTTACGTAAGTTGAAACCTAATGAATTGAATTAATTAGGGAACAAAATGTGTGACCATGTGATTTAATTTATTTAATTACATCGATTATGATCTAATTAACTAACTCGGATATTGACCTTAATTGGATGTGTTATAATATCATTTAATTAACTAATTAAATTGATTAATTAGGATTATGGGAGAAATGTCCTGTAATTAAACCCAACACTTGTTATTAGACCAACCCATTTCATCGTTATGAGTCCTCAAGTATAGTGGCCCAATTCTTGACCCAACTTGATGATTTCCTTGTGCATAAGACTTAGCATCCCAAACACTTAAATTAAATTGAGCGTAAGAATGTTCAACTGTGACTTATACTTTGGGACAAAATCAGCAACAAGAAAACACATGAAAATGTAATCATTTTATGAACAGCTAAGAATGGCATTTGGCTGCCTAAGAGGTCTGATTCATGCAGCTCTAGAAAAGCATTTAGCAGAGGTTTTGGCTTCCCTAGGTTGCTGTGACGCCTCGAGATCCCACCTTCATTAAATTATATCCATTTTATTCTGGATTACGAAATCATTAACCTTAAACCGTATTAACCGGAATCTCGTGCGTTAAACTTAATCTTTAATCCTTTATTACCTTTCAGGTGACCATAAATGCGGTCCATTTTTTTCTTTAAAACTTATTTCACTTATAATCCTTACCTGTCTTAGGATCGCAACGTTCACTTACCTTCATTAAAGTTTAGGTCAAACATTAATATCTTGCGACCTATTATAATTATATATATATATATATATATATATATATATATATATATATATATATATATATATATTATGATTTACAATAACATATCCGGTAAATAAAATTTCGCCATTATGTATTCACTTGTATGGCCCTATTTAATTGTACTTGATATGTATCTGATCCTGTTTACATATACCTCTTTCATACCTCAGTACTATATATACAAGTTTATCACATGTATAATTTTAAATAACAATACTATCTCATTATAATAACATTACGTACATCTTTCTGTTGAATATTACATCATACACATTCATCCTTTTTATAAATAATACATTATATATAATTCTATCTCTATGAATTTACATCATCTGCTTTACATGTACATTTCACGTATCACAATTTTGTTCACGCTTATCAATGCATTCATCATTCTTTACCTTAGCTGCACCGGAATCTCCGACCTTCTTGTATTTTACCTGAAACGTTAATTCATAGCAAGAGTGAGCACATAGGCTCAGCAAGTAATTCAGATAACACCTTTCATGCTTACAGTTTATACTACGCGTCATGCATCTTTTAACTTAACATGTTATGCTTAATGTCACGTAATTCATTTAACAAATAATTCACGTAATTGCATATAGGCACATTTCAAACTTCTTTACTACCACATAGTTCACTTAGAACAACAGTACATTTAGTCTGAAAACTTATCTGGAATACTTTTATTAACTTAACCTTTTACCGCTTCGCTTGGCCTTTCTATCCTTCTATGCCTCGATTTGCTACATCGAGTGTTATATGTAAACATATCATCTATATACATCATTATATGATCATAAACTTTATATAATTTATCAAACTTAAACCATCAACACACAACCATTCGTCTTTAATCATAACACATTTGATGTATTATACCTTATGTAGGTTAATAATACATTATCACCTTATTCCCGACCTCTTATCATAACTTATCTCATTTTTTGGCTTAGCTTTAGGCATGCTATGTTATGCCATTTCTTATTTCATTATACAGTGACATCCTTTATATAGCTCATTCTTATTCCTTTAGGGTTTACATAACCCATCTCTATCATTTTACATCAAAACATAGCTTTTTTTTAGACACTTAAAAATTTTCAGTGCTACAGTAACCTCGCCCCAGTGCAGCATTTCCTCTTCCAGACTTCGCTGGACGCAAATTCCTTTCGGCTATGAACAATGACACTGTGCCCCGGCGCAGTGTCTAAGGTAAATGACTGCGCCCCGGCGCAGTCCCTGAACTCAGGATTCTTGATTTTTGCCTCTGTTTTACTGATTTTTAATTTCTTAACCACACATCCAATTCACACCAAAATTGGCACACATCTAGACCTTACTACATAGTATTTTATAAAATTTCTATTGCCCTATTTGGCTTCTCGAAATCAGAGATACACTAGCCCGTAGGAGGGCTGTTCAACTAAATTTCAGACTTGGAAATTTTTTTCCAACTTTCAAAACTTGAATTTCCATCTTTGTGATTTTTGGCCATTTGCTTCAAAACTCCATTTCAACACTTGACATAGTTCATATAACCTATATATGACATGTCCTAACTTTTAAAACCATAAAACTTTTGTCCGTTAAAATCCGTTTCAACACTTGACATAGTTCAACACTTCGCACGAGGCGACTTTTGTCCGTTAAAATCCGTTTAGGGTCGAATCGATCGTTTTCGATCGTTCGCCATTTCGTTCAAATTTCAACCCGTAGATTACCAAATCGACTCTAACATGTGTATTATCATAAAACTTAAGTGCTTGGCCTCATTTAACCCTCAATTTCTCAAAATTGCCAAAAAGCACCTATAAGTTGGATTTTTTCAACTTTTCAAATTCAAAACTTAAACTCCTTTTGACACTTAAATCACTAAGAACCACATAGGCTACCACATATACAATTAACAACTTTGTACGTCAGTATAACTTTCATATGCACAATCTAGTGCACTTTATAGATTATAACGTTGTTCACACAAAAAGTATAGCATAATATTTAATCATTTCATACCAAAATATACTTCCCAACCATCAAAGCATTTTATAAGCTATCTAACAATTTAATATGCAAGAATTCAATATGCTCAACTCTCTAAACTAGGTTTCCATCACCTTTAGCCACATATGACACTTGATCATGCATTAAGTCATGACTTTTAGCTTATAATCATACATGAATATTATACCACCTCTGATTTACAACCTTAGAGTCTATGGTTCCATCAAATCTCAAAAATAAAACACATGAGCTCACATAAACTTCATAATCAAACCTTATCTTTCAAGGATTCATGCATGACCATACTTGAACTTGAATTTAAACACTTAAACATCAAAGTTCATGACTTAAACTTTGTTATACCTTCTTGGAGATTGTCTTTGTTCATGCAATAAAGCTTGTTCAAGGTTGTATGCTCCATTTTGAGGAAAATTTTCACGTAGCTTGCACTTTTTCTCTTGGGTTCTCCAAGGTTCCTTACAAACCCTAGCCCTTCCCTTCATTTCTCTCTTAGCTCACGAAGTTGCTAGAAACTAGGAATGAAATCAGCTTTTCCTTTGCTTGATACATACATATATTAAGTATATAACACTCCAACAATTAACCATGCATTGGTTAGTTTAACCATGCATGGTTAGGGTCACTAATGCCATTTCTCATGACTAAGCAAGGGCACAATGGTCATTAGACCAAGTTGGGACACCATGGTTATTACATAACTTGACAAGGGCATTTTGGTCTTTTGCCTCAAAATCTAGGAAATTTAATTCCTTAAAATTCTTAATTTACTTATTTTTCATCCAAATCAATTCCTTTTCGATCCAATTTCATTTCATTATACTTGAACTTTATTCTAGCTCAAATACGCTATAACTTGCTTGTCCCATAACACTTGTCACACTTTAACATATCAATTTCATTAATTAATAATTATTATTCATAGTAATTGACAATTTACATTTTATTAACCTCATAATTTCTCTACGAACCGTCTCAGTTCCATATTCCATAAACTTCATTTTCTAACATTTCAACTAGTCATCATACTTACTTTTTCCATAATCGTTTCCTCAAGAAGCGAACCTCGACCAAATTTCCTAAAATTCATCGTCCTTTATCCTTTTTAAACTTATATAATCATATTTATGACTTTAATGTCCATTCATTTATTCACATAACATAAATATGCCAAATTTGCATCATTCTTGCATCCAACCTGCTTTCTACTCATTCTCGGGGGTATTATATTCCGTACTTACACATCGTATACATGATTATCTTATTTCAATCCATAATATCAATTTCATCATAACCTTCCAAATATTCACATACCATATACTAACTTTTCCATAAATCCTTAATACGTCATTTAGGTCAAACATACCATTTTCTTTCAGCACATACAACCATACCTCCTTGTCGTTCTCATAATCTTGCATCTTCAAGCCTATTCATTAAGCTCATCTTTAATATTCATAACTTAACATCGATTTACATATACTTCCTCGTTTCTCACTTTTCTCTATACTTTAAACTTTTCTTTCTCTATCTAACCCAATATACATAAACACATATTCAATTTATTACCTGTTGACACATAACATCGTGCCTTACAATAATTCTGCTCAAATTACCTCATTATAGGTATTACCATAAATCATTCATTTTAATTCTATTATATTGACCTTTAATCATCGAAATTTACATTTCTTAAAATTTCATTATCTGATACATCACTTATACATATATAACTGATCATTTCCATTATACTTTCTCATTTTCATAATTCTCTAACTCAACTAATTTTCTATAGTCGACCACATAGGTCCCTCTTTAGTATTTCAACCACACAGGTTTTTCTAACACATTGGTCACATATAAATTCACATTAATCACTTATCATTATACTCTATCGTTAAAATCTAGGTTTTATCACATAACCTTTACTTAATTAATCATAATCCTCATTTAAAATTTCTGTAAAATCGTGGGATGTCATAGTTGCAACAATGGAGTGCTACTTAGAGCTGCTTATTGAGGCTTTAGGTAGTAATGATTCAGCAGAGAAGTGAAATAGTATACTCCTACAGATTATTAGCTTTAACCATTCCAAACATTCACTTAAATTACTAGTGTAAGAAGAAAACTGAGAAAATTCTTAAGAGAAAAAGAAGGATAGCTCATGAAAATTCAAAGGAGAAGAAAGAAATCTAGCAGCTTGCTTCTAATTCAATACACTCTTAAGCTTAAAAGTAATCCTATCTTATCACTCTTAGTTCTTCGTGTTAATTTATGTTCTTAATTGTTATACTTCTTGTTGTGGAAGGTTGTTTGTAAATTTAGGGGTCATGAAGGACCCGGTGATACAAGGTTGGATGAATGGCTGGAGTCTTGATATGTGTGATGTGTTGTATACCAATACATGCATACTATGTGTTTGATCAAAGTTCTCAATGAATCACTTTACTAAATTAACCAAAGGATTTGTTATGTGTCGTAAATAACATGTTTGAATCTATGAAGTATATGCATGTGATCTTATGAGAGTCTTAATGAGGTACTAAAGATGATTCATGTATAGGAATCATGTTTATTCATATGTGTTTTAGGGGTTGAGGTATGCATGCTAGATGTTTACATCATAATATGAAATATATGCTAAGTGATTAATTCACAATATGCATGAATAAAGAAGCATATTGTGTGTTCTTTTTGATTCAAGAAGAATGGGTTAATAAATCATGTTGTACTGAAAAGATTTGAGTTATGTGGTATGAAAAAGATTTTCAAAAAAATGAAATAATGGCAAGTATGTTTTGTAGAGGAAGTGAGTCAAGAAATACATGTTAAAAGTCTAAAAATTAAGTGTATATGTGAGGTATATGATCATTGAGATCACTAGTATGCCTTAAAACATCAAAAGTTAGATAATCTGCTCAGTTTTTTAAAATCTGGGCTAAGCGTACGTACGCTCAAGCATTCTGTCTGGTCTTTGTGATGGAGCACACCTGCGGAGCAGGGGAATGCACTTGTGGTGAACCCAGCGCCACTGCACTCGACCCTGCTATTTTTTAGTAGGTGTAATTTTTTATATTTTTGTTATGTGGTCCTCATGCATGCCTATATGTGATCTAGTTGACCTATATGATTGTTGTAACATGTAGATTGAACCTAAGATAAAAGAAAATGAAATAATGAACCTAATTTGGGATGACCTTTTTTAAACAATGTTTCATGTCTTAAGCTAAGGTGCATAGACCTATGCCATGAATTCTTAACCTATATGATACGTGTTATATGTAAGCATGTATGTGTAAGAATACTAGCAATATAGACTAGTACGCTAAATTAAAAGATAAAAGCTATGTACTATGTGGTTTGTAATCGGTGTAGGTATGCTTGATAATAAGGTTATGTGCTAAGTGTGAATCGAACTAGTGCGTTAGAACTAGCACGTATCTAAGATAAATGATTAGATTGACATTTATGATCTAAAACTAATTAGTGGGCTGACATTGTTAATTGTGTAAGCGATAGATGTAACAGTGTACTAAAGATTAAGCGTAAACGACAACTAATGCAAGTTTTCTTTAATTATGTACACTTTATTATTCCGTGCAAATGTTTAAAATTCAAGTATCCCTATTCAAACTCGATATTCAAGGTTCAAATAGCGGTTATGCCATGATCGCACCTATGTGCATTTCAAACATGATTCAGTTATTGACTGACTTTAAGTCTTAAAGTCCTTATGCATAAACTATTATGAAATATGATCCTAAGCCATTGTTCGGCTAGATCAATAGTGTCATGATAATTTAAATCTTATGATTCTTAATGCTAAACCAAACCATATTGTACAATCCTCATAGTAGGGGCTTAAAATAATGAATTTGGATATAATTCCTATATGACGTGGTTGCGTCGCTAGATGTTTTATATTGTGCACAATGTATCCGTACAATGGGTTGATCCCCCAAAGTACACATCTTTGGTTATTATCAATTGCTATATAGATTCTTAATAGTCTTAACGATATCGGTCTTATGACCACTAGTTATTGTCATCCTTTATATGAATTTCAATAGTCTTAACGAAATTCAAGGTCACTTGACCATCAGTATGCAAATTTTTTGATTTTGAAATATAAAATAAATGTCTATGCATCTTTTTCAGTTGTCAAAGTAAAAAAAAAACTTTATTGTTATTCATGATTAAGCCATTTGTTGCTCACCCTTGCTTAAAACTAAACCTTTCAGCTAAGTCTGAGTTCTCGAAAGATTCCAAGAAAGACAAGGGCAAAGGGAAAACCAAGTAGTAGTTGTATTATTGTTCCGTTTAAATTTTAAATTATGTTGCTAAGACTTTTTGTCAGGATGTCACGTTTTGTAATAAAGGTTAGTTAACCTAGGATATTATGTTTTTGTAAGATGAATAATGTATTTAACATTGTATTTAATGATTGAATGGGTAGATAAATGTATGTTGGATGTTGTACCATAAGCACCAAACCTAGGGTTTAGAGAACCTGAATTTGGGGGCGACACAGATCACCTCTAGAGGCTACACACTTAGGTAGCTAATGTTGATCCGTAGATTCTAATCGGTGGATTTTAAGAATAACGCAAAGGATAAAAGGAGGTGAACTTGTTGCTAGTTAAAGGTTAATTGTCTACAAATGGATAATCTTTTATCATTCCTCAGTTAATAAGTATCGCATAAGAAAGATCCTGAAATTTGGCTTGTAAATTTTTTTAAATATGATTTATGTCTACTTCCACTGCATTATTATAATTTGATTGTATGTATATATATTTTTCTAAACCAATAGTGGTATTAAAAGCCAAACTTATGCAAATTATTAATTGTTTTGATTTCGTATATATATGGGTATATGTTTAGAATAATTTATTTGGGCATAATTGTTATTATAAAATAATGTTTTATCTAAAGAATGCAAAAATCGTAATATGAAAATCAAGACAGAACCAAAATAGCGTGTCGCAATGCGGCTGCGCGCGCTCTGGGCGCAGCTGTGCCGGACCTCGCTACTTTGGTCCTTTTTTTTCTCTTCTGTTTTATGCAGTTTTTGATAAATTAAAATAAATTATTATTTTAGTTAATTTTATAATTAAAATAAAGAGTTTATTTTAAACTTGAAATTGAATTTCATGCTAACCAGATTGCCCATTAAATAATATCGATATATATATGGAATGATTTTTATTCATGAGATGAATGATACACATGATGATATGTATGATATAAATAATGTATTGATACATATGATAATATGTATGATAATACAATAAATTGATTATGAACTATGAACCGATATATGATTGGATTTATTTTAGTTAGATGTATGAATGAATGAATTTTTATAAATGGGGTCTGCGTACCTCGTCTTTCTAATTTTATGATGTAAATTCTATCTCCCTCTTATATACTTTTCCTTGACTGCTTAGTTAGATTTACTTAAAGAATTAGAGATAAATAGCAAGGAGTGTTAAAGACCCGTTTGTATTAGAGTTCGGGTTTAAATGTAATAGTTACATTTATATATTTGTTCTTGCACCATAGGTTTGACCTTTTAGTTCACTTGGTGGCTCGAGTGAACCAAACTAGAATAAAAGTCCATAATCAATCGAAGTAAAATATAGTATTTTATATGTGTATGCTTACTATGTATATATTATATATTATCAAACATATTTTGCATGTTAAATAATACGACGCGTATTGATATATATATATATATATATATATATATATATGTGTGTGTGTGTGTGTGTGTGTGTGTGTGTGTGTGTGTGTGCGTGCGTGCGTGCGTGCGCGCCAAGATGAGATAATTAACAACATACCATTCAAGATAAATATATTAAGTTGTAACATTAAAAGTTATTAAGAATATCGAATGTCGCCTTTTAGCATGATAAAATAATATAACATCAAATACTTAATATGAACTTGTTGTGGACACACAAGACATGTATTAATTATTTGAGATGTTAGTTTATTATATAGTGGATGTTTATAAGGAATTAAACGATATTATTTTGTTATGCAAACACAATGACTGTATTTTTCTCTTCACTTATATGGAATGATAGGTCGGACTTAACTTAGATAATTTTGATTTGAATGTGCACACACTTGATCATAATAATCTAAGAGGTAAAATTAAAAAGAATTACATAGTGATGTAATTAACAAGGGGTTGTCTACCTATTGAATAAACTATAGTTTGTTATGCACACACAAGTTTATACTTATGTAAATAAGATCCTTATCTCACTTGTAGATCTTTAACTAGATTTGCCGAACTATATAAGGAGAGTAATATAGCTTGATGTAAATAATGGGAGACACCAATTTAAATAAAAACCTAAATAACTCAGTGATTAATAAAATGAATACATGTTAATGTTGTTATTAATATTTACTTAAAGAATTTTGCTATGCCTAATTCACTAACCCTACAAAGCATATTGAATACTGACAAATTAATTGAACTAAATTGTTCAGATTGGTTAAAGAAATTTGAAAATAGTTCTCAATACTGAAAAGCTAGCAAATGTCCATAATTTTTATATCCCTATAAAAGTTGTAGACAATGTCTCTGAGAAAGAGTTTGTTACTTCTAAGAAGCAGTAAGATGATGCACAGGTTTGCATCATGCTCACATTAATGAGTACTAAGTTACAGCGTCAATATGAGAAAATAGATGCGTTGTTCGATTTAAATAATGACAAATTCGCGTAAGTATACACGATCAATCAAGTAATAAGGTAGTAAGAAGGTTATCGATCCCACAGAGAATAAATAATAATAACTATTCTAATTATCAATTTTCTATCAATTTAATTCAATTCAAACGATCACCAAATTTGATTATGAAATATTTTAAATGAAAAATTGACTAAAACTAATTAACAAGAATTGATTATCAAATATTTAGAAGCTTAGGATATCAACTTCCCCAATTAATCACAATAATCTCTTCACTCTATTTTCAAATCAATAATCCCAACGAGTTGTTAACGAATAATACCTACCTATTTTATTAATCTTGTTCAATAATTAATAAAAAGACCTATTTTAATTATATTGCTATTTTCATGTAAAACACTTAAAATACATTCATTAAGCACAAACTCTCCACCAAATTACATATGGCACATAGATATATTCATCTTATGTACTATTATGTTATTCTTAGAAAAAATTAACAAAATCACACACTATCACATCCAGATCTAATCCTAGACTTTCTTTTCCAATTCCATATAAGATATTAGATTAATCAATGACCACACAATTAGTAGATTTCGCAGAAGATATGATAGACAACTCATAATAGAATCAATAATTGAAAGTATGAATTAATTAATTATTGCAAAATAATAGGTTCCATTGAAATCATAATGAAAAATTTAGTTCCACATAATGCTATTGAAAACCATCATCATAAATAGTAAGAACATTCAAAGTATTAAAACTAAGAAAAATAAAGAGAAGAAGAAACTCTAGCCACTTTAATCTTGATCTTCTTGTGCTCTCCAATTATGATCACCAATTCTTGCTCTCTTCTACTTCACGTTATGCTCTAGAGTATCCTTATAACCCTATTAGAAGTTTCTTCAAATTCTACAGCATGAAATCCTACTTGGATAGAAAATCTACAAAGTAGCGAAATGGCCCAACAAAAATCGTCGGACTGTGCCCCGACGCAGTCTTTGTACTGTGACATTGCACCCTAGCACAGTGCATGGTCTAAAAATTAAAAAAATGACACTGAGTCTTGATTTTCCCAATTTAACCTCCCAAAGTCATTTCTTGCAAAATAAACACTAAAACATGTAAAATATAACTAAAAATACTCAAAGATAGCAAAGAATTGAGCCTAAAAATACCCGATTCGTAGGTATAAAACCCGCTCATCAAGATGCGCCTACTATATTGCTTCACCTTCATGAGTTGTATGGTGAACAAAATAGGTTAGCTAGATATAAGATATCTAAGAAGCTCTTTCGATCTAAAATGACCGATGACACTACAAAATAGACTTATGTTCTGAAAAATGATCAATTGAATTGATCAATTGGGACAACTAGGTTTTGTCACGGATGGAGAGTTAAGTCAAGATTTGATCTTGCAGTCACTCGTTGACTCCTTTTCACAATTTGTTATGAACTTCAACAAGAATAAGCTAGTTGTCAGCTTGATTGGTTTTCTTAACATGTTAAAGACTATTGAGAGTCATTTTTCTTCCAAGAAAAACCAAGTCTTATTGATAGATGAATCTTCCAGGAAGAGGAAGAAGGCCAAAAATATTTTTGAAGAATCAAAAAAGTAGAAGGCAAAAAAGAAAGGCACCTGCTAAGGACAAAAAAAGAAAGTGACCCTGAGAACAAAGGAGTTTATTTTCATTACTATAATCAGGTACACTGGAAGAAGAACTGTAAAGAGTATCTTACAGTAGCTAAGCAGAAGAAGCTTGGTAAAACTTTAGCTACAGATAAAGATTTGTTCATGATTAAAATAATTTTTTTTGTAAGTCAAAATTCTATTTGGGTATTAGATATCGACTGTAGTTCTCATATATGCAATTCCTTGTAGAGATTAAGCAGAAGTATAAGGCTAAACAAATGACAAATAATCATATGTGTGGGGAATAGAACAATAGTTGTTGCATTAGCAATAAAAACTTACAGTTTAGCATTGCCTATGGGCAAGTCTATTAAATTAGTAAGTTGTTACTATGTTCCAGTTTTTGAAAGAAACATTATTTTGTTTCATGTGTTAACAAGGAAGGTTTTGGTATTATAATAAAAAGCAATTATTGTTTTATTTATAATGATAATATTTTGTTTAGAACTGGTTAATTACTTAATGGATTTTGCATACTTGACTTACATGAAAAATATTTTTTAAAAATTGAACAAACAAAACGCAAAGAGATGATGTGAATTATACTTTTATATGCCACTATAGACTCGAGCATATTAATGAAACAAGACTAGACACGTTGCATAAAATTGGTCTTTTAGAGTCATTTGATTATGAATCATATGCAACTTATAAATCTTGTATCATGGGTAACATGACTAAATCTCTATTTAGTAGACATGGAGAGAGAGTTGCAGGGTTGTTTGAGTTGGTACACATAGTTGTGTGTGTGACTTATGACAATATTTGCAATAGGAGGGTATTCATTTGTTACTTTCACTGATGATCATTCTAGATTTAGATATATGTATTTGATGAAATACAAATCTAAATCGTTTGAAAAGTTCAAAGAATTCAAAAGTAAATTAGAGAAACAAGCGTACAAGAGTATTAAAGTTCTTCGATTAGATCAAGAAGGGAATACTTAAGCAAAGAGTTTCTAAATCATCTAAAAAATGATATTTTCTAATAATGGACATGACGATGATCCATTATGAGTTTTATCAATCTTCCAGTATCATTCTAGGGTTATACCCTAGAAATAATAGCTTACATACTAAACAATGTACCTTAAAAGTTTGCCCCTAAGACTCCATATGAGGTATGGACATGGAGAAAATCAAGTCTTAAATATTTTAAGATTTGGGGTTGTCTAACTTATGTTAAAAGGTTTGAAAATGATAAATTTGGGACAAGATCTGACAAATATAAATTTGTGGGATATTCTAAAGAAAGTTTAGGGTATTACTTCTATAATTCTATTGATTAAAAGGTGTTTGTTGAAACACACTGCCTTCTTGAAAAAAAAGAGTTTATCCTTAAAGGGGTTAGTTGAAGTAAAATAGATCTTAAAGAAGTTCAAGAACCACAAAAAACCTATTGTATCATAACTGAATCGTAAATTTAGAAGAGTACCGAAGATGCCTAAAAGGTATGGATTCATCATAAATGATGATGATAAGATACACATCATAGAAGATGATGATTTAGTAAAATACGATGAAGAATGAGTAGTAGAGACTCAAGAGAAATGACTGATGACCATGAAAACTAAAATGGACTACATGAATGAGAACCAAGTGTGGACTTGGGTTACACCACTATAAGGTATTGAGCCTAGAGGGTAAAAATGGGTTTTTAGAGAAAGATTAAAGTAGATGGCAAAGTGGAGACCTATAAGACCTGACTAGTGATAAAAATGTTTCAAACAAAGTCAATAAGTTGACTATGATAAAACTTTTCACTGGTTCAAATGCTTAAGTCCATTCGAATTTTACTTGCAGTTGCAGCTTAATATAAGAGATTTGGCAAATGGGCGTGTAAACGCCATTTCTCAATAGAGGATGTATATATAATACAGCTAGAGGGATTTATTACTAAAGATGTAGTAAATCTAGTATGTAAGCTACAACAATCTAATTATAGATTAAAGTAAGCTTCTCAAAAATGGAACATCCATTTTGATGAGACAATTAAAAGAGTTTAATTTTATCAAAAAAAGAGAATAAACCAAGTGTGTACAAGAAGGTTTGTGGGAGCACTATGACCTTTTTAGTATTATATGTTATTATATTACTGATAAGGAATGACATACCAATTTTACAATTAATAACTATGTGATTGTCTAAAAACTTCTCCATCAAGGACATAAGAATAACATCCTACTATTGGGGATAAAGGTCTATAGAGATAGATCATAAAGGATGCTCGGCTTGACCTAAGAAACGTACATTGATTCGATGTTAAAGATGTTTAGCATGGTAAAACTCCGATGAGTTAGGGAGTAAATCTCTCATAAAATTGTCCCCAAAAACACCAGATAAGAGGGATTGCATGAAAAAGATATCTTATGCTTCGATAATAAGATCTATCACGTAAGGGATGATATGTATTAAACCTAATGTTGCTTATGTATGATAAACATATATCAGTTCAATCCTAGAGAATAATATTAAAAAGGTGTTCTTAATTTAATAATGGGTCTATTTGAAACTAGGGGGCTTAACAGACTCGTTTCTCGAATTGACCAAGACAACAACAAATTCGTTTCAGGTTATATGATTACTTTGAAAGATGATGCAATGAGTTGGAAAAGTTTCAAGCAAGAAAGAGTTACTAAATTAGTGACAAAGACATAGTATATAGCTATAAGTGAAGTTTCAAATGAGATTATTTGGATGAACAAGTTTATTATAGAACTTGTAATGGTTTTTAGCATTAAAGAAGTTTAATTCGCTAAGGAACTTATGTCTCATTTGAATTCCAAATATGTGTTACAGAAATTTCGTTTGATTAAAGAAATCATTGAAAGATGAGATGACACCATAGAGATGGTAGATTATCAGAATAGGATTACAGATCCATTAACTAAAGTATTTTTCTCAACTGTACAATCCCCACTTAGAGAAGATTAGTATTGGATACCAAGGACGATTGACTTTAGTACAAGTGGGAGATTGAAAGTAATATGCTCTCAAGTCAATCACATTTGATGTGATAGCATTTACTTTATAATATTATACGTTTATTAATAAAAGTTTTATTTAAAGGCATTTTCTTATTCATGATTAATTAATTGGTTGAATTAATTAAATAGATAAACCCATAATTTTGGAGCAATGATTTTAGAATCATAATGTTTATTATACTAATGAGATCTAAATTCAAGATAGCTCAAAACTAAAATGTTCCTAACCGTGAGATTACTAAAAATGAGAATTAGTGAATCATTTATATGGAGACACTAAAACAAGTATGTATGTGCTTATTGGAGAATAAGTTCACTGAACGTGACTCGCATAAGGAACACCTAATGAAGTTTTACTTGTCTGTCAATAGGAGTTCCTAATTTAATAGTAGTACAAGTGATCATTGGACTTGAGATCATTATAATATCTTGTGTATGATGAGTTATACTTTGTCATATTCCTTATAACTATTCGGGTATAAGAAATGATATGTTCAGGTATAGTAAGTTGTACATGGAGATGAGTGAATGATCAACAAATGATCTATCATTTTCAGTAAAGGGAGAGAATGCCCTATGTAATTCGACATACAACTCAAAAAACTTTGGCCAATGTGGAATGTAAATTAGAAAAGAGTTTATAATTTACATTAATTTGAGTTATGTATTTGAGAATTGAAATGCATATGATCAAATAAAATAAGACTTGATAGAAAGTCTATGTCTTATATTTAATTGAGACATTGTATGGTAGAATGATTAATTTTTACAGTAATTATTCGCGGAATAGGTTCTTAATGGTTAAACGTTGAAATTCATATTATTTGAATAGTCATGATATGTTGAGAGGTATATCTCATGATATAGATTAAATAAGTATTTATTTATATATAAATTATAGAATTTTAATTTATTATTTGAATAGTATTAGAATTGTTCTAATTTATTTATTCTATTACTAACTTAATGTTGAACCTAAAGGGTCACACTGCAAAAGAGAAATATTTATTTTAGAAGTAGATGACATAATGATAATAATAAATTAAGTATATTTAATTTATACTATGGTAATAGAATAAATTAAATAGCTTAATATTTATAATTAAGTATTTTGAAAATGCTAATTATAAATTAATAAGAAGAGTCTTATTATTATTATTATTATTATTATTATTATTATTATTATTATTATTATTATTATTATTATTATTATTATTACTACTACTACTACTATTATTATAATTATTATTTAGTTCCTAAATGGTTTAGGAATTATAATTATTATAATAATTAATTTGGTTCCTAATTAGATTATAAATTAAATTAAAACCCTAATCCTAAAGAGTTTAGGAGAAATGAGTTTATCTATATAAAGAGTCTTATGATAGATTGAGGTTACTCAATTGTTGGAGTATTAGAGAATACTTGATATTTTCCCTACAATCTAAAGAACTAGAAGAGAGAAAATTAAGACTAGTCACCTAAGATTTATCCCTACTTCTGCTACGTTATTATAATTTGATTGTATGTATGTATGTTTTTGCAAACCAATATATACACCTCAGGCAGCACAGGTCTCTTACGCCCAACCTTGTCAATGTTCATCTGTTATCACTGGTTCTCAGTTCATTAGCGAAGGATCTTACTCTGGCATTCCATCATCATCTAGAAGTTTTTCTATTGGATTTTCTCTTCAAATTTCACCATATCAATATAATTATATCGTGGATATTATTAATGTTGATCATTTCTCATCACACAACTCTCAGCCTCATGGTTATATAACTCAGCAAGCCTCTATTTCTCATGTTGTTGGTATGACTAATACATTACTAACTGATCATCTTTCAGGTAGTACTCTAGTAACTACTACTTGTTATTTGGAATTCATTTTAATAATAGTGATTAGATCATAGACACTAGTGCTACTAATCAAAAAACTCCTTTTTTTAACCTTGTTTTATAATCCTAGAATAGTTTCATCATCTCATCTATTCTCTTACTTAATGAAGTTACTTCTTCTATCACACACACTGGTACAATTAAACTATTTTCTAACATTGTTCTCTATAATGTCCCGTGTGTTCCTCACTTTCATTTTAACCTTCTGTCTGCTAGTAAATTTAGTAAAGACACTAACTTAGTTCTACTTTTCTCCTATCAGAAATGCTTTATGCAAGACCCTTCTTTGAAGAAGATGATATAGATTGGTAATCTTCAAGGAGAGTTAAATAAACTGAATAGTTTCTCTTCTGCTATAAATTTTTCTCAAACCCATTTCCTACTTCAGCAAATAATGCTCAACATCAGTCTTTTAAGTTGTGGCACGCTAGGATAGGGCATGCACCAATTAATGCTCTTAAAGTTTTACCTTCTAGTATTGCTTGTAATAAATCTGTTTCATGTGAAGTATGTCCTCTTGCTAAGTAAATAAGGAATTATTTCCTTTATATACTACAATTGATTCTCGTGTATTTGATCTCATTCATTATGACATATGGGGTTTATACAAAATTAAAACTCGTGGTGCTTGTTCTTACATTCTCACCATTGTGGATGATTGTTCTAGGTGTACCCACTTTTTTGTTTCAATTCAAAGATCAAGTTCCACATTTGATCAAAAATTTCATTGCATATGTTAAAACTCAGTTTCATTACATTGTGAAACAAATTAGATCAGACAATAGTTCTGAATTTCACAAAAACTTCTTTAAATGAATACTTTAAAGAACATTATTTCACTCAACAAAGCAGCTGTGTTGATACTCCTCAACAAAATGGTATTGCTGAAAGAAAACATAGACACCTCTTTTTTGGGGAGGCTGTATTCTCACAACTACAAGCTTAATCAATAGACTTTCTATTTCCGTTTTACATAGGAAAACACCTTTTGAAGTCATGTTTGGCTCGATTCCTAATTATTTTCATCTTAGAGTATTTGGATGTTTGTGCTTTGTCTTTACATTATCCATGGCAGAGAAAATTTTCAACCAAAAGTAATAAAATGCATATTCGTAGGCTATCCTACAAGTCAAAAAGGTTACAGGGTTTGTGATCTAACAACAAGAAAATGCTATGTTAGCAGGGATGTGACTTTTCCTGAAACTATCTTTCCATTTACTTACATTCTTGTTGCTTAACTATGATCTTCATTTCAATCCTACTGATGCAGACTCTTCTTTACCAGCATGTCCTATTCTTCCTACAGAAATGCCATCTATCTTGTCCTCAGCACCTTCTCTCCCTCCCACTACTATTTCTAATTTTCCATTTGTGCCTAACACATCTACTTGACCTTCTTAAGTGAAAATAGTAATAGTTAAATTTACAGATTATGTAAGTTTACCATTCTCCAGTAACTTGGTTTCTACATCATCTATACCTCATTCTTTAACTAATTTTCTATCATATGATAATCTCACTCCATTTTGTCAAAAATATATTATTGCTACTGCCTTAATTCCTGAACCTCAGTCTTACAAACAAGCTTGCCAAGATGAGAATTGGTGCAACACAATGATAGTTAAATTTAATGCTTTAGAAGTAAATAATATATAGGTTGTGACTCCCTTACTTAATGGTAAGAAAGTTCTTAGTTGCAAGTGGATCTATCGAGTTAAATATACTTTTGACGGTCTTGTAAATAAATATGATAATTAGATTTTATTCCTATTAATTGAATATTTTTAGACTTAATTATTTGTTAGTTTTTAAGTATTTTTATTAATTTTAGATCATTTATTTAATTTTACGTGTTTTTATTATTTTTATTATTTTTATATTATTTTTATTTATTTTTAATCATTTTATAATTTATTTTGTAGGAATTAAATTAGTGGAATGGCAATTTTGTAATTTTCGCGAACGGCATAACTGTAAATAAGGGCGCGGTGGCATTTTCGTAATAACGTAAACAGTATCCGCGTAATGCGCGAAATTCTTTAAGCCGCAGCCGCGTCGAAACGGCGGCGTGTGGTGTCATTTGGGCCAGAAAAAGAGTCGCGCGCCATGCGCGCGCACGAAATTACAGTTACACAGCAGAAACGGTGTCGTTTTGATGGAGGGACAGATGGAATAGGCGCAATGCGGGCGAGGCGGTGGCGTTAACCTGGTCAGCGGATGCGAAGGCAACGTTTGGCGACGCGTTAATTCTGGGAAGCAGATTATTCGCGGATTGTACATTAATTTGATTCCAAATTGGATTTCTTTTCCACATTAGCTTAGAATTATTATTGTACTCCTATAAATACACTATGTAGCTATTATATTCAGCACTTTTAACATAGATTAGAATATATTAACATAGAATAGCAGATTATTAGAGTCATTTATGAGTAGTTTTAGGAGCAAATATTTAACGCGAAGAATTCAAGAATTGAAGGCGGAGCTTGGAGATTGGAGATTGTGATCCGAGTGACAGACGAATATCAACACAGATTTGATTTCTTTTCTTTCTCTTTTATTTTTGTAATTTTGAGATGTTGAATTATTTGTGGTTAATTAATTATTTAATTATGAGTTAATTTTTATTTGAGATTGCAATTGAACCTAATGTATAGTTTAATTTAATTTGTTTTCTCTTTAATTATTGATGATTATATATGAGTTGTTTATTATATTTTATGCGTTCATGTATAATTATTTGCGCAATAATTAATTGTGATATCTTAGAAGGAATTGAAAAAGAAATTCTAGGATTAGATATGGATATGATAACATGTGAATTTGTTGATTCTTTCTAGGAAGAGTAGCATAATAGTGTGTAGGATGGAGATACATATATGCCACATGTAACTTTATTGAGAGTTGGATCTTAATGAGTTTATTTCAAATTCTTTTGCATAGAAATATAGTAACTTAATTGAAATAAATCTTTTTATTAATTCTTGAAAAAAAGTTAGTAAATAGTTAAGAAATCTCAATTAACAATTCTATATAGTTAATTAATTAAAAAGAGAATAAAGAGATTTAAATGAAACATTGGGGGAAATTGTGATCTTAACTATTTTAATTTAATTTAATCATTTTTATTAGTTTAATTTAGTTAGTAATTTTGAGTAGTTTATTTTATAATTAAATTGAGGTTGTTTAAATAGAATTAATTTGATATTAAGTTAGTGTTTGGTAATTATTATTATTTAATTCTCTGTAGGTTCGACACTCTACTCTATCACTTTATTACTTGTTGACTGTGTATACTTGCACGCATATATTCATATAAAAAATACCTAACAAGTTTTTGGCGCCATTGCCGGGGAATTAATTTAATAATTATTGCCAATATTAATTTTAGTCAAATTAATTTTAATTTAAACTTGTATATTTTTATTTATTTGATTTTTATTTTATTTTATATTTTGATTTTCAGGTACAATGGCTGGAATTAATTATCAATGGTATTTTGATAAGATGGATCCATCAAGTGCGGCAATACTTGAGCCATTGGTTAATCAAATTTCAGAGCTTGAAAGAAAAATTGACGCTCTTGGAAATTAATCCGTTCAGAATACTTATAATCAGCAGCCTAGTTACACCCCAGACAACTATCATCCGGGTTGGCAGGATCATCCGAGCAATTCATGGAATAACAATCAAGATCAATACTTTGCCCTAAGTTATTATCATCAGGATTCTCAATACCTACCTCCACAGCAACAAGAGCAAAAATCTAATTTGGAGGAAATTCTTGATAGAATTTTAGAGCGAACTGAGGAAATAATGAATAATCAAGAAGTTTGTGCTCCAAATTCATTATACCAGTCAGAATTTTTGTATCAACCTCAATCGTACGAATTCTCGTATCAACAACCTCCACCGCAGCAAGATCACTTATCAACTTGTGAGGAAATTCTTGCGAGGATTACAGAGGATAACGAGATGAGTAGTAAACGTAATGAAGAATCAATGCGAGAGTGGGAGATTCAAATACAAGAGGATGAGATTCGAAGGGAACAACTTGCATCTCACACTACAAGAAAAAGGTTCAATTCCGACGGAATTATCTCCGACGGAATTAATTTCGTCGAAAATAATATAATTACGACGGA
Source organism: Hedera helix (assembly GCA_947179155.2). Classification (NCBI taxonomy): domain Eukaryota; kingdom Viridiplantae; phylum Streptophyta; class Magnoliopsida; order Apiales; family Araliaceae; genus Hedera; species Hedera helix. Next base: position 10,971,746 of record OX359269.1, read on the forward strand.
ATATTCCGTCGTATTTAATTCCGTCGATAAAGAGTTATAATCGACGGAATTCCGTCGATATAGTAGATTCCTGTTGGAGCCAAAATTCCCGCGTCCAGAGGATATAAGTTCGACGGGATATAACATATAATCGACAGAATTTCTGTTGAACTTATATTATTTTCGACGGATCTAATATCGACGGAATATTCCATCGAAAATAAGTTAAAACCCTTTTCATCGTCTTTTTCCCCCAGCCACTTCAGTTTTTTTTTAACTCTCTCTCTCTCTCTCCTCGCGATATATTTCTTTCGTCTTTCTCAACGCCTTCCGGCCCTCCGACCGACGACCCACCTCCGGCCCACCCCTCCGACCGACGACCCACCTCCGGCCCACCCCTCCAACCGACGACGTCCGTGCCGCCTCCGCCGTCCGCCGCGAGTAGCATCTAAGGTATGTATATATATATATCACAAATGTGTGCCGGCCGGTTGGAATTTTGTGCCGGTCGGTTGAGCTTTTTTTGTCCGACAGCAGTACTAATGTGGTATATATATATATATATATATATATATATATATATTATGAAATTATGTGGAAATTAATTGTGGCAGTATGTGGACTATATATAATTTCTTGTGTATGTTACTTTATGGCAGTATGTGGCATTTCTTATTATTTTGTGTATTTTCGACGGAATTTGGAATTTCTGTTAAAATTGTTCAAATGCAATATTTGTGGGCCCTACATATATTTATGTATTTTCCTAATTTGTCAATATTAAAATAAGCTTAGTATTTACTTAGTTTTGTAATAATAACATAAAATGAAATGAACTAACGTAAAAATATAATTAAATTAATTAAATATAATTAAGTTAAATGAAATATACTTAAAATAAATTAAATTCATAAAACTAAATAAAATAAATTAATTTAAAATAAAATTAAGTAAAATTAAATGAAGAGATATATAATTCAGAAAAAATAAATTAAATTATGTAAAATAAAATAAACTCAAATAAAATATAATTAAATTAATTTATTATAATAAAATTAGTGTAATATAATTAAATTAAATTAAGTTAAATTATAATAAAATTAATGTAATATAATTAAATTAAATTAAGTTAAATTTAATATAATTAAAATAAAATAAATTCAAATAAAATAAAATAAAATAATTACATTAAAATTAAATTAAACTAAGTTAAATTAAATACAATTAAAATAAACTAAAATAAAATATAATTAAATTAATTTAATTTAATATAATAAAATTGTATCATGTATAATTAATTTACATTAAATTAACTTAAATTTAATATAATTAAAATAAAATAAATTAAGTAAAATAAAATATAATAAAATAAATTAAGTTAATATAATTAAACAAAATTAAATTATATTAAATTAAATAAAATTATGTGAAATTAAATATAATTAAGAAAAAATAAATTAAATTAAGTAAAATGAAATAAACTAGATAAAATAAATTAATTTAAATAAGACTAAGTTAAATTAAATAAAATGAAAATAAAGTAAATTAAGTAAAACAAAATAAAATAAAATAAAATAACATTAATTTAACGTTCCTCGCTTGACATTCACTCGTAACGGGTGAATATGGAATACTCTCAATTTAATCAAATGAGTTGTACATGCAGTTTCGTTACGATTTTAGAAATTAAATTGCGTTGTACCCAAAAAATTCGTTTAGTAAATTCAATCACTTGTGCATGTAATTTGGTTAGGAGCTTAGAAACCCGTTTGGCATTCACTCACTAGGAGTGAATGCCAAATAGTCCCCCGTCTGGGACTGTTGCTAGATGTTATGTCTCTCACTTAGGTTTGTGCCAACAATTTGAGTACGTTTTATTTGTTTTGGGGACTTTTCGTTGACATCTCTACATGTTCTCTGAGTACATATTTAGCCTACGTTGACGTGGTCTATTTCGTGTACTTAGAGACCATGGGGAGGTGCTGTCGAAATTTCTTTGAAACAGAAAAAACGTGCTCACGATGTTGGCACAAGTGAGGAGACGCATCTAGGAACGGGATAGAAGCATGACCCGTATATTTAGAAGGTGAAGTCATGCAGGAATCATGAATGCACACACATACGCTAAGCACCCTCGCTAATTTAATACATGGTATTGTTCAGTTAAATATGTCAGAGGACTGGAGCTGGATGTACCGTAGAATTCCGGTTGATGGTAGAGGATTATTGCCTGAGTACCGTGACGGGGTGTCCAAATTTTTAAATTTTGCCAATGAAGACGCTGATAATTCTAACGGAAAGATGAGATGTCCGTGTTTCAAATGTAAATACCTAATTTGGAAGAAAGCCAACAACATTAAGTATAATTTGTATTCGCGTGGGTTTGTAGATGGGTATTCTCTATGGATTCATCACGGAGAGTCAACTGAGTTCAGCGAAATAAGTGGCAGTATAGGTCAACCAATTCACTGCGATCGATACGATGATAGTTATGATGTCGTGGAGATGTTGGTTGATGCGTATGACCCTAACAATATTGATTGGGGTGCAAATGAGCAGTCATCAATAACTGGTCATCAAGAACCAAAGGACACAGCAGCAGCCTTTTACAATATACTATCCGAATATGTTGTCCCATTGTACGATGGAAATGATAAACACACCAGGCTATCTGCTGTGACGAAGCTCTTACACTTCAAGAATGAGCATGGCTGCAGTGAGAGAGGTTTCAATGAGTTGCTTAGGCTTATCAGCGAGTTCTTACCAAAGGGTCACACTCTGCCCTCAAGTTATTATGAAGTTAAAAAGATGGTAAAGGGTTTAAATTTGGGGTATACAAAGATCGATGCTTGTGAGCAGGATTGCATGTTATATTATGGGGCTGACATAGATAAACTGCAGTGTGACATTTGCAACATGCCTCGTTACAAGACAACTAAACGTGGGGGGGGGGGGGGGGGGGGGGAACTAAATGTGTGCCTAAAAAAATCTTAAGGTACTTTCTGCTTGCCTCGAGACTTCAGCGTCTATTCTTGTCGACCCACACTGCAGCGCATATGACTTGGCATAAAACAAGGGACGTCGTGCCGGGTCAGTTGTCTCACCCCGCAGATGGAGATGAGTGGAAGAAGTTTAATGCAAATTTTCCTCAATTTGCAGAGGAAAGTAGGAATGTCAGGCTTGGCATGGCTACGGATGGGTTTTGTCCATTTAATAATTTTAGTCAACCATACTATGTGTGGCCAGTGATCATGGTAGCTTACAATCTTCCACCGTCAATGTGCATGAAGGATCCGTATTTGTTCTTGACTTTACTCATACCGGGGAATAAGAGTCCTACAAAGGACATAAACGTGTATCTTAGGCCGTTAGTCGATGAACTTAAGATGTTGTGGGAGACAGAGGTGCAGACTTATGACAAATCAATAAAGTAAAATTTTCTGATGAAGGCAGCTTTGTTGTGGACTATAACAGATTTTCCGGCACTTGGGATGATCAGTGGGTGGTCGACTGACGGAAAGTTGTCATGTCCAGTTTGTGTGGGGGATGTGCAAAGCACACATCTAAAACATGGCCGAAAAATTAGTTTCTTTGGTACTGCTCGTAGATTCTTGCCTACTGATCACAGTTACAGAAAGATGTCGACACAGTTTAATAGAAAAATAGAGAGAAAGGGGGTTGTCGGTCAATTGTCAGGCAGCGAGGTTTTCGGTTGGCTGAACGATCTTAACTTTCCACACTAGGGAAGGAGCACAGTAAATATAGGGCCCAAGGTTACGGCAAGGCTCATAACTGGACGCATTCGCCCATGTTCTTCGAGTTGCCATACTGGGAGTCGCTTTCAGTCCGTCACTGTATAAATGTAATGCATACAGAAAAGAATGTGTTTGAGAACTTGTTTTACACCGTGCTAGATGCGAGTGGTAAAAAAAAAGACAACGACAATGCACGGAAAGATCTGGAGGCACTTAACATATGGCCTGATTTGTGGCTTCGACAAAACAACTCAAAACCTAAAGCTCCATTCTGTTTAACCAAGCAACAAGTTGAAGACATCTGCAAATGGATAAGTGCGTTGAAGCTCCCAGATGGATATGCTTCTAATAAATGTCGTTGTAGTAAGGTTGAACAGTTGAAAATTACTGGGTTCAAAAGTCATGATTGTCATGTATTCATGTAGAAGTTGATGTCAATTGCATTTTGCGAGATGTTACCCAGAAAAATTGTAGACGCCTTAACTGAACTTTCAAATTTCTTTCGAGATCTATGTTCAACGGTTATAAGGTATACTGACGTGGAGCAAATGGAGAAAAATATAGTCCTGACAATGTGCAAGTTAGAAATGATATTTCCTCCGGGGTTTTTTGACTCGATGGAGCATTTGCCTATTCCTCTGCCATATGAACTTAAGCATGGAGGACCTGTACAATATCGATGGATGTATCCATTTGAGAGGTATTATCGTCTACATTTCTTTGTTGATGATATTCATAACTCATATTCGTAATGTTTGTGAACTTATTTAATGTATTTTAGGTACATGCGTCGTTTAAAGCAGAAAGTAAATAATAAAGCTCGTGTAGAGGGTTCTATTGTTGAACGGTACACAGAGGAAGAGCTTGTCAACTTCAGCTCATTGTATTTTGAAGATGTTGTCAAAACGAAACACAATCGTTTAGGTCGAAATGAGGTCGTCAGAGTCCAACCATGTGTTGATGAGTTAGCTGAATTTTCTTATCCGGCTAAACCATTTGGCCATGAGACGATGATGTACTTAAGCAAAAAAGATTTGAAAATTGTGTCTACATATGTGCTTCTAAATATGCCCGAAGTATCGTCATACATAACGTAAGTAAATACTATTTATAAAATTTTAATTTTTAATAGACTAGTCTAAAATTAAATCGTGTTATAATTGTTTTAGTGCATTTGAAGACGAAGCATGTGTTTTAAACCCGAGCTTAAATGCAGTACAGTTGGAATCATTCACAACTACAAATTTTCAACAGTGGTTTAAGAGAAGGGTTGCAGAAGACAACAATTATGTGCGTTTTAAAGTTGTCATCGAAGGACCTTACAAATTGATTAGTTCATTTCCCGGCTGTATCGTCAATGGGTATAGATTTAATGTCGATGACATAAAAGAACCGACTTCAGTCAATTCTGGTATTGTCGTGTTGGGCAGTTGTTACCAAGATTCGGAGTCCAATTATTATGGACGTTTAGAGGAAGTAATTACACTCAATTATCCCGGGGGTAAAAAGGTAGTTACATTTAAATGTCGCTGGTTTGATACTGAGAAGGTGTTAAAGTTGATCGTAACAGAATTGTCATAGTAAATATAAAGTCAAAGTTACATTCTGCTGACGTATTCGTATTAGCCAGTCAAGCCACTCAAGTTTATTACGCATCTAATGTAGTAAATTGTAAAAGTCCCTGGTATACAGTTGTCACAACAAAGACTCGTCCATTTGATGATAGTAACATGTATGGGACAGATGAACCATTGCAGGATGATATTAGCAAATCCAGTCAGGTAGTCCTACATAACGACGATTTGTTGGTAGATGTCATTGACGTACCCGATAATGATGATGTCGAGGAAGACCTGGTTGACGATGAAGTCGAGGAAGACGTACCCGATAATGATGAGGTCGAGGAAGACGTGGTTGACGACGAAACTGATAATGAAGAAGTCGTGTCAGAATCCGAGGATAACTATGAAAATGATTCTGATGGGTTTGACGTCGAATTACATTTAAACTTAAGAAGGCTATTTTATTTAATTAAATTAATTAACTACATATTAATTGCATTTTATTTTTGTATTTCAGTAGTACATTTATAGCTAGGCATAGTGATAGCGGTCGGCGTGGTGGTGGTCGTGTAGGATCATCTAACGGAACTCAAGGCGGGTCATCATCGTCAGGTAGTAGATTTTCTTAAATATTAATTTATTTTGCTTACTATTTGTAGATTATGTTTTGGGAATTGATTTATTAACTTTAAGTATTTAATTTTACTTACAGATACTGCTCGACGACGTCCTCGAGGGACGAACCTCGGGTTATTTGGTCGCCCGCCAGCTGTTGCGCATATTGTCCGCGTAGATGTCGGCTCTGCGCAGTAAGTGTAAAATAGCGTTATGTTAAGGTGAATTAATTTATTTTGTAAAACAATAAACATAACTTTGCGTTATTTGTTTTGTTTTGTATTATTATGGATCATGTGGCTAAAGCCACTTTACACGCCATATGTCTGACACACCTCCCCATTGGTTGCATGCGATTTACGCAGTACGCGCAGCATGATGCCTCCTTCATGGATACCGTGTTATGTGAATTTCACGTAAGTTATTTTAAATAATTTAAACAGTATACGTACATACTACTTACACATTCAATTTAGTTTTTCTGATAAGTTAGTTCGTTTTCTTAGATTTATTTTAGATATGAGGAGGGCATCTCTCAGGCGACAGGCGACGGTGTTATTATTGCACATGTCGCGAACAACTAAGCCGGCTGGTTGTACGAGATGAGACATAAGGCTGCCCGGGCAGTTGTAGACCAGCCCGGGACTACTATTCGAGACCATCAGCCCCCTATTGTCTCAAATGCAGCATGGGAGGTCATGTGTACTCATTGGGATGCTGACGACTTCAAAAAAAAATCAGAACAAATGAAAAAAAATCGTAGCCAGCTCCGAGTAGTGCATACTACGGGTTCACGGTCATTTGAAGAAGTAAAATCGGTATGTATATATTTAGTTTACTTTAATATTCTCATAAAAATATATACTAAATAAATGATAAATTAAAATTTTATTTGTTAGGTCATGGGCGGTGAGTTGGGACGACCTTCCACCATGATCGAGTTCTGGGATAGAGCCCACACGCCAAAGAAATGTAGTATGTCACAGGCAGCTGCAGCTATACGGGTAAGAATTTTTATAAAGTTATGTAATAATTAGTATCATGCACTTAATTAAATGAGTCAATAAACTACAATATACATAATAAATTGCAGGACTGATTTCAGAGCCTTCGGGACGAGCGTGTAGCTGAGTTGCAGGCTGCTAGGGGAGATTCTACCATCCCTCCGTCCGACGTTAGCTTATCTAGGGATGAGGAGATGGCTCTTTGGGTCGCGTCTCAAGATCCCCCTAGTAGCACTACGAGCAGATATCGAGTGTTGGGGTTGCCGAGGGTGCCGGCATATACATTGACCGGAGGTATTTATTGTAGTATGTTGCTCGTTAATTCAAAATTTATATTGATATTTTATATTTTTTGTGTTATATTTAATGTTGCAGGTTCTAGCCAGAGTTCGAGAGGATATGTTGGACAATCTCATACGGGCGCTGGCTTGGACGACGCGTTGTTCCAGCGGGTTATGGCGGCGGTGTCGGAGACGTTTCGTACGGATCCGATATTCCGTAGTCAGAGCCTACCTACCAGTGCTCGTCTTCATCAGCTTGCTTAGGACGTTGCAGCAGGGGCCAGTGTCGAGAGTACGGGCATATCTCCGGAACAGTTCGCCGAGATACGAGACGAGGTGATTCGGATGGTGACTACCCTGTTGTTGGAGGCTTTTGGCCCGATGCTGACTCAACGCCCGACTGCACAGGTATTTTGTTCAATTTAAGCTGTATATTCTGTATGTTCTGCAATAATTATTTAACTATGAATTTTTATCTCAAGTACGGACGAATGACTGATATTTGTAATTATATTAACAGGATGATAATTTCGAGCATGTTAACGATGCCGATCGCGAGCGGGGGGGTGACAACGATGATTTTCATACACCACAGTAGAACCCTCGATCTCTGGGCGATGATTCTTTGTAGATTATAATTTAGTTGTAATTAATTTAACTTAATCGATTGTAATTTATCGTAATTTGGTTTAGTTTTGTAAAGTACGATAATTTATTTTATAATGTGTCGTCGTTTATATTTATATCAAGTATGTGAACATAAAGAATGGATTGTTGTTGTGTTGTTGGGATAAAGCAGGTTTGCAGGTACAAAAAATGTGGTTTTAAAACCTGGCATTGAAAAAGCAAAAAAAAACATTTAAAAAAAATTCTTGTATTTCCGACGGAATTTGGTATTTACGACGAAATTTCCGTAGGAATTATTGCATTAAATTATTAATTTTCTAATTACCAGGAGGACTATTCCCGACGGAATAAATTTATTACAACGGAATTTCCGTCGAAATTAAGTACTTATATTCGACGGACGGACTGATTTTCTGACGGAATTTTCGTCGAAGATATAATTCAAATTCCGACAGAATTATTTATTTTCGACGGAATTTATTCTGTCGGGTATATAATAATTACGACGAAAATTCCGACGAGAGAAATACATCGGGGATTATTTATTTTCGACCGAATTTTTGACGAAATTAATTCTGACGCGGTTATTTTCGTCCGAATTATCGACCGAATTTTCCGTCGGGAATATTGTAATTCCGAGGGAATAGGTTTATTTCCGACAGAAAGTTCCATCGGAATTAAGCCTTTTTCTTGTAGTGTCAAGTCAACAGTTGCATTCACAATATGTTACCTAGCAATACAAAGATAAATCTTGATGATGAAGGTAAAGAGCAGTGTGAGGCAGTTACATTAGAAAATGACAAGGAGTTTCAAGTAGTCAAAAAAGTAAATCTAAAGAGGTCTCGTTCGGATGAAGAAGATGATGATGAGGTTGAAAAGAAATATAGCAAGGTTGGGGAAGAAGAAGGGAATGATGAGGATGATCAAGTCTTGAATACGAATGGTATTAAGAAAAATTTGATTGTGCCTTTCGTGCAACAAATTCAGAATTTTGAGGAGTACTATTAGATTGACTTTGTTAAAGACTTTGATAACTTGGATGAATTTAAGTTTGGGGGTGGTTCGCAATTTTTCAAGGATGTCATGGAGATCAAAGAAAAGACAAAAAGGAGGCATGAAAAGACAATTTTTGCGATTGAGCCTGATTGAATAAAAGGAAGTAGTCAGGCTGAGACTTAAAAACAAGTGCTTATTGGGAGGCAACCCAAGTTTTTATTTTTTTTATTTTTATTTTATTTTATTTTTATTTTATTTTATTTTTAGTAGTTTTTATTTTAGTAGTAAATTTTAGTTTATTTTAATATTTTATTTTATTTTTGTTTTGGTTCAGGTTCTTTATGCAGCTCAAACTTAGCAGATGAGGAGGATGAATACTACATATTCAGGGAAGTCCCTTGTTCTTAATTTTCTTTATTTTATACATTGAGGACAATGTTTGTTTTAAGTTTGGGGGTATGGGTAAATTTTGAAGTAAAATTTGTTTATTTTATTTATTTATTTATTTTTTTTATTTTTTTTAGGGTTTTATTTTTAGTTTAAAATTTTAGAATTTTGTGGGTAAATTCACTGCAAATCTTCACGAGACACAACTCGTCCACTTGGGGTAACCATGGGGTTTAAAGGCTTGTTGCACATGCTAAGTGCAATAGTGTTTCCTACGAAAATGGGGTAACTTAGTTTTTAGGTAGAGTCTCTTGGACAATGAATTAGTTAAATTAAATTTTTGGTCGATGATAAAAATTGATTTTTATTTAATAACTTTTGAAAAAATGGATAAATTTTTGCATAAGTTTGAATTTTGACTATTGTTGGCTTTTATTTTATTTGAGATCCTTTAAATTTTTATGCACATGTCCATTTGTTTGAGCTAGTTTTTAACTTAAGTGAAGTTTATTGGGTTAAATGCTCATGATAGATATTTTTGAATTCTATATTTTTATTTGATCGTAACTTGAAGCGAAATTGTGATAAAATATAATTTAGGAGAGATGATTTAAGTAAATTTTCTGGGATTAGTAAAATTATTTAATCTTATGAAGAAAAAAAAAAGTTAAGAAAGTTATGTGATGAGTTGAGATAGAGCGTAAAACGCACTCACTCATAAATATGTGAAGAGAAGCGAGATGGAGCGTAAAACGCACTCGCTAATGAGATGGAGCATAAAATGCACTCACCGAGGTTGAAAAAAGGAAGAAAAAAAAATGGGATGGAACATAAAATGCACCCATTTAATTGAAGAAAAAGAGTTTAAAAGAAATTAATAATCCTAGTGGTGTTTGAAAGATTAAATACTTTTTGATCTCCTAAGTTATATTTGCATATATTAACTTCGAGTGATGTGAAAAATAAAAGTATAGAGTTTTGTTGTATATATTTTTGATATCTTTTATGTGACATTTAATTATGTGAGCGGATCTAAGTTTTTTTTCGCTAGTTTGATACATTTGGATTTCACACACACACGAAGGGTCTTGAGTAGAGTAAGATTAATAAATATGTTGAAATTTTGGACTTTGCATAATTTTGAAATTTTCTTTAAGTTATCATTTAAAAATCCTTGAGGTTAAAGTTAAAATTCATATTGATTCATTGCTTGAGTAGCTGAGTTAGTAGAGTTTTTGTTTTTATATTTATTTTGCTTGAGGGCAAGCAAAAAGTTAAGTTTGGGGGTATTAAATACAAAGTACACCTTGTAGCCAAAGGCTTTATATAAACTACTGGACTGGATTATTTTAAGACATTTGCTCCTGTAGCTAAAATGACTAAAGTGAGTGTCTTACTTGCTATTTCAGCTATTCATAATTAGCATCTAGGCCAAATGGATGTTACAAATGCTTTCCTCTATGATGATCTTCATGAGGAGGTTTATATCGATTTTCCCTCTACTTTCAGTCTTGCTTCATCCTTATCTGACATACCTTTGGTTTGTAAACTATAAAAATCTTTGTATAGACTGAAACAAGCTTCGAAACAATGGTTTGCTAAGTTTTTTAGTGTTCTTCTGCAATATGGTTTCTCTCAATCTTATAATGATTCCTCATTATTTATGCAACATAATGCTCAAAATTGTATGGCTTTATTAGTTTATGTGGATGATATCATCATCACAGGTCCTAATCCCAAACTTATTACTACAGTTAAATCCTATCAATTCTCAATCTAAGATCAAAGATTTAGGTTCCCTGAAAAAAAATTGGGATTGGAGATTACGAGATCTTCTGTTGGTATTGTACTTAATCAAGGGAAGTATTTCCTTGACATTCTTAAAGACTGTGGACTTACAGTAGCCAAGTGTTCAAAAGTTCCCATATAACAAAATCACACTCTCCTAGCAGTTGATGGTCCTAATTTTTCTAATCTTTCTTAGTATAGGAGGTTGGTTGGCAAGTTGATTTATCTAACCTTCACAAGGCCAAAAATTTGTTATAGTATGCATATTCTCGGCCAATTGCTAGTTAAGCCTAAACAAGCCCACATGGATGTTGTACGTAAGCTTGTTAGATATCTCAAAGGCTCACCAGGTCAAGGATTATTTCTTTCTAGCTCCAGTTCTTTAAAAAAAAGAGCTTATACTGATGCTGATTGGGGAGCATACAGACTTACTAGGTGATCTTTGACTGGGTATTGTGTAATGCTTAGCAATAGTCTTCTCTCTTGGAAATAGAAGCGTCAAACCACTGTATCAAGATCTTCAGCAGAGGCTGAATATCGAGCCATGGCCAATACCTGTTGTGAAATAACTTGATTGGTTTCTTTTCTTAAATACTTTGGTCTTTCCAAGCTTACTTTCCAAGCTTAGTCCCGACACTTTGTTTTGTAATAATTAGTCTACTCTTTGCATTGCCTTTTAACTCTGTATTTTATGAGCGCACCAAACATATTAACATTGATTGTTATTTGATCAGGGAGAAATTACTTCAGGGCTTGATCAAGATTGCTCATTTACCTACCTCTATACAACCAGCAAATATCTTCACTAAGGCTTTAAATCATGATATTTTACTCAATTTTCTTCACAAGTCGGGATGATGTAATTTGTTTCAGCTTTCCAATTTGAGGAGGATGTTACTGTACGGGATCATTTATTTGAATAATACTTAGTCGGCTAAATTAGCTAGTTAAGATGGTCAATGATAAAATAGTAACTGTAATAGAGTTAGTTAAGGTCATTTGTGTACTTTCATTATAAGTTGATTAGATTAGTTGTTAGGAGTTGGTATAATTTAGTAATCTCTCATTTTCAGTTAGAAAACTTCAAATTAGTGTGAATAAAATCTTTGTGATCTACTTTTTCTTTCTCCAGTGTGAATACAATCTTTGTGATCTACTTTTTCTTTCTCCATTGGAGCCTTCATACAATTCTGACAAGACATCATATCAATCACATAATAAAAGAAAAAGGCGGGTCATGCTGACCAATTACGAAAATATAGACGATACAGAAATTAGTTCTATTTAATTAGGCATGAATAAATTATTCAATACAACGGTTACATTATGTCATTATACTGACATGATATCATCGACTCACATAAAAATAGAAAAGAAAAAATGTGAGCCATCGCTTGACCAATCATGTGAGTTTAACACATGATTTGCGAACTATATATATTTCTTTCTGATTGATTCAACATGATAACATGGTATCGCTGTTTTATCGAGTATTTTGGTAGTACGAGTGTCGAGTACCATATTGACAAAATATTTTTTTTACAAAGCAACAGATTTCCTTAGCAGTGGAAAATGTAAATGCCAAACGTGTTCATAATGCAGAGTACAGGGGATGGAGGTACTCAAGGGAGCCAAGCAGCGCATAAGCAACGGTATGGATCTGTTACATAATAGAGCTGCTTAGAAGGATAATGGAAAACCAAGCTGATTGCATGTTAGCTCTGTAAGCGTATTCATTGTTCTATCATCTCTAAATCAATAAAGAACAGTCATCAGTTTGGCCAACTATTACAGTGCCATATTGATGCTGATATACATTCACTCCAAATTTGTATTTTCACAAATTCAAGTAATTCATTCCCACAACTGTTCCTAACGGCAACATATATTGAAAAGCAAAATTATCACAACAGCACTAATACAACTCAGCTTGTGACTACAAGCTGTGCAACTGCTTCTACATTACAAATTCAAACAAACTAATTATATGTCAAAAATGCAAACTGAGATCAGAACCAAACACCTAATAGGAAAAAATGGGGGAAATTCCTCTTTATCTGACAGAGAGATACAGAAACCCATAAACAGGATTCCAAAAAAGAAACAAAAGGGGGCAACTCAACTCTTGAAAATGATATATACAGCTTTATGAATTAACAAAGGAATTTGGACTTGAACCTCCACGCTCTGTAACACGAGATTTTGAGACTCGCGTGTCTACCATTTCACCACCAGGTTTAAAGGGAGAACACTATCTGGAAAATCTGTTCTTTGTCCGGCTAGGGAGTAATATGCCAGTATATGGGCCAGCTGTTCAGTTCCTACAAACTCTCCATTGGCATCAGCACGAAAATCTCGTCTGGCAGGAATCAATTCCATATTCCAGAACGGGTGAGCCATGGCTAAGAGATCACTACTTGTTGGGGATACTCTATATCCATGCACCCACAAGTACCTCAGAGAAGTTAGCTGCAACACAGCAGTAGCCAGAGCACTTTCACTGAAGCAACAGCCCCTCATTTCAAGCTTTTGCAAGCGAGGGCAGCCTCTAGAGAATGCCAGAAGTCCTGCATCCGACTCCCCAACATAACCCAAAAGCATCCATCTCACATTGAAGCTTAACTGCCCTATAAAACCAAGACCCATATCTGTCAAGCCCCCAGGCCGAAGATACAGAGCAAACCTTCTAAGCTTAAGGCAACCTCTTAAAAGAGCTCGAACTCCATAGTCGAGCGGTAAATCTGTTATACTTTCTTCTTCATCAAGTAAGACCAATCGAAAATCGCAAAGATTTTTCAAATGTGTGCCCATGCATTCTAAAGATGCATTTGTGATATTAGACACATATACAGCGAAGTATTCTAATTCAAGACAGCCTTCTGCCAAAGCTACCAATCCTCTTTGCGAAACTACACCTTCCACATCTTCCATTTCCTGATCTTCAGCACGTCTCTCAATCCTAAGCCGCCTCAATTTCTTGCAACAACGACCAAGGACTCCCAATCCTCTATCACCAATAACGTTCCTCGTCTGTCCAAAAGAAAATAAGGAAATAGCACTAGTTAATCAAGTCATTTCTCTGTTTCATTAAATCTGTTGACCTTTCTTTATATCTTTCAAAGAACCCCAGCATATTGGTATTCTACATGCTTAAACATTATCTGAACTCGATATAAATCTGCCTAAATAATAGTTTCTAACATTTAAATTTGATGATTGAGTGATATAAATAACTAAATCATAACTAAATCAAAAGGCCCACAAAATTTATGATTTCCTCTAGAATTAGCCAAAGATGTAAGAAGTTAAAGTGTGAAAGATCCCTGTAAGAAACCATAATCTGAGTAACATATTCTACTGACTAAGTGAAACGGTATATTTGTACAGAATCCAAACAAAGGAATAAATAGAACACAACCAAAATTTCTCTCCTTTTTCTTAGGTTTTTTATTAAATGTAAGCCTGTTTGTCAGAGGGGGGAGGGGAGGAGAAACTGCCAAGCTCATTATATAGCCCTCATTTATCCATTTAAAAAACAAAAAGTTCTATACAATATGAATAATCAAAATGGTTCAGTGATTTTACCTCAAGAATTTCCAAGTTGGGGCACCTCGGAATCAAGAGACAATGGTCCTCTGTGTCAAGAAGGGCATAGAGAAGATCCAGTTTTTTTAGTCGGGATGCATACGGAAATGCACTGGGCAACTCATGCATCCCCAGGTAAGTTATGCCCAAGAGGCATAATTTTGGAGGAAATGATACAACATAATATTTTTCTGGTTGATCGTTGAAGGAACCTCCACCAAACTCTTCTAGTGCAGTGGCAGCTCGGAAGAAACCAACAAGGTCCAAAATTTCACAATTGCTAATTTTGACCGAGACTAAAGAGCTACAATTTTTAGCTATAAGTTCAAGGTCAGGGAAAACTGACTTTGTAGAGCTCAGTCATGTAAAAGTTCAGCATTTCAAGAACTGTGTTGTGCAAAGCAAGCTCATGTAGCCATTCTCCATCATTCTCAATGATTGAGCTCTCTTCCAAATACAAGGTTCTTATATTCCTGAAACGTATAACAAGCATTAGAAGTTTAACACAGGGCGACAATAGAACACACATAAACATACATGATATTGATGTTAGAAAGAAACTATCCCTCAGTAAGAATATCTACAAATAAAACATTAAGAACCAGTTTCAACTCCACATGGTGACTTCGCTAGTTAGTTTTGTATGCATAATTCCCTTTCTTAAGAACTTGTTAGATATTTCCAAACTCCTCAACAATTAAACTGACCTTTCAAGTCACAAGGAGAGATGAGCTTGTTTTACTCGGTTTACAGAATTTGACATCCAAGAACCCTGAATCTCAAGTCCACGGCACAACCTTCATATAATAAATGGTTTACTATGACTATCTCCTGAATATCAATACAATAACGAGAGAGATATGACCATTATCCCTTTTATTAAACTTATAGAGCTTGAGCACATAAATCAATACATTTGAGGATGAAAATTTTGTCATAAGCAAGCATATTTTATGCTTCTGTAAGTTTTCATACAAAGTTCCAAAACTTTTTCCCTTTTATTAAGAAGGGAGCGAGAACAGATGTGTCAACTTCAACAGGTAAAGGTTTAAAGAATAGCTTATATGACGCGTGGACGAAAATGTGCATTATTCAAGATATATAATATAAGAAAATTGTAAATCATCAACTAATGAAAACAGCTTCACAAAATTATATTAAACCTCGAGGAGAAAAATTATTGTGTGAATTTGCAATTACACATTTCATATTTACTCACTGATATCAAAGGGGTAAATTGATTATAGACTCCATCTTCGTCCTCATTTGCGCTTGGTTACCGTTCTTACTTAGAACCCACTTTTGCTGCCACTACCAAGAACTGGACTTTTTAATATAAGGATACACGCAGAGCTATGGATGTTGAGAAATGTATCCCATGCACTTAGTAGTCAACATGAATCTAATCACCGTGAAAAACTACTACAAGGGGACCAAGAATATACAGAGAAATTCAAGAAAGAAAAAAAAAAATAACAAGGAAGAAATTAAGAAGCTTCTTAAGAATTGATTAAAAAGTTCCAAATATATGAATATTTATAGTAATTGTAATCAAAATAAGGTCAATAAAATAGCACAAATAACCCAAAACAAATAAAACCAATTTTCAGAAGAAAAAGAAAAAATTAGATCTCTTTTGACATCGAAGTCAGTATATCAAATCAGCACAACTTTCTATGAGCAATAAATGAGAGTATACCTGCAAGAACGAGTTATATATAGAAGCCCATCCGTAGAAAACCCAGAGCACTTTTCAAGCTTAAGCACTTGGAGCGTGCGACCACGCGACTGGGCAATAACTTGGAGATCCGAATCCCTAACAATCGTCCGCCGAAAATGGAGGGACTTCAAGCAAACAAAAGACCCAGAAAATTCCTCCACCCAAGGAGTCACATACCCTCCCCAATCCTCTGGTATCAAATCATACATGGCGGCGCGTGGCTTCCCCTTCAGCTTAATCGATTCTATGTGCTTAAACCTCCGCAGGAGCTGCTTGGGCGTGGAGGTGTAGCAGAGCGCGATTGTGATGTGCTTCCGGGTGAGCGCGTCGAGCTCGTACCACCGCCGGCAGACCACAGAGACGGATTCCCGGTCACGCGGATCGGTTATGTAGGGGATCACGCACTCGAAAACCACATCTGACATTCCGGTACTCATCTTATTCCTACTCCGATCTTCCATATTTGAAGTTTTATTGGGAATACGTGGTGGAATTCGACAGGATTAAGGGAGAGAAAATACAAAGATTACTGGTTCAGTGATTGGTTTTTGTAAGGGAGGGAGAGTTGAAGAAATGGGAGTATTTTCCAAGAACGGTAATGAGTATCCGAATATATTATATTTACTCTGCATATATCAATAAATATCTTTTAATTTTTAATTTTTTTAATAAATAAATTATTTTATAAATTATAATATAAAAAAAGTATTTAAAAAAAATTTAATCATCATTCTATTCTTTTATTTAAATATAATTAAAATTATAACCTATAAATTATTAAATTTTTAAATTTAATTATTTTGATATTTAAAAAAAATTTAATCATCATTCTACTCTTTTATTTAAATATAATTAAAATTATAACCTATAAATTATTAAATTTTTAAATTTAATTATTTTGATATTTTAATTATAATTTGAAATTATATTTAATCTATCTATTAAAAAGAAAAAAAAATTATATTATATTTATTTTAAAATTGTATTATTGGAGATAGTCTAAGTTACACTCTATTCGTTCAACTTTTCTCTCTATAGGATAAACCGATAAACGACCAATTCAAGATTCAGCGGCGTTGGAAAATGAAGTTGAAATTGAGCGCCAATTGAAGTGACGCTGGAAAGTGAAGTTGAAATTGACCACCAATTTTGAAGTAGAAATTGAGCGCCAATTGAAGTGGCTTTGGAAAGTGGAGTTGAAATTGAGGGCCAATTGAGGTAGGGTGGGATTAGGAGTGCACATAAAATCGATCAAAATCGAAAAATTGATCGGATCGAACCAAACCGTTACTATTTCAAACCGAAAAATATAAAATCGAAAAATCGAACACTATAAAACTAAAAAACCGAAACTAGTTCGGCCGGTTTGGTATGACTTCTCAAAAAACCAAAACCGACCGAACAATTTAAAATTATAATATAATTTATATATTTTTCTAATAAATATTTATTTTATATAATTATATATTTATTATATGTTTTTATTGTGACGAATTTACAAAACTTATATCCTAGTGAGTGAGTTGGGTGATTTTTATTTTTCGGATTTAGAGAACTTCTATTATAATTAGTAGTTATTGAGTTAGTGATTTATTAATTATTATGAAAAATTGGCAATATAATAAATATCAAATTATCAATTATGGAATCGAATAACCGAATAAACCGACCGATTTAACCGAAATTGAATAAACCGATAACCGATTACGATGTAAACATTTGGACGGTTTTGGTTTTTAATTTTTCATAACCGACTTAAATGGTTTGGTTATTTTTTTTCCCAAAAAACCGGTCAAACCGACCGTGTGCACCCCTAGGTGGGATGTTATTATCTTAACCAATTTATTTTTTAAAAAAGCATTTTTTTTAAAAACTTATTTTTAATTAATTTTTTTTAAATGAATTTGTTTTTTTAAACAAATTTTTAAAAAATAGAAAAAATTCACTTCAACGACAGTATAAATGATGTTTAACTTTTTCAACACTACAATAACTGATTAACGTTGTAACTTTTGTTAATTTTTTTTAAAATAAAAATATTAATTTTATATGACTCATTCTCACATAAATATAATATTTTTTTAACTATTTATATAAAAATATTATTTTTCATATAAAAATATCAATTTTATTTTCTTTAATCTCCCTTATATTAATCAAACTTTACAATCCTTCTCTCTTGTTCACCCTACAATCCCTCTCTCTCTTTTCGCTTTTTTAATCACCATCTGCCACAGCTCACTTTCTCCTCTTCGTTTCTTCATTTTCTTCCTACTTTTCTTCCTTCGCCAATCATTTTTACCCATCCGCGGATCCTTATCTTTCTCCTCACTTTCTTCCATCTTTCCTTCGTCAATGTTTCCCTATCTTGTCTCTTTTCACTCTTTTCTTCCATTTTTCCTGTAAATTTCCATCTATTTCCATTTTTCTCCATAAATTTTGTTCAGAATACCCATAAAGATATGTACATTAATATTTTGTGTAATTTATTTAATATTATTGTAAAATTATGTAATGATAGTGTTACTTTGATTATTTTTTTATCCATATTATTAGTGTTAAATTTATTATATTGCGACATTCATTTTTTTTGTTAACTTAGAACATCTCCAACAGATGAACTATTTCATGGACTATATTTAGTCCATATGACATCATCAAATGTCCTTTAGTCTTCAATCATTCCAGCAGATGGACTATCATGTGGACTATAATACAAAAAAATTAAACTAATCGATAAATTCAAAAAAACTCCAATCATCTTCCACCATCCTATTTAAATATTATTAAAATTATAGTCCATGGACTATCCCATTCCTTGATTTAGTCTTTCTCTTCCATCAAATATAGTCACAGACTATATATAATTTGACTGTTGGAGCTCTAAGATAAATCATAAACTATATTTAGTCTAGGATTTTATTTTTAGTCATTACTAGAGATGCTCTTAAATTTGTGTTGTAATATTAAGTTTTTTGATGGTATATATTATCCTTACATATAAATAAAATAACTAATATGATATATATTTTAAAATATTTTAAATTAATTTTTAATTAATTAATAATAATTTTGTATTCCCTCCGTTCTATAAAAGATAATAATTTATTTAATTATTAAACCTTCAAATACAATAAATAAAATGTTATTAACAAGATATATTGTTACCGTTATTTAAAATATATTCATTTGTTTGTGTGAGCGTTTGTGAACAAAGTTCAATAAATTAGTATTACTTTATTTTTTGCCATTATAGATACCTAAAAGTATACTATATTTTCGCACAGTACCGTATATTATGTTGACGTAAAATATCGTACATTAGTGAAACATAATATTCTTGATTAAGTACTAATGATAACATTTTTGTAATACTCTTATAGCTGATGTTGATTGGATTTACCTTGGTCCTGGTGATGGATTATTGTTGACACTCCAATCTTCTTATCGTTCAAAGAATATATGGCGAGATCAGGTATATATTATTTATTTAGTACGTTTATTCATATTTACTTAGTAAACAATGTATATTAGGATATAGTAGTAGTAGTAGTAGTAGTGGTATATTATCTTATAATAGTAGTATATTATCTTATAATATATTATCCACACATTCCATATTTCCATTGGCGAGACTACTATCACCCTTTATGATGTCGAGGTACTAATGAATATTCTCACTATTGGATCTCTAGTGATACTTAATGACGATGAGAGTGTTATTATTCTAAAGTGGTGCAATTTAGTTGTACATCTTCTTGGAAGTAAACCGACTCCTAATGTGGATATTAGTTCTAATAGTCTTGGACCGAGGTGACTGTTAGACTTAATACAAACGAATATTACTGATTATACATTATCATACCACATTAAAGTTCACCTGCTTATATTCATAACTCACTAAATTGTGAGATTATGTTGGAGCTTATGGTATGAATTAACTAAACACGGAATATGAGCTTTATGTGGCAATGTAGAAGCTTAAGGAAATTGATGTATTAACTTTCATAAAAAAATGCACGCATGTTAGTTAAATACTTAACGGACTAGTTAAGTATTGGATGACCTTATTAATCCATGAGGGGAAATAATATAAATTCATAATGGCAAATGGATAAGTTATAAGTTAGCCCATGTTGGAAATTAACTAAATCCAATATATAACCATGTAATGTGTCTTGTGAGAGCTCAATGGGAATTAGGAATGAAACCCAAAGAATTAAGACCAAATTGAATTCATTAAGCCCAAACACTAGCCCAAAGTGAGGCCCCCAAATGCTAGAGGTTGGTGTATATATATATATATATATATATGACCAAAAAAATAAATAAGGAAAGTACCCCCCCCCCCCCCTCCTTGGTCAATGTGTTGGTCAAATTTTAAGTTTTGTGTATTTTGAATTTTGTAATTCTTGAGCTTTGCACTTTGGGATTTTTGTGATTTTGATGGTTGCCAAGATTCTCTCTATTTCTCCAAGACAAGCTTCTTTTTTCCCAAATTATGAAAGTATGTTGGCAATTAGGTGAGCCTAACCTCCATTAGTCCATGTCTTGGATGATTAAGGATAATTAATTGAGGTTACTTGAGCTCTATAAATAGAGCCCTCAACCAACACATAGCAAAGTTTGTCATATTTTTTTAAGTGTTAGAAGAGCTAAGTATAGAGAGAAAACTGAGAGAAAAAGAGAGCTAAAGAAACCAAGAGGTTCTCAATGAGAAGAATGAGAGATCTAGCAAGGAGTTCCATAGCAAGTTTGTGACGCCTCTAAATTCGGGCATATACAGCTCAATTTGAGACACCAAAAATACACAGTATCTAATACAAATAATATATAGTACAAAAATACATAACTCAATAATACATAACTAAGCCTTCACTATTATTGTCACACTATATACAACATGTGAAGACTACTACAACTATCTCTCAGACCTTCACTCCATTTTTTGGCTAGACCCAGTTATTTTCTCATTTCCAGAAGAATAATGGATCAAAAAGAAATGGTAAGCTCCAATAACACAGTAAAGAAATATCATGATTAAGATAACAATTAGTAAATTAACATTAGCCTTCAACAGTTGAGTTCTTGATTGAATATAATAAATAACAAGTTTTAAATCAATAATAGCAACGGAATGAACAATCCATTAGAAGAATTATGTAGACTATGATGTCCACTAGCTTATCTTTTTCATAAAAATATCATCAATTTTTATCATATAAAACATCACTGGTCATGATAATATAAATTCATAATTTCTGGTCATAATCATGCAAGTCAACAGTTCATCTTTGCACTACAGGCCAAAGATATTCAAATATAACATAAACGATCATGATCATACCAATCTACAACATTTGGTCACAATCATACCAAACAACAATTCATCTTTGCACTACAGGCCAAAGATATTCAAATACACTAATAGTCATGATCATACCAACCTACAGCCTTTGCTTATAATCATACAAAACAACAATTTATCTTTGCACTACGGACCAAATATATTCAAATATAACATCAACGGTCATGATCATACCAGTCTACAGCCTTTGGTCATAATTATGCCAAGCAACAGTTCTTTTTTACCTTAGGCCAAAAAGAACATTCACCACATGCCCTAAAATACACAACAATTACATCCCCTTTATCCTATCATGAATCATCTGTACCCCAGGCCACAAATATTCACCAATTATTTTTGCACTCAGGCCAAAGATATCCACAACTTGATTATTAATGATTAATACAAATAACAGTGATATAAATGATGAACAGAAGAAACATGATAAATAATAAATATTGAAAGTTTATAATTTTATTTTGTACAGATTCAAATAATATCCAAATTGTCAACATGACGTGGAGTCAAATTCAAGAATCATATTTAAGATCCATAGTTCAAAAATAATGGTTAAAGTTCAAATAGAAAGGATCAAAAAAATAGAAAAGTTCAATTAAAATGATATTTAATGTAGCGCAAACTATTAAGGAACATATAATCATTTCAGAAAGTTTTATCAAATAGAACTTACTATAGTAAGTTTAAGAATATGAAAGAAAATGATATCCTTTACAAGTAAGAAAGAAAATGATATCTTTTTACGAGTATTAAAAAAATGATACCCCTTACCGTAGTAAGTTTAAATGAAAGAAGATGATATTCCATACAAGTAAGAAATAAAATGATATTCTTTTTCAAGTATGAAAAGAATGATACCCCTTACCGTAACAAGTTTAAATAATAGAATATAAAAGAAGATGATATTCCTTACAAGTAAGAAAGAAAATGATATTCTTTTACGAGTATGAAAAGAATAATACCCCTTACCTTGATATTGTGAAACAAATTTATGGCTGAATAAATCCTTCTTTATTTATCTATATAGCAATAAAGAATCTGACTTTTGGGTCTTCTAAAGTTTTTAAAATCTCTTTACGTTTTTAAAATAATGTTACTCTCGAAAAAATACACATCATAGACTCAAGAATCACTTAATTCAAAGTTAATATGAATGAGTTATGATTTTTCAAAACTAAGACTGAAAATAGTGATGAAAATCATAATATGTTATGATTTTTAGTATTTTAAGGCATGAAGATGACTTTTCTTCCTTCTTCAAAGTTGTAGAGGACGAAAAACTGAAAAGACAGGCTTTGAATTCATTAAATTCTGACAAATAATGAATTTACTATGATTTTTTGAAAGAGTTGTTGTATATAAGAAAATTCCACTAGAGAATTCAAATAAGAATGCAAACGATTTCAAAACTAGGAATGACTTAGAATATAAATATAACACTCTAACTGATATTTACCAATTCATGAGATAACTTAGCATACATAGAGAGAAACTTACACTAAGAAATTTTTAGAGAAGAAGAAAATATATGTAAGAAAGTTATGTGAATTTTCTTAAGTTAATGCATCTATTTATAGTCAAAATCCAAGATTTTCTAATTTAATCCAAACCGTTCATTTCATTATCTTTAATTTATATCATTCATGTAATAAAACAACTAATTTTATACACAAATCAATCAACTTTATATATAAAACAACTAACCTTAAATATAAATCAATTAACTTTATATATAAAACAAATAACTTTATATATAAATCAATTAACTTTATGTATAAAATAACTAACTTTATATATAAATCAATCAACTTTATATAAATCAGTTAACTTTATATATAAAACAATTAACTTTATACATATTTTAACAATAATTCACTAATTATTCACAATTATAACCAATTATTATAAATGCAGTATAGTTGGTTTTCAGAATTAAAGATTCATAATACCAGTAGAAATACCAACTAATAATGAAATACAATAGTTAAATCAACATCATAATAATAATAACAATAATGCAAAAAATAAATAAAAGAAAAAATACATTACTGTGTAATGACAATACCGTATGTTATTATTCCTTTACCTCCGAGTATATTAACAGTTAAGAATAATAGTACCGTTAACCATTTTTATTTAAAAATGTTAATGTTGTCGTTTCCTATATTCGACAATATTTCGTTGTGAGGTCCACTAATATTTGGTTATTTCGGCGCCGTCGTACGAATCGAATATTCCCGGACAAAACGAATATTTTTCGACAAAACGAATATTCCCCGACAAGATAAAATTTACACAAAATATTTTGAACTTTAACTTTTGCTTATTTAACCATTTACCGTTTCAGGAAAAAAAAACTATATGAAGAAAAATTTAAATTGTAGTTCATAAAAATTGGGGTCTTACAAAGTCATTAAACCCCTTAGCAAGAGGAAGAAATCTCCACTTAAGGTTTAAAAGTATTCAAACCTTAATCTTTATCTATAATAGCATATTATGTTTATAGCATGCTTGGTTATGTGAGTTTTGTTTGTGATGGGGAAACATGATAGATTTTGAAGGTATGATTTTATTATTTTTGCGATCCAAAAACTTTGGGTGTTAGATCTATGAATTTTAACTAGCCAAAGTAGAATGAACGAAAAATATTAAAATTTCAATTTATGGTGATTTTTTATCAAAATACTCCAAATTGTCATATAGCCGCAAATCCCTTAACCTATACTATTTACGGGGACTTAACCAGTGAGATTAAATTCAGCCTTTTGGATTCTGAAAATATATATTATAAAGAAGCTCATGTACAATAATGAGCTCAATCCAACTTTGGATGAGTGAGATATGACCAATCAAAATTTTAGATTATAACTGCAAATTTTGGAGTTGTATAACTTCGATGGGGCTAAAAATTTTAATGGGAACACAAACTGATATAAGGAACCTACCATGTTAAAATTCAGAATTTTGGATTAAAAAAATCAAATTACGAAAAATATTGTAATTTTGAGCATATACAACCCTTTTAAAAATAGTAAATAATGTTGAAAAATTAAGAGAAATATATTTTGTGCATGAATTAAAATCTACTAATTTTTTCCATAAAGAATAAAAATAATAAGGTATTAAATAATTTTTAATAAATAAATTTTGAGTAAAGAAAATTAAGAAAAGTAATTAAAGATAAATTGAAAAATTATATAATATAATTTTTTTTGACTAATTTGCAATAAAATGGATGAATGGGACTAAAGAAGGGCGTTATGGTCATTTTTTGATCATGTTAAGGAAATATAATGATTTGGCTAAATAAAGGATAAATTAAAATAAATGAATAATTAAAGCGTGAACAAATAAAATAATAATAAAATTATTTTATTTGTGAAATAATAAGAGTAAACAAATAAAATAATAATAATTTTATTTGTGAAGATAAAATGAAGCAAAAAGAGTAAATAAATAAAATAATAATTATTTTATTTATGAAGATAAAACAAAATAAAAGAGTAAATAAACAAAATAATAATACGATTATTTTATTTGTAAAGATAAAACGGAATAAAAAGAGTAAACAAATAAAATAATAATAAATAAATATTTTTATTTATAAAATCCGAAGATGATGATAAATGAAATAAGTTACACCAATGTGTGAGTCTAGTTAAAATAGCATGTGAAGTCCGATAATGACTAATTAGGGTGTCGAATTAATATAGGTCATCTGAAGGACAATACCATAGAGCCAATTAGAGACGACAAAACAGGCAAGTTTCTTTAACTTGTACACTTTTATTGATTTGTGCAAGTGCTTTAATTACAATAATCCTGGATAAATGTTTCGTGTTGAATCTAAATGCAATTATTCATATTTACATACTTTCGAAAGATTATTCAGACATCAAGCTAGTAATAATAAAAGTCTGATTATTCATAAGTTCGTTTACAAAGTAAGCCTATGCCATTTGAAATGGCTAGACAGATGATGAAAGAAATTGTTAAATCAATCATGTTGTAGAAAGCTATCCAAACTAATTATCTTGGTGCGAACTCTTATACTAAGATGAACAAACCTTATAAAAAGGGGAATTATTATATGTCTAGAGATCAAAATCAAACTCTCTGTCATGATCACTCCTTATAACCTTGATTTTCTCACCCTTCTCGTTCTTAATCAACTTAAAGAATATGATTAAATTGGAACTAGTTTTATCCTTAGAGGTTATAAAGAATACCCATTTAAATTTGTCGTGATCATCTATTATGACCAAAGTATACTTCTATTCTCTGAGGTTGAGAGTGGGTATATGTTCAAAAAGATCTATATGTAAAAGTTACAAGGGCCTATTGTTGAAGTTCACTGTCTTATTTTTAAATAAGATTCTTGTTTACTTCCCTAACTGACAACCTTTGCATGTTTTCTCTTTGATGAAGGTCAGCGTGAGCAATCCAGAGACTAGATCCTTGGTTAACTTGGACATGTTCTCTTGAAGTTGAGGTGTGAGAGCCTTCTATGCTATAACCAGCTTACATATTATGAAACTTTGACAAAGAAACAAGTTATTGCAACTGAGCTTAGCTTTGCTAGATCCACCACATAAACATTACCATCTCTTGTCCCAGTTAGCTTTATAGAATTTGTTTCCCGATCTCTGACTTTATATTGGTTGTTTATGAAGACTACTTGGTGTCCCTTGTCACACAGTTGACTGATGCTTAATAAGTTATGCTGTAATCCTTCAACATAAGCAACTTTCTTGAATGAGACAACACCATTTCCTATGATGCCGTACCAGAGTTGTTATATCCAAAGATAATAGTTAGACCATCATTCTCTATGAAGCTTAAAAGGAGAACTCAATTTTCTGTCATGTGTCTTAAGTATTCACTGTCTAAAAATATTGTCCAATTTATATAATGACAATTTACGTGCAAGTATATACGATCAACATGTAATATAGTAGAAAGTTAAATGTCGATCACATAGAGAACTATTACTAATAAATCTCAACTACTAATTTTATTTAAACAAACATAATTTGAACAATAGAAAATTATTAACTTAAAATTTAAAACTATAATTACTTACAAAGATTGAATTACTAGATATTAAAAGCCTAAGATCACAATTTTTTCCTAATGCATCACATGAACCTATTCACTCTATTTTCAATTATTTAATCGAATTGAGTTGTTAACTAGGGATTCAAAATTATTTATTAAATCTTTTCCAATGATTAAATAAAAATATTTATTCAAATTAAATTGTTATATTCTTAGATAAATGAAACAAATTCATTAAGATCCAATTCTCATTAAAGTTACATGTAACGTGTATATATATATATATATATATATATATATATATATATATATATATTTCTATGCTATACATAACCCTAGTTATCCAATCATATAAAGAATAGCCTAGAATGCTTGTCATTATATTCAGATCAACCCTAGATTGAATCTTCCAATTTCATCTAGGATATCAAACTAATTTATGGCCAAACAATTAAACAATAAGTGCAAAATATGATAAACAATTCATTATGGATCAATAACTGAAAATAATAGCAATTCAATTCATGCTAGCATTAGATTCCAATGTAATGTTAATAAATAAATTAGTTCATAATGTATTTGAAAAACAAAATCATCAAAATCATCAACATCTTAAAGTATCAAAAATTAAAGAAAAAAATAAAAGAAGAAACTGTAAAGAAATCTCCAAATGTTTCTTTCTAGCCTTCATGCTTGATCTTCTTTATGTTGCTTCTTTGATTCTTCTATCCTCCAAGTGATTCTCCAATCCTTGCTAATTAGTCTTCTTTGAAAGCCTTAGGTCTCTTATTTATTTTCCTCCTTGAAAACACATGCTTTGAAACATTAAAATCCTCCTTGGAATCAACTTTCTCTAAAAATCGCGAAAATGGCTCAACACAATCTGCGACTCAGCCCTGGGTTTATGCCTAGCTATAGAGCCCCGTCACTGGCCTGGTTCTGAAATTACAAAAAATGCCACTTGAAGTCTTGAAATTCCCAATTCATCCTTCATTTTCCTTTTCTTACAAAATAACATAAATGCAAATAAAAGGTACTAAAATACTTAAAGATAGAAAAATATTAAGTCTAAAAATACCCGATTCGTAGGTATAAAAGCCACTCATCAAATACCCATAAACTTAAAACTTTGTTTGCCCTCAAGCAACATAAAACAAAAAGTAAATCAAAATAAATAAACACTAAAAATAAATAAATCTAACACCTGACAACCTAAACAACTTGAGCAATGAATCAATATAATCACCAAAATTGGCCTCAAAGATTCTTTAAATAATAACTCTAGCAAAACTTCAAACTCATGCATCGTTTAAATCTTAACATATTACCAATCTTTCCTTCATTTTCAACCCTTTGCGTGGGTGTGTGAACTGCAATGCATCAAACTAATAAAAACTCCAATAAATTCATGAATTAAAATGCTCAATAAAAGATATCAATCACATAAAGAATAACAATGCCCCTCTATAACTTATTTTTCTCATATATTATTATTTATGCTTTTTCTTATTTTAAAACGAGTGCGTTTTACGCTACATCTCGTTGCATATATTTTTTTTTTCTTACTCTTAACTTGTGCAATGTCTATTTTTATTAGACTTTTCAAAGTTACCCATATAGTGAACTTTCGACCAATAACTCTCAAACCAATTGGCTTTAGGAAACTAGGTGTAGAGACACTTCTAAGGATTTACTTGCTCGGGTAACTAAGGCCACAAAAACAGACTAGTCAACTTTGCTTTTAACCATCATAATTTTCAACACATATTTATATTTTTTTTTCATTGATGGACATTGAAGTAGTATTTTACATTTATTTCCTTATGTCATGATCAAACAAATAATAAAGGTTCCTTATATCCTTCACAAGCACCTAATACAACAAATTTAATCAAAGTCACAACTAGCTTAACACCCTTAATAGGTGTAAGTCATTTCCAAGGGTCTCAAGTTAAGCAAAAACTAGCAAACGATTAAGAATCAAACTAGCAATCCTTATTCATTTCACAAGAGTTATCAATTAATTAACCGCATTGTTATCACCGACCAACAAATTTTTTTTACATTAACACATTGCTCAAATTTGCTAACATGTATAACATAAATGCATCCTAAATACACATATATAATAATAGGCAAAACAACACATATCAACTAAAATAAATATGCCAATGATCCTAAACAACATACTATATGCAAAAATAATTACTAAATGAAACTAATATGACAATATACAACTAACACCCCCAAACTTAATGGTAACAATGTCCTCATTGTAAAAGATACGAAAAATAAGGTAAAGGACTCACCTGAAGATGATAAATCGTCGTGATCGACCTCCTCATTATCTCCATCTAAAGGCGGGTACATAGGAAACGTATCAAAATAAAACCAAGTCCACACGGGTATGAATCTTCATCTTCCCATATTTTGTAGTGTGCTATCATTGAATGACCGATCAGTGGCATTAGAGGCATCACCATTTCCTCGATCCCCCACTTTACTCCTACCTTACGACACAATTCACATATGAACGAGGGGTGAGGTAATCCACCCGTCGTACTTCCTTTGAGAGCTTGAGTGATAGATTTTTCAATAACTTCCCCGCATCATTCTTTTTTCCTTGTATCAAACAGTAAAGAAGAGCAGCTCTTTCCTTTGTAACATCACTGACATGACGGTATAACATTAATTTAGCACATAAGAAGGCATACCAAGCCTTGCCATATCGACTCATCTCGGATAATGAGAATGTCACAACACCTCTTCTTTTAATTTCCATCTACAACCAGGTTTACACAACTCTGAGATTATTTGCTCGTAATCTGGCTCTTGGCTAAAAAATGTCATCTACTCATCACAACCAAAATTGGGAAAATTGTAATATTTATTAATCTCAGTGCTGACAAAAGAAATTGTTTTACCCCAAACCCAAACTGTAATGACCGAGAAAATTACAAACTTATTTTTTTTTAATACTGTGTGTAACCATGTATATTTGTGTGTATATGTGATGTGATGAGAATTATAAGATAGTTAATTTAATTAGCTCGAATTAATTAAGGAAGAAAAGAAATGTAAGATAAGCTTATGTGATGAGTTCACAAAGCTTGAATGTTGGTCTTGAATGACAAATAAGAAGATTAACAATCACCAAGTGAAATTAATTATACGATTAATGAAGAAGAAAAAAATAAATGAATTATTGAAGTCAAACCAATATGGGGATATCTGTATGTAAAATGGTTAGTTGTATCACAAGCCCAATGTAATGTTATGTGGTAGGTTATTGAGTCTAATTAATCAAGTCGAAGTAGGTATGTATGTTAGGGTTTTAATAAAAACAAGCCAAAGAAATGGTAAGTGTTAGGGTTTTATAATCGAACCCAATTTAGTAGCCTAAATGACTTTTGAATAACAAGTCTAATTGGATTATGTATTTAAACTAATGTGTTTATTAAATAAGCTCAATGTGGCAAGTCCTATGTGATTTAATTAGTAGCTTAAGAGGTTACTAAATGATAAGTTTAATTTAA
The DNA here is from genome assembly GCA_947179155.2 of Hedera helix. Lineage (NCBI taxonomy): Eukaryota > Viridiplantae > Streptophyta > Magnoliopsida > Apiales > Araliaceae > Hedera > Hedera helix. Next base: position 11,002,004 of record OX359269.1, read on the forward strand.
TCTAAACTAACCTAAGTCTTATTAATTCTTGTGAGTTAGTATGCACTAGTCCATGTATTATAAGATAAGGAGTCCAATTGATTTAATTGTTGAAAGCTTAAGGAAATTAACTAGTAGCACATTTGGATTTAATAAATTAAGTCCAAACAATTTAATGTGAAAGCCCAAATGAATTAATTTAGCAATCCAAAGTGTAGCCTAAACATTTTAGGAATTGTAGACAATTAACCATTGTCTAGTTAAATTGGTGAACCTAGGTTGTAAGTGGAGTTAGCCTTAACCTTGCATGGGTTAAATGTTAGGAGATATATGGTTACTAGCATGTATGGTGGTAGAGAGTTAACCATACATGGGTTAAGTGTTGGAGAAAATGGAGGGAAAATAGCTAGGTTTACACAAGGCTCCATGCACTGTCCTATTTTCCCTAAAATGTGGATCTATGTTTGTTGCAATTAGAGTTCTTAATCAACTAGCAATTAAGAGAACTAATGATGTAATCCTAGAGTTTCTATAAATAGAACCCTTAACCTAGCTTGTCAAAAGTTTACTCATTTGCTCAATTTCACTAAATTAAAGAAAGAGAGAGAGTTTGTAGAGAGAAAAGAGGAATAACTCTTGAGAGTTTGAGAGTTAAACACTTAAAGAGAAAAAGGAGGATTCGGGTAGAGCTAGAAAGCCAAAGTGGAGAAACCTTATTGTTTTCTTTTCAAAAGAAGAAGAACTAGCAAAACCAGGGTTAAGTGCACTATTGCCCCCTGAACTCTAAGATTTTTGGACTTTGAGCCCCTTTCTTTTGATCAATTCAAATCGAGTCATATACTATTTTAAAATTTAGATATTGAGCCCCTAGGCGCTACATGTGCATTGACTACCCACGTGGTGCACATGTGGCACCGATGACATGGAATTTAAGTAGATTTGGCTCAAAAAATGAGTTGCTCCCAAGAATCGATCCTAAACCATCAAGTTTGAACTTTTGTTCATTACAACACCCAAACACTATGAGTTTAGTTGCTTAAAATGCCTAAGAAATAAATCATATACTAAATGACTTTATTATTATTATTATTATTATTATTATTATTATTACTACTACTACTACTACTACTACTACTACTACTACTACTACTACTACTACTACTACTACTACTACTATTAATATTATTTTTATTAAACTATTATTATTAAATATTATTATTATTATTATTATTATTATTTGTTCTGGATAAACGAAAATTATACTAATAACAATAGTAATAGTAATATAATAATAATAATAATAATAATAATAATAATAATAATAATAATAATAATAATAATAATAATAATAATTATTCTTATTATTACTACTACTACTACTACTACTACTACTACTACCATTAATATTATTTTTATTAAACTATATTATTATTATTATTATTATTAGCAGTAGTAGCAGTAGCAGTAACAGTAACAGTCGTAGTATTATTAGTATTAGTACTAGAATTAGTATTACTATTATTATTACTGTTATTATTATTATTATTATTAATGTTGTTGTTATTATTAATATTGTTGTTGTTGTTGTTGTTGTTATTGTTGTTGTTGTTGTTGTTGTTGTTGTTGTTATTATTATTATTATTATGTTGTATAATATATGACCTATTTTTGGGTGAAATTAATACACTAGTCTTTGGTGTCTCGGTGGTCTTAGGGTTCATATTTCAAATGTGAGATTTTGTGTTCAAGCCTTGCTAGAAATAATATTTTTTTTCTTTATTCTCTTGAACTACCATGTCACAAGTGCCACATGTACACCACGTGGGCAGTCAATGCATATGTGGCACCTAGGGGCTCAATATCCAAATTTTTAAATAGTATGAGGCTAGATTTGCATTGACAAAAAAGGGGGGTTTAAAGTCCAAAAACCCTAGAGTTCAGGGGTCAACAGTGCATTTAACCCAGCAAAACCCTAAGGTTAAAAAGTTTTATTTTCTTAAAACCTTTTCATTTTTGTAATACGATGTTTTATTATGCTTTTGTCATGGTTTGTTGTGGGAGTTTTCTATGTGAAGATGATTTATGGTGAAATCTGAAGATATAAAGGTGGATCTATGTTTGTGTATTTGAGATCTATGTGATCTATGTACTTGTATGTGAGTTTTATGGCCAAAAACCTATTTTTATGTATAAAATGTATTCTATATTTTTAAAAACCTATTTTTAAACTCCTTGATGGAAGATCTAGATAATGTATGAAGATCCATGGTTGAATATGTATGGTATGTGTGTTAATATGTTTAGTATATAAAATGATGGAAGAAAAATGTATATAAACATGCTAACAAGTAAAAATTCTAGTTTAATGTGTAGTTCGATGATATGTGGTTTGAGATGTGAAAGTTATTTTTGTGATCTTTGGGTCCTATATGCTAGATCTATGTGTTACGAAAATAACCTAACTTGAACAATTGAAAAATATGTTAAAACGAAAGAGTTATGGTTTTTCTACCAAAAGATGTCATTTTACAAAAACCCTAGTTGGTTTAATAGATTCAATCATAATTTTGGTGTTCAAAATATTTTTGAAAAATTGATCGATTCATGAAATCTTGAAGAACAATAAGTTAAGAAGATAACAAATCAAATTTAAAATCATTTAGAAATTTTATTTAATTGGGTCGGGTTGGGTGTTTTAAGTCCAAAATGGGTCAGAAAAATATAAATTAATTAATTTTATTCTTAGACTTAATTTAAATAATTTAAATATTATTAAATGAATAATAATATTAGTAAATGAATAAAATATTATTAAATGATTAATAATATTAAAAAATAAATAAAATATTATTAAATAATTAATAATATTAGAAATTAAATAAAATATTATTAAATGAATAATAATATTAAAAAATGACTAAAATATTATTAAATGAATAATACGATTAGTAAATGAATAAAATATTATTTAATAATTAATAATATTAGAAAATAATTAAAATATTATTAAATGATTAATAATATTAGTAAAGGGATAAAATATTATTAAATAATTGATAATATTAGAAAATGAATTAAAGTATTATTAAATAAATAATAATATTAGTAAAGGATTAAAATATTATTAAAGGAGTAATAATATTAGTAAATGATTAAGATATTATTAAATGATTAAAATATTATTAAATGATTAATAATATTCGTAAAGAATTAAGATATTATTAAATAGTTAATAATATTATAAGGAGAGTAAAAACCTTTTTAAATGATTAGTAACGTTAAAAAGCGTTTGAAATAATTAAGTGATTACAATATTAGTAAATGGTTCATAATATTAATAAATCACTAAAATATTATTAAAAGAGTTAATAATATTTGTATGTGATTAATATATTATCAAAGGTTGATAATATTATGAAGTGATTGGTATGTTATTAAATGTTAATTATGTGATCAAAATATTATCAAAGGTTAATAATATTATTTGGTGATTAAAAGATTGAAATTAAGTGTTCAATCATTGATATAATGTAAATGAATGTTATTAATGTGAAATAAACCAATATGTGATATACTAATTGGTAGACCGACGTTATTAATGTTAGGTCATTCAAAGGAAGTTAATTTAAGGTGATTAGCCGTAAACAGCGGGACAAACAAATTCCCTAACTCTGAACTCGTTTCATTGTGCAAGTTCTCTAACCCTACTTGAGCAGGTTTTCTTGAACTTATTTAATTGTGTAAGTTCTTAATCTTAACCTTGTATTTATTTTGCAAGTATTCTAAGTGGGATAATTATTAAAAATTATTGATATCCACACTTGGTGTAATTGAAATCTTATTCTATTATTAAATTCTTGAAGCTTTAAAGTTCTTTTAAATTCATGAACTGTTTAAGAAGAAATCTATGTTATTTCTAACGGCTAGACAATACATGTATTAATTCATTAACTTGAATACATTTTTGAAAGCTTATCAAAACCAGTAGTTGGTACGGACTCGTATGATAAAACTAAGTAAGACAACCCTTTTAAAATATATTTTGTCGAGAATTCGACTTTGCGTATGAATGTATGCCTGAATATTATGCATATACATTGGATATAAGATGATTGATCCCCTCAAGTATCCTATTTGAATGTCGCAGTTTTAATGACTGTTAAACACTAACGAGGTGGTAAGTGAAGGCTGATAAGTGTAATATCTCAGATATTATTAAGACTTGCAAAATATAATCTGAAAATATTATAATAAAAGTAAATTTTAAAACCTAATTATTGGTGAATAAAATACTTAAAGAATGATAGTTACTGTGAATTATTTTGAAGGTTAAATACAATTCAAAAATATAATCGTATATAATTAAAGGTTAAATTGGTAACCTAGACTATGTATGGAAATAATTAACCATTTGCACCTAATCTATGTGTTATGAATTAAATGTTTATGATTATTGTGTTGAACAAATATTGTATTTATATATTTATTTAAACCTAGAAATGATTATTTAAATTGAGTTGAATTATGTGATATATAATTTAAATGTGATTGACTTAAATCAAATGAAAGAATATAGAAAGTATTATATGAAGTCCAATTTGTGAATTATTATGTTTTCTGTGATTAGTTTTGTTTAAATTAAATAAATGTGCGAAACAAGAATTAGGGTAACATTATTTCCCTATACAGTGGAACGTGTAATACAAGATATTATACGAATGCAGTACGAGTATTATACAAGGTATAATATGAGGAATGATATGAGGAACGCACTTATGTATTAATACAAGTTTAAAAATTAAGTTAACCAGGTATAATTAATAAATGAGCTTAGAGCGAATTAATTGAGTTGTTAAAGCTTGACCTTGTGAGACCATTAAACAAGTTGAGACAAACAAAATGGGACAAGAATGAAGAATAAGGAGGGACGGTTGCCTTAAGGAGTAAAAGGGGACCACACTTGTCATTTATTGCACACTTGATAAATTACCAGGAATGTATACGTATAATTCTAACACATTGTTTCTTGTTTTACTTGGTGCATGGAGTAAATATAGATGAGTCACCAATGTAGTGAATAAAATCATGTGTGTATATGGATGTTGTATGAATATATATTGTTCTAGCAAGGATTCATCAACCGCATATGTATATATATATATGTGTGTGTGTGTGTGTGTGTGTGTATTTGTCTTGTTTCCATTTGTTTATAATATTATAAACATGCATATAGTATTTATAAGTATAGTTATGCCTTGTTTTATTAAGTAACCAACGGAAAAAAAAAGTACATTGGACAATTAAATGGGAACAAATGAGGAAAGGGTCGGGTACTTGTAGCAGTAAAAAGACTTAAGGACTTGCCACTTGTTTTGTACACATCATGTAAGTATGCATTGATTAAAGGCAATGAGTCATGGGGACAATTGGAGGGGGGCCGGGTATTGTGAGGCTTTGAGAGCCACCTACTTGTATATGGCCCATATGTGTACATTTGCTTAATTGTTACATGAATTGGTAAGCATGACTCGTCCCTAGAATTAATGCAAGCAATGTTATATATGTATACATACGATCCGTATATATATTTTGTCTAGCCTATATATTGAAAAAACAACGACTCATTGAAATGAGTCACCAACATGATAAATATAAGTAATGACTCACTAGGGGTGAATCACCAAATGAATTAATACTCCAAATGAATGTAACTTGTACAATTAAATCATTCAATAGTTCATCCTTGGAATGAAGTAGATGTCCGGGTATAGCAAGAGGAAGCGGGGGATTTACCATGTGTGTATTCCATGCATGTATATATTATGTTTTGTCTTATGTAAGTGAATCACCAAATTAATTAATGCTAGCCATGACTCACTATGGTTATGTATCCCTAAGCTTAATAGCCTTGTGTGATAGCTTGATGACTTGCCTAGCTTATATTAAAATTAACCACGACTCATGTTAATGAGTCTTAATGCACCTAATGATCAAAACCTTGCAAGAAGAGTGCTACATCCAGTGGTTTTGATTTGTTACATGCTCTGTTGGACTAGTTTTAATGAAGCAAATGGTAGCCTAATATTGCATAGCATCATGACTAAACAATTAAATTTATGAGGTGCTATGTGAGTCATTGCTATCATAAATGATCCATCATTGCAACAATGTCTGAAATTTTAACGGATGAAGTAAGGTAATTTAGGTTTTTGGCCATGCGAATTAGGAAGAATATATATAGCTTCATGAGTCACCAAAATATTAATGAACAACGGCATAATGACCACAATGCCCCAACCCTCACTCACCTATAAATAGCAATTCGTTCTTCACTTTCATTTCATCAAACACTCAAGCATTCCAAGTAATATACATAGAGAGAAAGAAAGTACATTGTTAGTGAGAGAAAATAGCTTAGAAAAATAATATCTCAAGAGTTGTAAAGCAAGCACTCCAAAAGGTCGTACGAAAGAAGCAAAATATTAGCAGCAAAATATTAGCGTAAACGATAAAGCGAAACAGACAAGTCTTTACACTTTGTGTTTTATGTGCTAGTTATTCAATATTTGTTTTATGCAAAGACGTGCTGTTTTAAATGTTGAATGTTAATTAAATTATGAAATCCATTAATAGAATATGAAATGTTTAATTGCTATTAGATTAACATGATTATTGAACTGTTATCTGTTGAGTTTGAGAAATTGTGAATTTGTATACCTATTGAGTCAGAGCATGATAATGAATATGTTAAACTGTATATGTGTTATCTGTTAGACTTGCTAAGTCGTCGTACTCATTCTTGTGAAAAATATTTTATTTGCAATTAAAGGAGAAATCCCAGAAGGTTCTGGAGTAGAAAGCAAAGAATGGGTGATGACTGGATTTAGTTATATTTATTTTATTATTTTTTAATTCAATAGATGCTAAGGTTATTGACTTGGATTTCATTATAAGTAAATCTATATATTTGGGTGAGGGTATTTGCCAAATTAAAAGTTCTGTCGAGAAAAGCGGTTAGGTCATCTAATTGCGCATCGGTAAAGAGCCATCTTTATCAGAAAGTCCCCTCTGATCCGGGAACGATCTCTTTTGCTAATACTGTGAATTTCAGATATATAGAAGTTACGAAATAATGAAATGTTAAATATTAAGGACTTAGTGTTGGATTAGAATATTAAAAAAAAAGGTTGTAGTATTGAAGAAGTTGCATAATTAATGCATTAAAATAAGTCATAATTTATATCACTTTATGACGTAATAGAAAATTGTAAAGGATACGATTCTGGAATAAAGATTATGTTTTGAATAAACAACTTTTATTAATTAAAATTATTAATGAGTATTATGAAAGATGTTGATAAGTCTGCACCTGAACATAATTAATAGAGTAATGCCAGAACATGAGAATGATATAAGTTATGATCCATTGATAGAAGTAAATTTTTTAATTAAGTATCAGAATAAAATAAATTGAATAAATGAAATATTGGTCAAATTAATTAAAATTGAGTAAAGGAACGTTCAAGATCCGTATTAAAGAACAGACGGCTTTTCGGGTCGTTACAATAAGTCCTCCTGAGGTGACCAGTAAAGACTGATAAGTCCTCACCCATGTTCTAGGTCTTTAGTGACCAATTCAGCAGTAAATATTCTAAAAGCATCTTTTATTGAATATCGTTTGTATGTTTACAAACTTCACAGCTATTATATATTGTTGAAGTATTCGTAAACCAAATCTTTTTCATTCACAATATATCTTTTATTGCTTATTTAAAACTTACTAAGCAAAGTAGTTGCTTATCGTTGTTATATTATGAATATTTTTCAGCTGAGCCCGAGTGCTCCTATAAAGGCAAAGACAAAAGAAAGGTAGATGAGTAAATTCTTAAAAGAAATTGTTATCATTATATTATGTTTTGTGTAACCGTAAACCTTTTGTATTATTAGGTAGTTGTATTGTAATTAAGGTTAGTTGAACCTGGGAAGATGATACGTTTTGTAAAAGAACAAATGATGTATTTTTTGCTAGATATTGAATATTAAGTTTATAAATGTTGTTTAAGTGTTGAATCGTGAGCACCGAATCCGAGGTTCAAGGGACTTAGATTTGGGGGCGTCATAGTATCAAGTTAAACTTCTTATCCGTAAAATTATGTTTGATATATTCCATATTTAATGTACAAGATCATGTGTAAAAGCATACATGCTCGGTAATAAATATACGTGGTTTAAAATCCCTTTGATTTATATAGAAAATACAAACCAATAATATTTTTATGGTCTTCTTATTATTATAACTATTGTTTTAAAATAAAATCATACATATATCATCTCATAATTGAAAAAGAAGGGTTTAGTTTTACCTTTTTGATTTTTCTTCTTCTTCTTTGTTCTGCTCCCTCTTGTATATATATATATATATATATATATATATATATATATAAGAATCATGTTATTAATCAGTCCTTATCAATTAGGTAGTAATATTGTTTTCAAATTCTAAATACTTATCTTATATACTTGTTATTGGATATCTTTAGTAATTATTTATCTAATAAAATATTTATATTATCTTATTTTATTTTATTTTATATTTTATTTAAAAAATATCTGTTTGTTACATCAAAGATTTTCACTTCAAGAATACTGTTAAGGAGCATTTCAAGTTGCTTTGAGATGTTTCCAACCCTTTGCGTGAACAAATGGGTATCCTTAAATAGAGTTGGCCAATAGAAACCTGATTGCAAAACTTTTGTCACTGTTCTCTCTCCCTTATAATGACCTCTATACTCAGATGAATGACAATGCTGTAATATATTCTTAACCTATTCCTTGGGAACACACCTCCATAGCATTTAGTCTGCACAATGCTTGAATATAAAGGGCTCGCTCTATAGATAGTGTTTCACATCATGCGGAAACTTTTTCTTTTATTGAGAGCTCAATTCTAGAGGAAGTGCATGGCTCAAAATATAATTCACGTAATCCGCATACCATGACACCTCTTTCGTGACGTAAAATAACTGCTCATCTGAAAAAGATTCATTGATCATTAACTCATCTCCTTTTTACTTCTATATATTCTCAAGTTTAGAGAGATGACCCGCTACTTTATTTTTTGTGCCTTTCCTATCTTGAATTTCTAGATCGAACTCTTGAAGAAGAAGGACCCAACAAATCAGTCAGGGCTTAGCATCCTTTTTCGATATAAGGTACTTGATAGTGGAATGATCCGTGAATACTATGACCTTCGTACCAATAAGGTAGGATCGAAATTTATTGAAGGCAAATACCACTGCTAATAGCTCATTCTCAGTGGTAATATAATTAAGTTGCGCATCAGATAAAGTTTTGCTAGAGTAGTAGATTGTATAAATATTTTGTCCATCTGTTGGCTTAAGACCGCTGATGAGTAAGAATTATACCTACGAATTGAACGCTTTTGGACTTGGTATTTTGTTATTTCTAAGTATTTTTAGTGCATTTTATTTGTTTTTATGTTATTTTGTAGGAAAATGCAAATGAGAGGTAAATCTGGAATTTTTTAAAAAACATTGGTATTTTGGTAAATAAAGTGAAATTGAGCGTCAGGACGCCCAAGTGAGCATCGGGGCATTCAAAGCAGAATGCGCGTCGGGCCAGTTTTGCAATTTGGACGAACATTGATGATTCTTACTAGGGTTTGGATGCTCTAAAGCCCAATTTCGGGGAGGAACTATAAAGGAAAGACTTGGAGACTTTAGGGAGACATTTTTTAACACGGATTGAATAGCACAATTGAAGACTTAGAGGATTAAGGAGCCACTACAAGAGATCAATTCGAATGATTGAGAAGACAAGAGATTTCATTAAAGTTCTTCTTTTTTTTCCTTTTCTCAGTTTTGTAATCTAAGATGATGACTCATTTGATGTTTCTAGTTTTTGATTCCATAATGAACTAATTTATCAACTAAGGCTACAATTGAACCTTTTACTAGCATGAATTAAATATATATTAATTTATAATTATTGATTTATTTAGAGTTGTCTATCATGTTTTGTGCGTTATTGTTAATTGTTTGGCCAATAATTAGTGGGACACCTTAGATGAATTTGGAAGAAGAAACCCAGGGTTAGATCTGAATGTGATCGCGTGTATTCTTAGTTATTAAGTGAATTGAATAACTAGGGTTGTATATAGAATATGAATATATCTATATATTGTATGTGACTTGTTAGGGATTTGGATTTTAATGAGTCTGTTTCTCTTATTTTGCATAGGAATATAGCAAAGTAATTGAGGTAGATATTTTGATGTGATCATTGGAAAAGATCTATTAAATAATCGTGAATTCATGGCCAACAACTTTATTGGGTTTAAACATTGGAACTATAGAGACTAGGTTCATGTGATGTAATTGGGGATATTGTAGTCTTCAACTTTTAATATTTGGTATTCAATATTTGTGTTAAATTTCAATTTTAATTTTAATTTAATCTTAATCATACTCAACATTTGTGATTGTTTAAATAGAATCAAATTGATATAAAATTAGTAGTTGAAATTTATTAAGCATAGATCTCTATGGGTTCGACATTCTATATTTACTCTATATTACTTATTGATCGTGTATACTTGTGTATAAGTGTCAGTATCTAAAATTGGACAACAAGTTTTTGGCGTTGTTGCCGGGGATTTGTGTTTAGTAGTTATTTCGATATTAGTAACAATCAATTTGGTTTTAATTTAAACGTTTTTAATTTTATGTCTTCTTTGCTTTTACAGGCTTTCAATCGTTCGAGTCTGCAGTTCCAAATCATCAATCTTAGACTCAAGTGTGCACCAAGAGTTGGCTTGCCTATCTTGGTTAACACAAATTACGTAGTCACCAAAGGCACAAATTCTGCTAATGTACGTAAAACTACGTTTTCCCATAATTAAAGCTAGGTACTCCTAATTTGTGTATGCACACAAGGTCTAAAGGTGAAAAACTGCTACCATACAAGGAAGAGATCAAGAGAAGGTTCTGAGCACTGAGAATATTTTGTGAGGAAATGCATATACAAGGCAACATGAATGAAGAAGAATAAAAGTCGCTAAGGGATTATGCGCTGCCCTTTGTGACAGAATTACAATCCAGCATACACTTTGCCTGCCATAAACGCCAACAGCTTCGAAATCAAGCTGGGTACCATTCAGATGTTGTAGAATTCAGTTCAATTCGGGGGGCTTTCGAACGACGACCCGAATGAGCACCTCATCAATTTCACCCAACATGACTCAAAGACATTGTATGAGGCTTGGGAAAGATTCAAGGACTTACTCCGAAAATGCCCTCATCACGGAATCCCAAAGTAGTTACAAGTGCAGACTTTTTGCAATGGGTTATTCAACTCCACAAGGACAAACATTGATGCAGCAGCTGGGGGAGCTCTAATGGGAAAGAACTTCGATGAGGCATACCAACTATTAGAAACCATGGCTGCCAATAACTACCAGTGGCCAATAGCGAGGATCAATCAACAGAAGGCAGTCGAAATCTTTAAGGTGGATGCAGTCACATCCTTAACAGCACAAGTGGTTGCGTTATCTAAGAAAATGGATTCATGGGGACCAAAGTCAAGGCAAACGGTGGCAGTTATGTGTGAACTCTGTGCAGGAAATCATGCTAGTGATCAGTGAACTATCAGTGCAGAGTCAGTACAATATGTGGGGAGTTCCAATAGACAACAACCGTAGAACAATCAGAACAACTTTAACCCTGGGTGGAGGAACCATCCCAATTTCTCTTGGAGCAACAACCAAGCTCAGTATCTAGCTCCAAGGAAAGCTCATCCACCGGATTTCCAGAATCAAGTCACTCATCTGGCAGAAAAGCAGCCAAGTTTAGAGGATGCACTAGCCAAATTCATAACCACAATCGAAAGGAAAATGGGTGATCAAGACAGGTTGTTGAATCAAATAGATTTAAATATGAATAGTTAAATTATGTCAATCAGGAATTTAGAGAAATAGATGGGCCAGTTAGCTAATGCCATAAACAACCGCCCTCAAGGAGCGCTACCTAGTAATACAGAAGTCAATCTGAAGAGAGACGGAAAGGAGCAATGCAAAGCCATAACTCTACGAAGTGGAAAAGAGCTACCTGTGATTGGTAATGGAAGTATAGATCCGAAACCGTTGGAAAGTAAAGAGGTTGACAATGAGAAGATCGAGGAGGAGGAAGTTAACGACAAATCAAAAGTTGTGAAATCCGATGCAAAGACCGATGAAGGTCAGCAAGGTACCATGGTGCCTCCTGTACCATTTCTGCAGAGACTCCAAAAATCGAAGTTAGATAAGCGTTCTCAAAGTTTCTTGAGGTGTTTAAAAAGCTCCACATCAATATACCATTTGCCAAGGCTTTGGAGCAAATACTGAGTTTCGTCAAGTTTATGAAAGAGATATTGTCTAAGAAGAAGAAGTTGGGAGAATCTGAGATCGTGGCATTGACAGAAGAATCTAATGCCATCTTACAGAAAAAGCTACCGCCGAAGTTGAAAGATCTGGGTAGCTTCACAATCCCATATACAATTGGAAATCAGTTTTTTGAAAGGGCACTTTGTGATTTGGGGGCTAGCATTAATCTGATGCCCCTTTTAATTTACAAGCAGTTGAGATTAAAGGAGGCCATGCCCACTAATGTCACGTTATAGCTTGCGGACAAATCATTGACATATCCAAGGGGCATTATAGAAGACATCCTGGTAAAAGTTGACAAATTCATTTTTTCAGTTGATTTCATAGTGTTGGATTTTAAGGAAGACAAGGAGATCCCAATCATACTTGGACAACCATTTTTAGCCACAGAAAGAACATTGATAGATGTGTAAAAGGGTGAACTGACGATGAGGGTCCAAGATCAAGAAGTCACCTTCAGTGTTTTCAAGGCTATGAAGTTCCCTAAGGAGAAGGAAGATTGTCTTCGGGTGGATTTGATTGAGGATGTAGTTGTTAAAGTGTTCAATGAAAATTGTTTATTAGACCTACTTGAAGCGGTGTTAGCCAATTTGGATGCTACAAATTTGTCGGAGCCTATGGAGTTTGTGAAGTTGTTGGATGTATCACCTATATTTCAGAAATTCAAAAAGTAGTATGAGACGTTAGACCAAATATAAAGTGCTAAAAGGCAGACGAAGTCATCATTGGAGAAGCCACCAGTCTTAGAACTCAAACCTCTCCTGAACCAATTGAGATACACCTACTTGGGAGATTCCAACACTTTGCCAATCATTGTCTCTATTTCACTAGATGAATCCCAAGAGGGCAAGTTGTTAAAGGTGCTGCGAGAGTATAAGACGACAATCAGATGGACCATAGCAGACATCAAGGGGATAAGTCTATACATCTGTATGCACAAAATACTACTTGAGGAGGGAGCTAAGCTAATTATTGAACAATAAAGAAGATTGAACCGGATAATGAAGGAGGTAGTTAAGAAGAAGATAATTAAATGGTTGAACGTCGGCATAATTTACCCAATTTTTGATAGTTTGTCGGTTAGTCCAGTGCAGTGTGTACCGAAGAAGGGCAAAATGATCGTAGTTGTAAATGAAAATAATGAGCTCATTCCTACAAGAACAGTGATCGGGTGGCGAGTGTGCATGGACTACCGCAAGTTGAACAAGGCAACTCGCAAAGATCATTTTCCCTTACCCTTTATTGACCAAATGTTGGATAGATTAGTAGGTCATCAGTTTTACTGTCTACTTAATGGGTATTCGGGATATAACCAAATTACAATAGCTCCGAAAGATCAAGAGAAGACCACTTTTACATGCCCTTATGGAACTTTTGCGTTACGAAGGATGTCCTTTGGTCTTTGTAATGCATCAACCACTTTTTATAGATGCATGATGGCTATCTTCTCGGACATGGTTGAATAAGATCTTGAAGTGTTCATGGACAATTTTTCTGTTTTTTTTGTCACAGTTTTGAACTATGTCTTGACAATTTAATTTTTGTATTGAAAAGATTTGTGGAAATGAACTTGGTACTTAACTGGGAAAAGTGCCATTTTATGGTGCGAGAAGGAATAATTTGGGCCATAAGGTGTCAGTAGCTGGTATCGAGGTGGACAAAGCAAAGATTGAAACGATCTAGAATCTACCTATACCCACATCAGTGAAATGAATACGGAGTTTTTTTTGGCTATGCAAGATTTTATAAACGCTTTACTAAGGATTTTTTAAAGATTTCAAAACCTTTGTGCACACTCCTTGAGAAAGACGTCCCATTCAGAATTGATCAGGCATGTCTTGATGCCTTTGAAATATTGAAGAAGAAATTAGTATCTGCTCGAGTAATAGTTGCTCCGGATTAGACTTTGTTGTTCGAATTAATGTATGACGCTAGTGATTTTGCAATCGGTACAGTACTTGGCCAACGCAGAGGCAAAGTTTTTCACACTATCTATTATGCTAGCAAGACACTCTCAGATGCGCAGCTGAAATTTACCACGACTGAAAAGGAATTATTGGTTGTGGTGTTCGCATTCAACAAGTTTAGAGCTTATCTGATTGGAACAAAGGTTATAGTTTTTACTGATCACTCAACAATCAAGTACCTCATTCCGAAGAAGGATGCAAAGCCACGCTTGATCTGATGGGTTCTTCTACTGCAAGAATTTAACCTTGAAATTTGAGACGGAAAGGGTATGGAAAATCAGGTAGCTGATCATCTCTCACGACTCGAGAATGCAAATAATCAAAATGGATATGGGTTAGTGATCAATGAGTCATTTTCGGACGAGAAACTATTTTTAATCACCAAGGAAGTGCCATGGTACGTAAACTACGTAAACTACATTATAAGCTATGTACTTCCTCTAGACTTGAGTTCCCAACAAAGAAAAAGGTTTATTCATGACGTACAGTATCTATGGGATGAACCATTTTGTTTAAAGACTTGTGCGGATCAAATATTAAGAAGATGTGTTCCAAGGGTAGAAGTAGAAAGCATACTGACGCATTGCCATTCATTCGATTATGGGGGTCATTATAGGGGAGATAGAACAGCAGCAAAAGTGCTACATTCAGGATTCTATTGGCTGACGTTATTCAAAGACGCCTATCTTTTTGCATTGAGGTGTGATCGATGTCAAAGGGTTGGCAATATTTCAAAACGGCATGAGATGCCTCTCAACAATATCCTAGAAGTGGAGATTTTTGACGTATGAGGCATTCACTTCATGGGCCCAGTCCCTTCATCTTTCAACAATTAATACATATTGGTACCGGTGGATTATGTATCAAAATGGGTTAAAGCAGTTACACTGCCAACGAATGATGCTAAGGCGGTCTTGAACTTTCAGTGAAAAAATATATTCACCCGGTTTGGTACTCCAAGAGCAATAATTAGCGACGAATGAACACATTTCTACAATACGTACTTTATAGCCCTTCTCGCTAAGTATGGGTTCACACACAAAGTTGCCACGACCTATCATCCCCAAACTAGTGGCCAAGTCGAGGTGTCTAATCGAGAAGTGAAACGAATACTAGAGAAAGTGGTTAATCCATCTCGAAAAGATTGGATAAGAAAGCTGGATGATGCTCTATGGGCATATCGGATGGCGTATAAAACTCTTATTGGGATGTCTCTGTACAGAATGGTCTATGATAAGGCGTGCCATCTACCGATAGAGTTAGAACATAGTGCTTATTGGGCCATTCGCAAGTTGAATTTTGATACATAAGCATCAAGGGAAAAGAGACCGCTATAGGTAAATGAGATGGACAAATTTCATTATCAAGCATTTGAGAATGCCAAGATCTAAAAGGAATAAGTGAAAAGATGGCATGATAAACGAATTCTTAAAAGTAGATTCGAACCAGGTCAGCCGGTCTTGTTGTTCAACTCTTGACTGAAACTCTTCCCAGGAAAGTTAAAGTCAAGGTGGTCAGGACCATTTGTTGTTACCTCTGTATTCCCGTATAAAGCAATCGAGGTTGAGGAACCTAATTCAAAGCGTATTTCAAGGTCAACGACGAACGATTGAAGAAATATTGGGGTGGTAATGTTGATCGCCACCGGACCTCGATCACTCTAGCAAATGCATGAGCTTAAAATAGACATAGTCGGGCTGACGACTATAACCAAGCGCTGATGGGAGGCAACCCAAATTTTTTTGTTCATTTACATACATTTTGATTTAGTTCAATTCATAGACTATTTGAATTTTTAGCTTTGTTAGTATTAGTTATTCTTGATGGTAGATTAATCCATAATTCAATTGTGATTTCAGGGGTTAATTGACGTGTTAAAGTTGAGGATTGTTTGCAAGTTGGAAAAGGAGAAGGAAAAAAAATTCAAGTTGAACATTTTGGGATGAAAGCCCCGGCTCCCAAAATATGCATGGGTTGAATGCCTAGGCGTCCAAAGAAGATTACAACATTGCCCTTGAACGCCTCGGCGTCCACACTATGCTTGGGATGAAAACCCTGGCATCCACAACCCACAAATACATATTGCTTTGAAAGCCTCGACGCTCACATTACATACAAACTGAGCGCCCCGACGCTCAAGGTCAGGTTTGTTTTTTTTTATAAAAAAAATGCATTCAAGTAAAAACATTACACTTCTTTTCCTTCTCCAATTCACATGAACTCTCTTAATACCCAAACCCTAGCCCCTCTTTCAGTCTTCTATTCCTACACAAATCAAAGCTCTTAAGGATATGTAAGGGTTATAAATTAAAAAAAAGCTCTCATCAATCGCTAATTTCAGCCCAAATTCTCTCTCCAGCTAAGGTAAGACCAATTCTGATGGAATTCTTCATGCACGGGATATGTGAATTAAATTATTGATGTATTTTAGTAGTTTTTCTATATTAATCTTATTTTGGACATTTTGTGATTCATGATGGGTTAGATTATATGTGAATTAAATTATTGATGTATTTTAGTAGTTTTTCTATATTAATCTTATTTTGGACATTTTGTGATTCATGATGGGTTAGATTACTTGAATAATAATTATACCAATGTTATGTTATAAGCAATGCCCACCAAGTGTTTGATGAAAAGTCTATGAGAAGGAACATATGTTATGTGCTTTAATATTATAATAATTTTACATTAGGGCATTACACATGTGTGTTTTTGGTTATAATATGATTCCAACATAGATTAATTAACATTGTTACTAGGTGTGAAACAAGTTTGGGGGAGTGCATTATTGTGCTGATATTAGTTTATTCTAGCTTTCATCTTGCAATTATGAACCAGATTGTACTTGATTTGATTGAGGTTAGCATGTATTGACGGTGTACTTGTTTACAGGAACAATTATGTCGTCTAAACGTCAACGAGATAAAGGGTCATCGTCTAAACTGTGACGACCCCGAATCCGGGTCCCATGAACCTCGGATCCGGTTCAACAAGAGTACACCCTTTTTCTTATTGTTCAAGAATTACAACAATATTATAATTGCTAAATAATCATTTATTTATAATTTTACAACATCTCTTTTTATTCCATAATCGTAATCTTTATACAATCCTAGTATGTCTCAATATCATACATGATACGACATTCTATTACAATCAATTTGAGTATTTAACACTCATAACATACCAACTAAGTCTTATACTACACCATCAATTACCTGTCTAATTCGGACTGATATCCACAATAGACATTTAGATCTTCAGTGAAAGTAATATGTTTTCCTGTTCTTTGTTCTTTATCGAAAACTTCGAATAACTTGCACTATCTGAAAATGTTGGTTTAAGTAAGAGTGAGCACGACAGCTCAACAAGTTTAGCAGTTACACATAACACATTACATGCTTCACATAATATACATACTTCATATCTTATTCTTACATAAGGCTTTTCATATTAATAATACTTCATACCTCTTATGCATCATATACAACAATCAACTAGCACTTAGCAAATCATGCTTCATTCTTGTACATAGTTTTCATGTAGTCATACCACATGCTGCTCATCTACCATAAACATCATCAATATATCTTCATATTATCAATTTAAATCACATTAGAGCATATTAATGCACATAGGAGCAAGTTTTGAAAAACTTGTCTGGTTCGCTTATACCATTTACGCTTATTTGCGTCTTTCGTTCAACCTACAATTTATATATAAAATCAACATAATCATTAGTTACAATGAATATTAATTAGTCTTAACTTAAGACCTTAACTTCAAATTATTAATTAACTCTTTAGTTGTCCGACAAATGAACCTTTACGTTCTGGACAAAAATCCTAGCCCAACAAACCTAGTTGGACATGTCGGTAAACTTAACCAACTTACACATTCACTACACGTTCTTCGTATGACTTACTTTTAATAAGTTGTCTAAAATTTAGTCACAAATTGACTATTTACATCGGTTTAATTTAATTAAACATTCTTCCTTTACATAACTTAATTATTCGAACATTTAATAATGTACCAAATAATTCAAAATATTTTCTACCTTTGATAATAAACAACTACATTCAAATATTATTAACCATTTAATAATATTTTAATCACTTATTAATATTATTAATTATTTAATAATATTTTAATCCCTTATTAATATTATTAATCATTTAATAATATTTTACTCACATATTAATATTATTAACCATTTAATAATATTTTAATCACTTGTTAATATTATTAACCATTTAATAATATTTTAATTACATATTAATATTATTAACCATTTAATAATATTTTAATCACTTATTAATATTATTAACCATTTAATAATATTTTAATGACATATTAATATTATTAACCATTTAATAATATTTAAATCACATATTAATATTATTAACTATTTAATAATATTTTAATCACTTATTAATATTATTAACAATTTAATAATATTTTAATCATTTACTAATGTCATTAATTATTTAATAATATTTTTATTAAATACCAATATTATTATTCATTTAGTAACTGTTTAATCTCATAATAATATTTTAATAATCTTTAAACCATATAAATAGTTAACTTTTTAATAGTGTTAACCCTAGTCTTTATTTTATACCTTTAACTACCAATTAGTCACTAATAGACTTTATATATATATTGGTTTAATATTCAAACACATTCATTTTACAAGTTTATCTTAGGTTTTAAGTCTCTAACGGTGTTTCGCTTAGACTTTTCATTCACCGATAAGTTAAACCGGAGTTTCAACTTGATAAAACTTTAAAATATCAAAATTTTAACACTGTAACACTGTACCAGAGCTGGCGGCACTGGTCATAGGCTTATTCTAGCGCCGACGGCGCTCAAAGCAGAAAGTCCAAGCGCTGGCGGCGCTCGTTTTAACTGTCCGGACCTCTTTTACTAAAACTGCCATAACTTCTTCATTTCAAAATATTTTGGGGTGATTCTTAAGTCCATTCTCATCAAAATTTCCCCCTCTACAACTTTTCTTTAGATCACAAATCCAAATTCCGAACGAAACTGGACTAAAAACTACTCGCAAGGACAAAGTGAACACTAACTTCACAAATCCTTGGTTTTAATGGTTCAAACTTGAATAAAATAAACTCTACACATCCAAATGACACCAACTTAGTTGTTGTCTTCCTAACTTCTTTTTTTATAACATTTCATGGTTTAATCATATTTTTGAAAATATTTTGACAATAAATTTAAGATCGAACCATCTAGGGCTTTACTGGTAACATAATATAGAATTTTTCTTCCATTTATTTGCATACCACACATACCAATACTTGTATTAAACATACTAAATCATGAATCTACCTATATATCATAGATTTAGACTTCTAGAGTATCAAAATAACTTTTGATCGGTTAAAAATATATTTTAACCGTTCAAATCATATCTAAACTATAAAAATGAACTAAAGAGGGTTTAGAACATTTTTTAACCTTTTATACATGAATGCTCTCCTTCCTCTTGACATGATCTTGACTTGTGACTTCTCATTAACTATCCTCTAGCAATCTCCTTGGTGGATCTTCAACTCATAAGCGTAGTTTGTTTGCTTTTCTCTCAAAGAAGCTCTCTTTTCTCTTTAGCAATGCTAGACAAATGACTAACCAACATAAAGCATTGGTGTAGTACTCTATATATAGCACTTTGCTAATCTCACATTAACCTTCCTAATCAACTAGCTTTGGTCAATTTATGAGCTAATTGTGATTACTATTGGAGTGAATGACTAGTTGATGGACATTTTGATTGACCATATGAATGACTAGGGTTGGTGGGGAGTTGCTAAACCACTTTGCACTCAAAAATCAACCAACAAGCAAGCTTTATGATCATGTGGGCCCCAAAATTCGAGATTGCTATTTAATACACCAATTTAGCTTTATTTTTATATCTTATATCATTATATAAGTATCCATATATATATACACTAATATATATACATTGACCACAACTTTGACTACCATTTGGGCTCCACATTGGACTCTAGGATTTAATATATTGGGCTCATTCAATTAATTGGTTTGGGCTCACTTTAATTATTACATTGGGCTAACATTAAATACTCTATGTTTCATTTAATTAAAACAAGCATTGGGTTAGTTTAATTATTACTTGGATCAAGGTTTAATTAATTATATGAACTACTGGGTTAATTTATTTAACTTAGCTTAACACCTCATTTGAACTTATAATCCAATTAGACTTGCATTAAATTATTCTACCATATTGGGTTACATAATTAACTCATCCATAGTTAATTCTTAACACCACCTTTATTTACCTAGCAATTAACCAATGATTGGTTAATGCTCTCTCTTGTCTACTAACTAGGGTTATTCAATTAATCCTACACTAGTTAATTCTCTACACTCAATCAATACTTGAAATGTTTCTCCCAACACATTGACCATCATTTGACTTTTAATGGTTTGGGCTACATAGTTTATTTTTTATTGGGCTCTCTTATTTAGTTACCCACTTCATGCAAATATTCTCATATTGGGCTAACATCTATAATCCTTTTGGGCTAGTCCACTAGTAGTAAATAAATTACTTGGACTCTACATGGAATTAAATCCTTTAATTATTTGGACCTCTTTATAATTACCAATAAGACTTACAACAATTAAAATATTGGGCTTGTTTTAAACTCACTTTTGAATTCTAGATAATAATTTAATAATTAAGTTAATTACTTAATTAATTAACTTCTTAATAATGTCATTCTAGACAATCATTCTAGTTTCACTATAACTTTAACTCATAACTAATATAATTAACATAATTAATTATATTTCATGACTTTCCTTCTTACTTTATATTTAAACTAATTAATTTATTAGTTTAATTGAGTACTAACTTACGCATCCTCTTATTTGGCTAACAAGCACGCTTTAGGTATATATATATATATATATATATATATATATATATATATATATATATATAATCACCTTCACTTCTCAAATGAATTTATTTCCTTAATAAATTCTCTACATGCATCATTAAAATATTTCCACATTAAGTTTCTAACAATTAAATTATGTTAAAAAAAATGTTTACCCATTTTCTACTCATTTTACTTCTCCAATTCTAGGTTTTAAACCTTAACCTTTAATTAAATCAATTAAGATATTATTTAAAATCTTGAAAATATCTGGGATATTATATAAATACTCCAAGTGCTATGACAAGAAGAAGTTTACTAGTGCAGAAGCGTATGACCATTTTACCAAGTTAGCCAACAAAACGATCATCCCAAAACGTGGAATGCGACCGGATGAAACCCAATATGGTGATGTTATTGTGATGATTGTCGAGAGGGAGTGGTTTACCTTTACAGAACAGTCGAACCCGGCAGTGATCCCAATCGTTAAAGAGTTTTATGCCAATGCAAAGGAGCACATACATTATAATGTGCATGTACATGGCAAGACAGTGTCTTTCAACAATGATGCCATCAATCAATACTAGAATTTGTCAGCCTTAGAGAATGACGAGTATGTTGAATATGTGGAGGCTTTCCCAAACTATGATCAAATCATTCAAGAGTTGTGCCAATCGGGTACGCAATGGAAAGTGAAGCAGAAGGAAGCCATGCAATTTTTGCTGTCTACATTGAGTTGCTATGGAAAGGCATGGTATGCCTTCATCTATGCCAAATTAATGTCGTCACACATATTAGCAACGTCATAAAAGAAAGGGCAGTTTTACTCTATTTTCTCATACAAAGCAAAGATATTAATGTGGGCGAGGTGATTAAGCGGTCGATCTTGAGAGCTATTGAAAAGGGAACCTAAGGCGGATTACCACACCCATCTTTAATTCGTGGGTTATAACAGCAAGAAGGTGTCAAGTGGGAAATGGATGAACCAATTTTACATCTGATGTCGTCGCTAGACCATTCCTTGATTGTTCGATATAAGGTATGGGAGGGAGGTTAGTCCGATCCAAGAGGGCTGAGATTTATCAATCATCCACCGATCCATGGCTACTGATCCGACTGAGGCAGCATCTTCGACGTCTGAGGGTTCATTATTGAGGAAATTGAATAAACGGGTTATAAGGTTTCAGCGCAAGATAGATCGACAACGTGACGATATGGATCGGCACAACCACCACATTGCCAAAAACCAATTTGTGATGCACAAGTACAATGTCAGTTTCAACATGGCATTGGTAGAAATGTTTGCTAAAATGAATCCATCTGCTAAATCTGTTCCAGTCCCATTGCCACCATCTTTGCCAACGTATCCGCCTTCAAACTCCGACACTGAAGATGAAGACCACAGTGGTGAGGAGGTCGATCATGACGATTGAGCTAATCAGGGAAGTCCTCAATTTTGATTTCTCTATCTATTACTCCATGAGGACATTGTTGTATTTGAGTTTGGGGGTTGCATATTTTCATGATAAGGCATTTTTATATTATTGACATATAGTTTTCATATTTTGGATATTTATTGAGAAAAAAAAGTAGCATTTAGTTTCATATAGTATATTGCATTCATATTAGGAAAAATGATAGAAAATATTTGCATTTAGGGCCATGCTCATTACATTTAAGAGAAATTTGAGCAACAGATTGATATATGAAACTTTATGGTTGGCCAATGATAGAAATTTGATGATTTAATTAATAACCCAAATAAAATGGATATTGAGTGCTAATTTAACTCTTTACTGATTGTCAGTTTTGCCTTATTGGGAACCCTTGGTTTTTGAATGCACATTCAATGTGTTGGTCTAGTTAAGACTTAGGTTAAGTTTAATGAATTTGATACCTATGAAGGATATTACAAACCTCTATGGCTTATTTAATCATGTTTTAAACAAATATAGTTGAATATATCATTGCTTCAATGTCCGTCTAGAAAAGATATAAGAAAAATTATATAATAGGGATAAACGGATGGATATAAACAAGGCTTGGCTAGTTTGTTTTTGTGGCCTTAGTTACTCGAACAAGTAAGCCCTTATGAGTGTTTTTACACTTAGTGCCCTAAAGTCAACTGATTTAGGAGTCCTTGGTGAAAAGTTTGCTATATGGGTGACTCTAAAAAGCCTAATAAAAATAGACATTGCATATGCCAAGAAAAAAAAATTATATATGAGATGGAGCGTAAGACGCACTAGTGAGGAGAAAAAAAAGAGAATAAAATAAAATATGTGAAAAGTAAGTTATAGAGGGGCATTGTAATTCGTATATCTGAGTAATATTTCTCATTGAGTATTAAAATTCATGACTTTAGCTAAGTTTTGATTGGGATAATGTATTGAATACACACACACAATAAGGATTGAGAATGAAGTGAGATTGGTAATATGTTAAGTTTTGAAGGATGTATGAGTTTAAAGTTTTATTTGGGGTTATTGTTATGAATCTTTGAGGCTAGCTTTTGTTGATTATATTGGTTAATGCTCGAGTTGTTTAGGTCATCATGTCAGTTTGCATGCATTTTTATTTATTTCTTTTGTTTTACTTGGGAACAAGCAAATGCTTAAGTTTGGGAGTATTTGATAAGTGGAAATTATACCTAAGAATCGGATGCTTTTGGACTTAGTATTTTGTTATTTCTAAGTATTTTTAGTGCATTTTATTTGTTTTTATGTATTTTATAGGAAAATACAAATGAGGGGTAAATCTAGAATTTTTAAGAAAGCAGTGACATTTTGGTAAATAAAGTGAAGTTGAGCGCCGAGGCATTCAAAGCAGAATGCGCGTCGGGCTAGTTTTGTAGTTTGGATGAACTTTGATAATTCCTACTAGGGTTTGGATGCTTTAAAGCCCAATTTTGGGGAGGAACTATAAAGGAAAGACTTAGAGACTTTAGGGATACACTTTTTTTACGAGGATTGGAGAGCATAATTAAAGACTTGGAGGATCAAGGAGCCACTACAAGAGATCAATACGGAGGATTGAGAAGACAATATATTTCATTAGAGTTCTTATTTTCTTTTCCTTTTCTCAGTTTTGTAATCTAAGATGATGACTCATTTGAAGTTTCTAGTTTTTGATTCCATGATGAACTAATTTATCAATTAAGGCTACAATTGAAGCTTTTACTAGCATGAATTAAATATCTATTAATTTTTAATTATTGATTCATTTAGAGTTGTCTATCATGTTTTGTGCATAATTGTTAATTATTTGGCCAACAATTAGTGTGATACCCTAGATGAATTTGGAAAATGAAACCTAGGGTTAGATCTGAATGTGATCGCGTGTATTCTTAGTTATTAAGTGAATTGAATAACTTGGGTTATATCTAGAATATGAATATATCTATATGATGTATGTGACCTGTTTGGGAATTAAATTTTAATGAGTTTGTTTCTCTTATTTTGCATAGGAATATAGCAAAGTAATTGAGGTAGATATTTTGATGTGATCATTGGAAAAGATCTATTAAATAATCATGAATTCCTAGCCAACAACTTTATAGAGACTAGGTTCATGTGATGTAATTGGGGATATTGTAGTCTTAAGCTTTTAATATCTGGTATTCAATCTCTGTGTTAAATTTCAATTTCAATTTTAATTTAATCTTAATCATACTTAACATTTGTGATTGTTTAAATAGAATCGAATTGATATAAAATTAGTAGTTGAAATTTATTAGGCATAGATCTCAGTGGGTTCGATACTCTATATTTACTCTGTATTACTTGTTGATCGCGCATACTTGCGCGTAAGTGTCAGTATCTAAAATTGGACAACAACCGCGCCCATTACAAAATAACAAGCATCACACATAAGTTCAAATGATAGACTCCAATCTGGGGCAACTATAACTGAAGTAGTCACGTGTTTCTTCTTTAGCACCTCAAAAGCATCAATGCATGCCTGATCAAACTTAAATGACACCTCTTTCTCAAGCAGATTGCACAAAGGTTTTGTAATCTTAGAGAAGTCTTTAATAAACCGTCTGTAGAACCCTGTATAGCCTAAGAAACTACGAATCCCTTTCACAGATGTAGGTGATGGTAGGTTCTTGATATTCTCAATTTTAGCTTTATCCACCTCTATTCCATTTGCAAAAACCCTATGAGCTAAGATGATTCCTTCACGAACCATAAAGTGGCATTTCTCACAATTAGGCACTAAATTAGTCCCAACGCATCTTTTTAGTATAAGTATCAAATTCTCAAGGCATAGTTCGAAACTATCACCAAGTATATAAAAGTCATCCATAAACACCTCCAAGTTTTGTTCGACCATATTTAATAAGATTGCCATCATGCATATCTAAAAAGTAGTTGGCACATTACATAGACCAAAAGACATCCTTCAAAATGTAAAGGTTCCATAAGGGCACGTGAAGGTAGTCTTTTCTTAATCTTCGGGAGCTCTGGCGATTTGGCTGTAGCTAGAATATCCATCTAAAAGATAATAGAATTGATAACCCGTCAGTCTATCTAACATCTGATCAATGAATGGCAATGGGAAATGATGCTTACGAGTCACCTTATTAAGCTTGCAGTAGTCTATACAAACTCGTCATCTGATCACTGTCTTTGTAGGAATTAGCTTGTTATTCTCGTTTGATACCACTATCATTCCTCCCTTCTTTGGCACACATTGAACGAGATTCACCCATGAGCTATCTTAGATTGGGTAAATTATTTCCGCATCCATCCATTTGATTATCTCTTTCTTTACCACTTCCTTCATAATCTGATTCAATCTACGTTGCTGCTCAATTACCATCTTAGCACCTTCTTCAAGTAATATCTCATGCATGCAGATGGACGGACTAATCCCCTTGATGTAGGCAATGGTCCATCCTATAGCTGTTTTATACTCTCGTAGAACTCGTAATAACTTGCTTTCCTAAGACTTGTCAAGTGAAGCAGAGATAATAATCGATAAAGTAGTCAAATCACCTAAATATGCACACCTCAAATGGTTTGGAAGAGGTTTGAGCTCTAAGACATGTGGTTTCTCCAAAGATGACTTTGTACACGTGCCAGAACTATCTACATGGTCCAAAGTCTCATACTGCTTCTTAAACTTCAGGAATAATGATGGAGCATTTAATAGTTGCACATACTTTATAGGATCGAGAAAGTCTATAGCAGTGGGCCTAACCAGAGATATTTCAAGAAGATATGACAGACAACTTCCTTCGAATACCTCAATCACAGCCTCTTTGATCAAATCCACTCGAAAGCAGTCTTCAACCTCCTTAAGAAACTTCAAATCCACTCGAAAGCAGTCTTGCATGCCTTTGTTTTTGGTTGAAATTCCCTCTTTTTCCTTACTGCTTTACAATTTTGCGGTTTTGTAGAGTAGAAGTCAACTATACGATTTAGGCCTGGTTGGTTCGTAAAGTTAGTTTTGTCTAACCTTACAATTCTTCGAGGCATAATTGTAGACTTTGGCCTACTCTGTGATTTTACAAAACCTAAGTCAATATGTGACCTATGTTCGTGGGAAGAATAATTTTTTCTGTAGAGATTACACAGTTAGGAATAATAGGCTCAACAATCTCTTTGGATTTTACAAACACAATGCTTTTATTAGAAAGAGAAGCATCATTAATGTTAGTCTCTATTGATTTTTTCACACTTGGAACTGAAGATGAATATTCAAATCCCAATCTTGACCTATCAGATACCACTCTCTAACTTACAATAAGTATGTCCATAGATATAGAAGAATGATTCCACATTGATATTGTCTTTCCAACTCCTCTATCTTAGATGTTAGAATTAACTCTTTATGTGCACTACGTTTAGTTATTTGTCTCATTTATTCTTAGCGTCAAGGTTGGAAAGAGAGGCAGTATTTCATAGAGTTGTTTCCAACTCTACTTGGACTTTCTCTTTTTCCTCTTGAATAAGAGAACGATTATTTGATAGAACTTTGAACCATTTCATGTATTGATGCAGATCTAATGTAATGTCATGCAAATTAGTTCTTAAATCGTTAATATCAACATTAGGAGAGTTAAAATCGAATACCTCACTGATGTTAACTTCTCTACGATCATTTGTGTTGCTGGTTTGTGCTTCAATAGCCATTAATCATAGGTTGGCCACTTGAGGTCCTTCATCTTCATTAGATTTAGAGTTTGAGTCATTCTTTGAGTCACTCCAAGATCATTCAGCTACAAGACCCTTATCCTTTTTCTTTTAAAATTTTTTATAGCCCTTAGATTCCTTCTTTGAAGCGAACTTCTTCTTATCTCTCTTTAACTCTTGTCATAAGGGCTTGGTACATTATGCAATATAGTGATCTGGCTTCTTTTAGTTGTAGCCCAGGTCTTTCACTTGATCTCTGGCACTGTTGCCTTTAATGTTTTTGAAATACTTTCTCGATCTACAATTAGCGACCTTGCGCATGAACTTTCTCAGCCTTCTAGACAATAGTGTTATATCTTCATCATCACTTTCATCAAAGTCCACTTCATTGTGAGCTTTGGACGGGTCTCTAAAGCCTTAAGAGTAGCTCATTTATCTTTCTTCTTTACTTCTTGAATAGTTTTTGCACGTTGGTTCAACTCTAGCTCATAGGTAAGAAGATTACCGTAGAGCTTTTCCACAGTCATTTTATGTAAATTATTCGACTCTTGAATCCCACTTACTGGGCAGTGCTCTCATAAACTTGATGTTAAGGTCCTTATTTAGGCAAACCTTCCCATTTGATTTTAGTGAGTTGAGTAATACATTGAATCTTTCACGCGTAACAATTATGTTCTCTCTAAGTAAATGAGAGAACATTTCATATTGCTGAGTCAGAAGAGACTGTGTATTCTCTCTGACTTTTACTGTTCCCTTACGTATAATTAATAGAGCTTATCAGGCCTCTTTAGTAGTTGTGCAGTTGATAACATTTTCGAATAGCTCGTCTTCCAAAGTCATTAACAGAATGTTTTTGGCTCTTTTGTCCAACTGCACCTACTTCTTTTCACTTTTTGTCCATTCATTTTTATGTTTGACTATTGTCTTGTTTAAATCATCAGTTGACAGCTTTGTTAGAATGTATGGACCCTTGATTACTGCCTCAAACAATTCCTCATCTATTGCATCTATATATGCCTGTATACTAATTTTTTAGTTAGCAAATTTTTCCTTATTGTAAAGGGGTGGCTTATTTCCACCACCAAGTTCAGAACTTGTTTTGTTATGTGTCAATGATCAACTTAAAGCGGTTAAGCTTATGTTCAAGAGAACATGTTTTGATACCACTTGTTATTTTTAGAGGCTCAAGAGATCTAGAATGGGGGTTAAATAGATCCATTTTAAAACTTTGGATTTTAAGAGGATTTATCATATAATACATTAAGTTAATTTGCTTAAGAACAACGGGA
This sequence comes from Hedera helix, assembly GCA_947179155.2. NCBI lineage: Eukaryota > Viridiplantae > Streptophyta > Magnoliopsida > Apiales > Araliaceae > Hedera > Hedera helix. The sequence continues at coordinate 11,030,762 of OX359269.1, forward strand.
TGATTATTTAAGAAAACCCCTTCACAAATTTAATAAAATTCTTAGCTATGAACTTAGTTGTACTTGTGGAAATTAATCACAAACAGTTAAAATATAATGCGAAAATGTAATAAAAGAAGTAAAAAGACACAAAAAAAAAATTAAGTGGTTCAAAGCACAAAGATCTCATAGTCCACTTTTCTACACTTCTGGCAGAAAATCCACTAAGGATATCTGAGGGTCACTAAGACTAGATCACTAAGATCTATTACAACAGTGAATTATTAAGATTGCTTCAAGTCACTTAGACTTGGTAAATGTCACTAACAAAGGTCACTAAGACCAGATCACTAAGATCTCTTCAAGTCACTTAGACTTGGTAAAAACAAGGTCACTAAGACCAATAATCACAAGTAAGATAAGTGATTTGAGAGGTGTATCTAAGTAGCATTAAGTCCAATGAGTATTAACTTAGCAGCAAAACAAGTTGTTCTTTGATCGTAGGGTAGAGCTTTTAATATTTTGACAGCAATTTGACTTGTAATCTGTTTCCTATATTTTTTTTTTTTTGGACTGAATTTTGATATCTCTATTTATAGAAGACCTTGGAATTTTCCAGTTGATAAGTAGTCGTTACTTATCTAATGCCTTGATTCTTGATGATCTTTAACTTTCATATTAAGGGATTGTGTCAACTTACTTTCAGCTCTGCCTTCACATTAATTGATTAAAAATAGTAATCACGCGTCTGATGTCACTTGGTTAAAATAGCCATTAGACACAACTTTTTTTTATCTTCATTTTAAATTTGATATGACCAGCAGATGTCTTGAAGTTCTTACCTTCAATATCATCCTGAGGTCAGTCCACTATCAGACCTGTCATACTTTACGATTTTGTCAGTCACAAAGTTCCTTGGATCCTTCAACTTTACGAAATGCATTTATCTTGGCTGGTTCTACGAATTTTCTTTTTGCTCTACGATCAACTTCCTGATTTGCAGACTTTATGATCTTTCAATTCTTCTACTTTTCATCTCTAAGATCTTTCAGCTCTACAAGGGTCATTTAACCTTACGGACTTAGATCTGACTTTCCGAAATCAAAGTTGACTTTACGATCTTCGTCTGCCTTATAATTTTTTGCTTTAACTCCATGAGTTTGTCTTGCTTAACGATCGGATTATGCTCTTCGATCCTTATTCATTTTACCAAGGCGAATGTCAGACTTTACGATTCATGAGTTAACTCTGTGATCGTTTTGATCCTATCATCTATACATTCCTTAAGCTCTTAAGCTCAACTTAACAAGTTTGATCTTTCTATTCTAACTCCTTGTACATCAATTTCACTTATTAAGGACTTCACAAAAGCTATTGGGTATAAATATACATTAACAGTTAAATTAAATCATTATCAAATCATTTAAATATGCATTTTAACTAACATCCGCTTTCGAACCTGGGAAAATCCATCTTTGCCTTTTAGTGGTAGTCATCTGGCCTTTGATTTTTTAGAACTAGATTAGTGATAGGGTTGAATTATATGATATTTTTATTCCCTAATACTCAGTTTTTATATTTATTTTATGCTTAAATGTTTAATTATTTAGCTTATTTTGGTTTCAATAGGTTTTATAGAATTTTAGTTAATTTATGTTAATTTAGGTAATTTTGTAGTATTTGTATATTTCTTTTTATTTATGTGTTTTTATGTATTTTTAGTATTTTATGAGTTTTATTTATTATTATGTATTTTTAGGATTTTTAGTATTTTTATATTATTTTTAATTATTTTATTTTTTATTTTTTTAGGAAAAATAAAGCTGAGGGACAAAACTGTAAATACAGCAAAAGTTCGATGGCATTTTGGTAAATAACCAGCGCTGATGGAAAAATCGTAATTAAACCGAAAATGTGACCGGTGGCATTTTCGTAATTAAACGGAAAACAGAGTTCCGCGCCATGCGCGCAAGGACGCCATCAGCAGAGAAGAAACGACGTCGTTTGCGTCTGGTGAAGAAAGCCTCTGCGCAATGCGCGGAGGAAGATGCTGACGTCAGAACACGCGGCTTCCGCGTTGACCGGTCAACTAGTGCGTGGAAGGCTTGTTTGGTTGCGCATTAATGCTGAAAAACGGGATTATTTCAAATTTTTGCTACTTTTTGATTTCAAATTGAATTTTAATTCCAACTAGGGTTAGAATAATAATTATTTTACTTTTCTTTTATTTTTATTTGTATTTTAAATCCTATTAGGGTTTGAAAAGTGTACTTCCTACTAGGGTTAGGAGGAATTTGGAGCCTATAAATAGAGGGCTTGACACACAATGTAAGATACAACTCTTCTATTAGAATAAAAATTCTTTCTTCTATTCTTTGATGCTCTCTATAATTATGAGTAGCTAAATTCTTTTTCTTGGTTTAAGTGATTGAAGCCATCAAGATTTATAAACTGTGAGATCTAATTTATTTTAATTGTTCAATTTATATTTTGAGTATTGAATATTTTTCTGTGTTTACTTTTATGATTAATTCGTTTAATTGCTAGGGTGCACACTAGTTTATTATTCGTTGAAATCTACTGCTAAATTAAATATCAAATCCGTAATTGTTTGGTCACTTTAATTTGCGAAGCAACTAAGGTTAATAATTATTTTGCTTATCAAAATATTGTTATATCTTAGGAAAAATATTCATCTAGATTAAATGCAGACGCTTGGATTGTGTTGTTTAGTTCAACGATCTCTCTATTTCTTTATGCTGCTACTAGGTTAAATCTTTAGCGCTTGTCTGAGATTATTTATTAGTAAGGGTTATTTAGATCGCTTGTTTCTGCTTAACTAAAATTAAGGAGACATAGGAAAATTATTCGAATGGGAGTAATTATTCCACGTTGAATATTTAAAATATGAATTGATTTATTCTTGCATCAGTGATCAGTTGAAAATTCTTGATGGTGGATATTGACTTAAACCAAGGCTTTTTCTTCTCATTTATTTCATTAAATTACTTGCATAATTATTTTAGTTAGTTTTATTTAAAATTATTTCTTTAATTCAAAAACCCCCCAATTCTTGTTTGCAAAAACATAAAATTAAATAATCATTCTCTGTGGGATCGACTCTTGCTTACACTACTACATTAATATTTTTCCAAAGTAATATTTTATTTTTGGGTGTTTGCGACATCATACCAAATTTTGGCGCCGTTGCCGGGGACTGATTTTAATTTAATTTTGTGCTTTTGTAAATATTTATTTAATTTAGTAATTATTCTTAGTTTTTTTTTATTTTTCTAGTTTTCATAGTTTATTTGAGTTGTGCAGGTTAAAGATGGAAATCATGGCTAGAAATCGAATTTTGAAAGAGCTTGCAGCCCCTGATTTGAATCAACAACCTTTAAGCATAACTTTTCCAAATTTAGATGCTAACACTTCCTTTGAATTAAAATCCAGTCTAATCCATCTATTGCCCAATTTTCATGGCCTTGCAGGTGAAGATCCTCACAAACATTTAAAGGAATTCCATATGATGTGCACAAGTCTGAAACCTTCGGGAATGATTGAAGAGCAAATTAATCTAAGAGCTTTTCCATTTTCCTTGAAGGATTGACTCTACTACCTACCCTCCGGAAGCATCACCACATGGGAAGAGATGAAAAGACTATTCCTGGAGAAATATTTTCCAGCTTCAAGGGCAGCCAATATAAGAAAAGACATTTGTGGTGTGAGACAGAACCATGGAGAATCTCTGTACGAGTATTGGGAACGTTTCAAGAAACTATGTGCAAGCTGCCCCCCCCCCCATCAAATCAGCGAGCAACTCCTCATCCAATACTTCTATGAAGGACTCATGTCTACCGATAGGAGCATGATCGATGCTGCCAGTGGAGGAGCTTTAGTGGACTAAACGCCCGCAGCTGCAAGGAACTTGATTGCGAACATGGCGGCTAACTCCCAACAATTCGACACTAGGCTTAATTTTACGTCCCAAAATGTCAATGAGGTAGAAATTTCTTCACTTAAAGAACAAATGGCTAGTCTAACTTCTCTTGTTCATCAAATGGCTGTAGGTAATACACAACAAGTCAAAGCCTGTGGAATTTGTGCGATCGTAGGACATCCGACGGATATGTGCCCCACTCTTCAAGAGGAGTCCCATGAACAAGTGCATGCAGTCGGTGGTTTCCCTGATCACCAACAAAGGAGATATGATCCTTATGCGAACACGTACAACTCAGGTTGGAGAAATCATCCGAATTTCGGTTATGGAAATCCATAAGGGAATCCGTCTGCGACTCAAAATTTCTCAAGCTACCAACAATACAAGCAGCCATATCCTAACAAACAACAGGGCCAATCATCTGATTCTAATTTGTCTTTAGAGGATTTGGTTAAACAAATTAGTACTAACACTGTACAATTTTAACAGGAAAATTTGCACTTTCAACAGGAAATGAAGGCAAATATACAGAATTTAAATACACAGATGGGACAAATGACAATTGTCATCAGTAGATTGGAGGCGCAAAATGCTGAAAAAGTACCCTCGCAAACAATGGCGAATCCAAAAGCAAATGTTAGTGCAATCACGTTGAGAAGCGGTAAAAAGATCAAAACTCCAGCTAAGACAGAGTCTGCATCAAAAGAGCAAAGCAAAGTTGAAGTGGATAACAAGGAGATAGACAACAGTAAGGAGGAAGACAGTGTTCTAGGCGAAAAATGGTACTCCTAAGAATAAATTTCCACATCTATCTGAGTATAAACTGGTACCCCCCTTTCCCTCTTGCTTTAACAGAAAAAAGGACGTACGAGAAAAATTCAGATTTATATGAAACTTTTCATAATTGCGAGGTAAAAATTCCTTTGTTAGATGCTATTAAACAAGTACCTCGTTTTGCTAGATTTCTGAAAGAATTGTGTACACACAAGAGAAAGCAAGCACTTAAAAAATATGAAAATGTACAAGTAGGAAAGAATGTGTCTGCCGTAATTCAAAGAAAACTCCTTACAAAATGCCAAGATCCAGGAATGTTTACTATCCCTTACAAGATAAGTGACACGAGATTTGAAAATGTTATGTTAGATCTAGGAGCATCTATTAATGTCATATCATATTCTATATATACTTCTTTGCAACTTGAACCTTTAAATAGAACTGGTACTGTGATTCAGTTGGCTGATAGGTCTAACACGTATCCTAAGGGTATAGTAGAGGATGTTCTTGTGCAAGTAGATAATTTAATTTTTTCTGCTGATTTTTATGTGCTTGATATGGAAAACGGTGATCAAAATGCTCCTATTTTGTTAGGAAGACCTTTCTTAAAGACTTCCAAGACTAAGATCGATGTTCATAGTGGTACACTGACAATGGAGTTTGATGGCGAAATTATTAAGTTTAATATTTTTGATGCCATGAAATGTCATAATCCTGGTTACTCTGTTGATGTGATTGATTCTTTAGTAGTAAAAGTTTCTAAAAATGATGGAAAGAGTGAATTGGAAACTACATTTAGTTCGAATCTTGAGAAAGAGAAAGAGAAGTTAGTCTTGAGTGTTGATTTAAAGAAAACTGTTGCGGCTGTGAATGGTTCTCCGAAAACAGGTAATAATCCATATTTTGACTTACCAGTTCCTAACAAGAAATTTTTACCTTTTGTTTTGCAGGATTACATTTCAGATTTGAAGCCTCTCTCTAATCATCTCAAATGTATGTTCATTGAAGAGGGAGTAGAACCTTCATATCAACTGCAAGGGAGTTTGAACAAGTCCATGATAAATGGAGTAAAGATGGATGAAATGGTCAAAATTCAAGAGGACGGAGTAACATAGTGTTTAAGCATGCTGTCCAGCCAATGACAATAAACAAAGGCGCTGCTTGGGAGGCAACCCAAAAAAACAGATTTGCATTTCTTTTCCTTTTTCTTTTTATATTTATTTGTGCATTTTTCTTTGCATTTTATTTAACATTAGGGACAATGTATATTTTAAGTGTGGGGGAAGGGATTTAGGATTTTTGTTATTTTTAGGTCATATTTTGAAAATTTTAGAAAATTTTAAAATTTTTGACATTTTGAATTATGTGGGTAAATTCACTGCAAACCCTCACGAGACAAAACTCGTCCACTTGGGTAACCTTGGGGTTTAAAGGCTTGTTACACGTGCTAAGTGTAACCGTGTTTCCTATGAAAATGGGGTAGTTTTTTATTTTATTTTTAGGATGGGTCGCTTGAGCAATGAGTTAATTGAATTTTAAATTTTTAGTCAATGATAAAATTTTGATTTTTATTTTAATAACTCTTGAGAAAGGGATAAATTTTTGCTTAGTCTGAATTTTGACTTATTATTGACAATTACTTTGTTTGAGATTCTTTAAATTTTTGTGCACTTATATCCATTTGTTTGAGCTAGTTTAAATTTAGAGAAAGTTTAAATGGTTAAATGCTTATGAAATATATTTTTGAATTCTATATCTTATTTGATCATTATTTGAAGTAAAATATAAGGCAAAATATAATTTGAAAGAGATGATTTAGGTAATTTTTCTAGGATTGTTAAAAAGAAAAATATTGTGGTGGGTTGAGAAGGAGCGTAAAACGCACTCGATGGTGAGATGGAGCATAAAATGCACTCACCGTGAAGAAAAAAATGGGATGGAGCATAAAATGCACCCATTAAAAGAAAAAGAAAAAAAATGAAATGAAAAAAAAATATTTGGAAAAGTGATATTAATAATCCTAGTATGTTTCATTGATTAAAAACATTTTGATCTTCTGATTTATATTTGTCTGTATTAGCTGAAAGAGTAATGTGAAAAATAAATATATTGAGTTTTATTATATGTCTTTTATAAGGTAATTAATGACCAAAACTTATCTGAGTTTTGATTAGTTTGATACATTTGGATTCACACACACACAAAAGATCTTGAATAAAGTAAGATTAATAAATATGTTAAAATTTTAGATTTTGCATGGTTTTGAAATTTTCTTTGAGTTATCATTTAAAAAAATCTTTGAGGCTGAAGTTGAAATTTATATTAATCTGTTGCTCAAGTAAGTTGTTTGGTTATTAGTTTTTATTTTATAGTTTTTATTTTTGTTTTGCCCGAGGACGAGCAAAAAGCTAAGTGTGGGGGTATTTGATAGGGTTGAATTATATAATATTTTTATTCCCTAATACTCAGTTTTTATATTTATTTTATGCTTAAATGCTTAATTATTTAGCTTATTTTGGTTTCAATAGGTTTTATAGAATTTTAGTTAATTTATGTTAATTTAGGTAATTTTGTAGTATTTGTATATTTCTTTTTATTTATGTGTTTTTATGTATTTTTAGTATTTTATGAGTTTTATTTATTATTATGTATTTTTAGGATTTTTAGTATTTTTATATTATTTTTAATTATTTTATTTTTTATTTTTTTAGGAAAAATAAAGCTGAGGGACAAAACTGTAAATACAGCAAAAGTTCGATGGCATTTTGGTAAATAACCAGCGCTGATGGAAAAATCATAATTAAACCGAAAATGTGACCGGTGGCATTTTCGTAATTAAACGGAAAACAGAGTTCCGCGCCATGCGCGCAAGGACGCCATCAGCAGAGAAGAAACGACGTCGTTTGCGTCTGGTGAAGAAAGCCTCTGCGCAATGCGCGGAGGAGGATGCTGACGTCAGAACACGCGGCTTCCGCGTTGACCGGTCAACTAGTGCGTGGAAGGCTTGTTTGGTTGCGCATTAATGCTGAAAAACGGGATTATTTCAGATTTTTGCTACTTTTTGATTTCAAATTGAATTTTAATTCCAACTAGGGTTAGAATAATAATTATTTTACTTTTCTTTTATTTTTATTTGTATTTTAAATCCTATTAGGGTTTGAAAAGTGTACTTCCTACTAGGGTTAGGAGGAATTTGGAGCTTATAAATAGAGGGCTTGACACACAATGTAAGATACAACTCTTCTATTAGAATAAAAATTCTTTCTTCTATTCTTTGATGCTCTCTATAATTATGAGTAGCTAAATTCTTTTTCTTGGTTTAAGTGATTGAAGCCATCAAGATTTATACACTGTGAGATCTAATTTATTTTAATTGTTCAATTTATATTTTGAGTATTGAATATTTTTCTGTGTTTACTTTTATGATTAATTCGTTTAATTGCTAGGGTGCACACTAGTTTATTATTCGTTGAAATCTACTGCTAAATTAAATATCAAATCCGTAATTGTTTGGTCACTTTAATTTGCGAAGCAACTAAGGTTAATAATTATTTTGCTTATCAAAATATTGTTATATCTTAGGAAAAATATTCATCTAGATTAAATGCAGACGCTTGGATTGTGTTGTTTAGTTCAACGATCTCTCTATTTCTTTATGCTGCTACTAGGTTAAATCTTTAGCGCTTGTCTGAGATTATTTATTACTAAGGGTTATTTAGATCGCTTGTTTCTGCTTAACTAAAATTAAGGAGAGATAGGAAAATTATTCGAATGGGAGTAATTATTCCACGTTGAATATTTAAAATATGAATCGATTTATTCTTGATGGTGGATATTGACTTAAACCAAGGCTTTTTCTTCTCATTTATTTCATTAAATTACTTGCATAATTATTTTAGTTAGTTTTATTTAAAATTATTTCTTTAATTCAAAAACCCCCCAATTCTTGTTTGCAAAAACATAAAATTAAATAATCATTCTCTGTGGGATCGACTCTTGCTTATACTACTACATTAATATTTTTCCAAAGTAAGATTTTATTTTTGGGTGCTTGCGACATCACACCAATTAGGTGGTGCTTCATCCCTTCTTACTGGTCTCCAGTTTTCCATCTGGTAATGTATTATTGTTGTCAAAGTTTACTGAAATTGTTGAGTAAATGATTGAGCAAACTAGGTGAATTGTTGATTAAATTTCTCAAATAATTATTCTATCGGAATAGATTTAGCCATTTTTTCTTCTCTCAACTCTCAATGAAAGCACTCATAGATGATCTATAACCATACACCTCACATTATTGGTTAACCTTTAGATAGATCAATTGACAGTTACTGCAGTATTATCAGATTGCCTGATTATTCCCTTTTCTTGCCCCTGTGTATCCTTACAGCCACATACTTGGGTTCCTTGATCTGCCTTCTTGATCTCCTCAACTTATTTTAGTATGAATAGATCCTCTAGCTCAACTTTCTCTAAATCAACTATGTTGGATAAAAAAAATTCCTTTAATTCCTCATGATCAGCCTTACTATCCTCCACTTCCTTATTGGTCTTTATGAACATTTCTTCTCAATTGTGTTGGGGCTATAGTTGTAGAGTTTGATCAAGGCCTTAAACTACTAGTGTATTTGGTTTAGCTACTGCTACACTTGGTTCTTCATCTACTAATGCTTCAACTGATTTGGCCATGTCGTTTGTAACATAAGGCAACGGGATAGCATGTGCATTCTTTTTCTAGTCGTTCAAACTATATATCTATGACAAGTGTCCTATTGGTATTAAGCGGTGGAAGGGCATGTGTATTCTCTCTCCTTAAGCCATAATTTGTTGATTAATATTTTTAATGTTTTAATGATGATAATATGTTTTGTATGAAGTTGTTTTGAATGAACAGGTTTGGGCTATATGGATTAGGCTGATCATATATGATGCTACCGAAAGTGGACTAAATCATATTCACTTTGTCGTGTATTTGTTGTATTCTTGGTGGCCCTACGCGAATAAGTGTTTTATAGAGAGATCTACTGGACTAGGTCTCTAAAAAATCACTTAGGATAACATGTAAGATTTTTTAGCCCAAAAGTTTAATTGTAAGGTATTATTTAATTGTTGAAAAAGTAAAAAAACATGGACTAAAATACTAATATTAGGAAACAGAATAAATCAAACTTAATTTGATTGAGACTCTATTAGCTTAGTCATTCATTTTCCTAAACAAAATCATTTAATGATATATTTCCCTTTAATTAAGCTTTTTAGACTATTTTATTTTGAAAATTAAAAATCTTTATAATTTTTTTTTGAAAATATATATCTTCTCATATCCGTTGGTTCTAAAATCACGTTGCTAATATTTTGTTTTATATCAATCGCGAACTGGGCATTCTTGTTAACATTACTTTCTAGCCGTTGGACCATATATGTATATATATTCCTTTCTCGGTTAAAAGAAGACAGAACCTTTCACGCAATACTACTTCAGAAATTAAGAGTTTTCAAAGAAAATTTTCAGGAATCATTTGTACTTTGTTCTTATTTTCTTTTGGTTGAAAAATTATAGTTACATTGTAATCACATTCCTTCATATTGAAACTTGTATTCAAGTCTAGAATGACTTGATTGATCCAGTGGTGGATATGTTTGTATGAAGGAAGCTCTAAGGTTGTAGTGGTGCAAGTTGTTGCAGTAGTACAAAAGGGACAGTGGTGTCCATCAAATTTTAGAGCTTCTTTGTACATGGAGTTTTCTAATTGATTGAATAATCTATTAATAAAAAAGTCTACAATACTAAATGGTATTAGACGTGGATAAGGCCACTGGAATAGAGGTTAAGGGCTGAACTACGTAAAAATCTTAATGTGTTTATTATTCTATCATTTTAGTTTTATTCTGCACTACATTATCTTACATATACATCTGCATACCTAGCCTTGTTGAAACTTTAGTAAGTTAACATGAATTAATAGTAAGTTTCTGAAGCAGACATGTTATATCTATCTGGATTATAACTAAAGTAAAACAACATCCAAAACAGATAGGGTATACTTGTCTGGATTATAACTAAAGAAGAACATAGCTTAAAACACACACCAAAGCAGATAGATCTTACTTGTCTGGATTCAATCTATTATAGAAAATTTTAATTTGCCAATGATAATTATTTTATGCTTAAACACCTTTTCAACCCTCTTCTAAGTGTGCACACACAGAATTACAGAATTATGTTATACTATATCTATTTTCATCATAATAGAGGAGATATCTATTAGAGATAATCCTCAAAATACTTGATTGTAGCTAATATTCAATTGTAGATATTTCGGTTGTGATTTTATTTAATTGTTTGTACCTTTATTGTAAAAGAGATTTTTTAGCTATTCCCTTATTTGAGGAGACTGTTTTCGTGTACCTTAATTATAGGTAATTAAGTGTCATGTACATTGTATATTTATACCTATATTGATCAATAGAAAAGATAATCATATTCCCTCATATCTTTATAGCGTATTATGGTATTAGAGCACTTTTTGAACAAAGCCCAAGCATAGGCTCTATCTTATCTCCTTCTTTGCACAGTCATGCCATGACCACTCAAAGCTCTTCCACCACTGCTATTACTACTCCCACAATCCCCAATGCAAACAATGCACACCAAGCACTCATTGCCATTAATGGTTCTACCCAAGTCCCTCTTTAACTATCCTCGATCAATTATACCTCTTGGAAACCCTAATTTCAAACCCTTTTCGTTGGTTATGATCTCATTGGCTATATTGACTGTACCAATCCTTGCCCACCTGAAACTATCACTACAAATCAAACGACTCAATTGAACTCAGCCTATACATTTTGGATTCGTCAAGATCAACTTATACTCAATGCTATTATTGGTTCACTTTCTCCTACCATTATTCCTTTTATTTCTCGTGCAACCACTTTCCATCAAGCTTAGACTATTCTTGCTAATACATATGCTAAGCCATCTCGCGGTTGTATCAAACAAGTTAAAGGTCACCTAAAAAATCCTACCAAAGGTTCTCAGAGTGTTACTGATTTTCTATAATCTGTCAAAGCCCTAGCCGATGTACTTGCTCTTCTTGGTGTCCCTATGGACGACGATGATCATACAAAAAAAATTCTCGATAGTCTTGATAGTGACTAGAAAGACTTTATCAATGTTGTTCACGCTCGTGACACACCCCTCACCTTTGATGAACTTCATAAAAAATTACTCACTTTTGAAGCACATTTATAAGAGAAGAAGCCTAATCAATCTTATCTACCAGCATCTGCCAATCCCACTCAACGTACCAATACAGGCCTGCGTACCTTTGGGTGGCGTCCATCGTCGACTAACACCCCGTCACCATCTTTTGGCTCCACTAACAATTGGCACCCTTCGCCTAGCCTAAATCAGCCTTGGGGTGCACGACCACCACCACAATCATATCTTGGGCACTATCACATTTGTGGTATTCAAAGTAATACTGCCAAAAGGTGCCCTTCATTTTGTCTTGTACCGACTGCCTCATCGTTCTCAACTCGACCTCCGACTACTTGTTCTCTGTTGTCCGATTTAGATATATGAAATTCTCACGCAAGTGTACGTGGTCAATCAAGTAATATAGTAGAAAGAAGGTTGTCGAACCCACGAGGAACAATTACTAACAATTATGCTAACTATTAATTTTATATTAATTCAATTCTAATTAAACTTCGCAAACTTGGACTATGATCTACTTAAAACTGAAAGTGAATTTAAACTAACTAACTAATGAGAATGATTTATCAGATAATAAAAGGCTTTAAGATTACAATTTCCCCGTTGAATCACAATAATGTCATTATCTTAATTCCAATTACTTGATCATATGGATTGTTAACTGAGATCACTTATCTATTTACTAATCTCCATCGATAACTAATAAAAATATCCACTCCAACTTATAATGCTATAATTCTATGCAAAATTCATTAAAACAGACTCATTAAGATCAAACTCTCAATATGTTACGTGTGGTCTATAGGTATTCGCATCCTATATACTATCATGATACTCTTCCAAAGAAAAATAAACAAAGTCACACGTTATTATACCCAGATCTATTCCTAAATTTTCTTCATCAATTCCATCTAAGAAATCAAATAACTGTTGATCAGACAATTATAAATTAATACGAGATATAATAACCAATCCAACAATTGATCAAATAATTGAAACTAAGATAATTAAATTAAAGTTCAACCAACGGTTCCATTGCAATCCTAAAGAAGAATTTAGTTACACATCGTCATGAAAACCAAAATCAAACTAATATTAAAATTCATCAAAATTCAGAAGATAAAAGAAAAGGAATTAGAGAAAACTCTATTGACGTCTCTCTTGCTTCTTCTCCTTTACTGCTGTGTGTCTGCTTCAGGTAAATCCTCTCGAAAGCTAAAAATCGTGTCCCTCTAATCCTTGCGTTTATGTCTTTTATTATGTTCCTTTCCTCGCTACCTGACGTCCTAGAATCCTTCATTGACTCTACTGCAACAACCGACTTCCTATCCAGACTCGAACTGCTCAACGCGTAATTTGGACAACTGGATTCGCCGACCTGCGCCCCGGCGCCATCTTCCTTCCTTGTTACTGCGCCCCGGCGCCAAGCACTGATCAAAATTACCGAAATGCCCTTAACAGCTTGTTTTTCCCGTTTTGACCTCTCGAAGCCGTTTTCTGCAAATTAAACAATAAAACCAGTAAAATAGAACTAAAAGCACTTAAAGATAGCAAGTAATTAAGCCTAACAATACCTAAATCGTAGGTATAACACCCACTCATCAAATACCCCCAAACTCAAGACTTTGCATGTCCTCAAGCAAAAATACTACTACTAAAATAAAATAAAATAACTACACTACATGAATGCAATGCAACATAACTAATGACTCGAGCACAAATCAACATAATCCATAAATATCAAGCCTCAAAGAACCTAAATAATATCTTAACCAAACTTCAGATTCTCGTTTTAGTCTAAAATCTAACATATCACCAATTTCATTTCACTTTCAACCCTTTCGTGTGTGTGTGAATTCAACATACCAAATCAGCTATCATTCTATCGCAATTCATGAATATCAATGCTCAAATAAAGATAATTACTCATATAACATTTTATTACCCCTCTATACACTTGTTTTTACATTTTTTCCTATTCATCCTTTTTATTTACGAGTGTGTCTTACGCTCCATCTCGTATATGACTAACTTAGCATGTGCAATACCCATTTTCCTTAGGCTTTTCAAAATTACCCACGTAACGAACTTTCCACCAGTGACTCCCAAACCAAATGGCTTTAGGGCACTAAGTGTAGAGACACTCCTAAGGGCTTACTTGTTCGAGTAATAGAGGCCACGAAAACGAATTAGCTAAGTGTTGCTCATATCTGTCTATTCTTTTTTTCATTTTTTTTCATTTATTTCATTTCTATAAGACAGACATCGAAGCAAATGATCATTTTTTTTTCATATAATTTTCTGTTCCAACATACGATAGAGGTTATCTAAATCTTTCTCAAGCACCTAAATCCACAAAGTTTGAATCAAAACGCAACTAACTTAATACATTGAATACGTGCAATTAAGAACCAAGGGTATCAAGCTCAACGAAATTAGTAGAATATGAAAAACTTTGACTTTAACGATCTAAATCCATCTTGCTAAGATTATTAAATAAAGACTCACAATTTCATCATTGGCTATCCTTAAATTTCATACATTAATTCAATGCTCAAGTACTTCTACATGCATTAATAAATGATCCTATATGCCAATATTTTTGTGATTTTTAATAATTTTTAAATTTTTTTTTTTTTTTTTTTTATAATTAAACATAACCTATATGCCATAAAATAAAAAAAAAAAAAAAAAAACAAAACAAAACTAATCAAAAAAAACTAAAAATATGAACATGCAATATACACAATGAACGTGCAAAAATACCACCGTACCCCCAAACTCGCAAGAAACAATGTCCGCATTGTAAAAATAGGTAAAGACAGGAAACCAAAATAAGAACAAGAAAACTCCCCTAGTAAATCAAGCATCATGGTCGGGGTGGTCTTCCTCGTCCTCCGAATCTGAGTCATGCGGTGGGTATTCTGGTAACATCGGCGGGCCTGGAATCGAGAAGGCTGGGGCATTTGGATTTAATTGGGATAACATTGCAGCCAAAGCGGAATGCACGTATAAGTGTACGCGTGCATAGCATCCTGACGCTCTACTAGGCGCTCATGCTGCCGAAACACCTCCTCAAACTGAATATCTGTCCGCCTCTGTAGTCGTCTGACGGCTCGGTTAGGAACTGGTTCAGCTACCTCATCATCGGGGCTATCAGGAGCAGCAGCATCGTGAGGCGGCGACTGTGAAGCCAAAATGAATCCAAAACCGCGCGGGTGAGACTCTCCCCCTTCCCAAACTTTGTAACGTGCGATCAGACTATGATCAAGGAGAGTCGTAGGTGGCTGCACTGACTCAGTAGCTCCCCACTTGACACCGGATTGCTGGCATAATGCAGTAATTAACGATGGGTGAGGCAATCCTCCAGATGTCGCACCTTTCAACTGTTTCTTAATCGAAGAGACGATTACACGTCCTACGTCAATCGACAACCCTGTTATGATGGCATAAAGCAGAACAGCGCGCTCCCGTGTTACATCGCTCACATGTGTACATGGCATTAGCTTGGCACATAAGAAAGCGTACCAAATCTTGCCATATCGACTCAACGTATTGAAAGGAAATGTCGATATCTGGCCCGTGTGTTTGTTTGTTTTCCATTCCGTGCCCGGTCGACACAGCTCGCGTACAATTCGTCCATAATCGGGAGTCCCCATTGTAGAATACTGACACACATCCGGAGCCCGCAAATTATAGTATTCATTGATCCGGTCGCGGCTGAACGACACCACCTGGCCCCGAACCAACACTTCACACTCAGGTGTGTCAAGTGCATTAGCATAAAACTCCTTGACCACGGCCGTTACTGCCGCATCCGGGTGTTCTGTAAACACCTGCCATCCACGTTCAACTAACATTCCGTGCATGTCCCCGTCCTCTAAAATATCCGGACGCAACCCTCTCTCCGCAATCAACGCTCGTCCGGCTAACAAATTGTTATATTTATCCTCGGCCTCAACACTTACAAACTTTCTCCGATTATACGGCCGAGGTGTGGCCGACGACCCTTCTCCCCTTTGCCGTTTCGGAGGCATACTAGCTCAATACCAATGTGTAAGCAAAACAAATCAAACCTTCCTTTGTGGCAAATTATCTAACAGGTTGTGTGCAGGAACTTTCCCCCAAACTCGAGTTAGTTTTAGAATGAAAATGACCCTTACTAACTGCTAATCTGAACTTAACTTCGTTGTTTATCACCAAACTGCCAATTCTCCTCCAGTGGCCAACACAAACCACTGGGCAATCCCAACACAAGAAATCAAAGTACCAAATACACACACTAAACTTGAACGATGGAAATCAATATATAAATTGCTTATGTTTGATACCTTGAATTGAATGCTTGAATGCTACTACTCTGAATTTTTCCCCAAACTCTAACTTGTGAGGTCACCCGTGAGATAGGAACACTTGTTGAGCCACCGTGAGGAATGAGTATCAATCGAAGATGTATGTGTTAGGCGAAATTTGGGTGTAAGAAGAAGAAGATGAGGGAAACTTACGAGAGAGAAGGTGATGAATGTGTTGTTTCAGTAATGGAAGTGTTCGGGGCGTGCGAGAGAAAGAGAGATGAATGTTTGGTTGTGAAGGATTTGGTTTGGGTGTTAGGGTTTTAAGGAT
The DNA here is from genome assembly GCA_947179155.2 of Hedera helix. Taxonomy (NCBI): domain Eukaryota; kingdom Viridiplantae; phylum Streptophyta; class Magnoliopsida; order Apiales; family Araliaceae; genus Hedera; species Hedera helix. The sequence continues at coordinate 11,047,300 of OX359269.1, forward strand.
TTAAATCCGATCGGGCGTGGGAATTAGGATTTTTAAAAACTGAATTACGACTGTGGTGCCGGGGCGCTAATATTTTGCCTTGTAAGTGCGCCGGGGCGCTACTCAACCGAGAGCTTCTCGCTGGGGGCGCCAAGTATTTCGCCGGGACGCTGTACAACTGCAAGCTTCTCGCTGAGGGCGCGTTCTGGTATCGCCGGGGCGCCTTACTGCGCCGGGGCGCAATTTATCAACTAATACTTCTCGCCGGGGCGCTATACTGAATTCTGCAGAATTATTTTCTGCTACATTTTCTGACTTTGAAGCTCCACATTGAACATCGGTAACTGCGAGGATATGCAAATATGCAAGAATTAGTAGAGCTACTCATAAAAAACTTAACCTAAGCTAGAAATTTAATAAATCCTATAATTTGACTAAAGTAATGTAAAAATGCTAAAAATTGAAAAATCAAATTTGAAAACGATACGACGGTTGGGTTGCCTCCCAACAAGCGCTTGGTTTAGAGTCTTTCAGCCTGACTTTCTCCCTTTTGCTTAAGTTGGCTCGGAAAGGGTTACGGATGTCCGTTGACGATCCACTGTGCCGCCCCAATAATGCTTAAGTCTTTGCCCATTAACCTTAAACGTTTCCTGAGTACTAGGGTCAATCACTTCAATTGCACCGTATGGGAAGACGGTCGTGATTGTAAACAGTCCTGACCATCTGGATTTCAACTTGCCCGGGAACAGCTTTAGCTTTGAATTGAATAGTAGCACCGATTGACCCGGTTCAAATGTCCGCTCAACAATACGCTTGTCATGCCACTTTTTGACTTTCTCCTTGTATATTTTGGCATTTTCATAAGCGTTCATCCGGAATTCATCTAATTCATGTAATTGCAAGAGCCTCCTTTCTCCTACGGCCTGTGACTCAAAATTTAGCCTCTTAATCGCCCAATATGCGTTATGCTCCAATTCGACTGGGAGATGACATGCTTTTCCATAGACGAGTCTATAAGGAGACATCCCTATAGGAGTTTTGTATGCAGTGCGGTATGCCCAAAGAGCCTCATCAAGCTTGCTAGACCAGTCTTTGCGGGACGGGTTGACTATTTTTTCCAAAATCCGCTTGACTTCTCTATTTGAAATCTCAGCTTGTCCACTCGTCTGCGGGTGATATGCTGTCGCAACTTTATGCCGTACACCATACTTTGTGAGAAGAGCGGCAAAATATCTGTTGCAGAAATGTGACCCCCCATCACTAATTATCGCCCTTGGTGTCCCAAATCTTGTAAATATGTTCTTGAGCAAGAAATTTAGAACAACCTTGGCATCATTGGTCGGTAACGCCACTGCTTCCACCCATTTGGAGACATAATCCACCCCTACTAAAATATACCTGTTATTGAGTGACGACTGGAACGGTCCCATGAAATCAATCCCCCATACATCGAATATTTCCACTTCCAAGATTGAATTCAATGGCATTTCTTGCCGATGTGATATGTTTCCAACCCGTTGACAACGATCACATCTCTTTCCGAATTCATGAGCATCTTTGAACATTGTTGGCCAATAGAATCCCGATTGGAGAATCTTTGCAGCTGTCCTATCACCTCCATAATGGCCTCCATATAAGGATGAATGGCAATGTTGCAAAATGCCTTCGACTTCCTCCTTAGCCACACATCGTCTTAACATCTGGTCAGCACATTGTCTGAAAAGAAAAGGTTCGTCCCAAAAATATTGCTTGACATCATGTAGGAACCTCTTTTTCTGCTGATAACTCAGGTCATATGGAAGTACACCACTGACGATGTAATTGACGTAATCCGCATACCAAGGAGCTTCATTTGCTATATAGAATAATTGCTCATCGGGAAAGGACTCATTTATCAATACCTGATCTCTTTGGTCTTGCTGCGAATTTTCCAGTCGAGAGAGATGATCTGCTACTTGGTTCTCGGACCCCTTCCTATCTCGAATCTCTAGATCAAATTCCTAAAGTAGAACGATCCAACGGATCAACCTTGGTTTGGCATCCTTCTTAGAGATGAGATATTTTATTGCAGAGTGGTCTGTAAACACGATCACCTTTGTCCCAATCAAATAGGCTCGGAATTTGTCGAATGCAAATACCACTGCAAGTAACTCCTTTTCTGTCGTGGTGTAATTCAATTGAGCATCTGTTAGCGTTTTGCTAGCGTAGTAAATTACATGAAATATCTTTTCTTTACGCTGGCCCAAGACTGCCCCAACTGCGTAGTCACTAGCATCACACATGAGTTCGAACGGTAAAATCCAATCTGGAGCGACAATTATTGGTGCAGTTATCAACTTTGTCTTTAAATTCTGAAATGCCTCATGACAATCTGTAGTGAACTTGAAAGGAACATCTTTTTCCAATAATGCACACAATGGCTTTGTAATCTTGGAAAAATCCTTGATAAATCGTCGATAAAATCATGCGTGTCCCAAGAAACTTCGAATTCCTTTCACAGAATTTGGTGGTGGCAGATTTTCAATCGTCTCGATCTTTGCCTTGTCAACCTCTATACCACTAGCCGACACCTTATGTCCCAAAATGATTCCTTCTTGTACCATGAAGTGACACTTCTCCCAATTAAGCACCAAATTTGTTTCTACGCATCTCTTTAGAACCGCAATCAGATTTTCTAAACATAGATCAAAACTATCACCAAAGACCAAAAAATCGTCCATAAATATTTCTAAATTCTGCTCTACCATATCAGAGAAGATTGCCATCATACATCTTTGAAATGTCGTCGGTGCATTGCAGAGCCCAAAAGACATCCTTCGGAAGGCAAATGTTCCATACGGGCATGTGAACGTTGTTTTTTCTTGATCCTCGGGGGCTATGACAATTTGATTGTAACCCGAATAGCCATCCAACAGACAATAAAATGGATGTCCTGCCAATCTATCTAACATCTGATCAATAAAAGGCAGCGGAAAATGGTCTTTGCGAGTTACCTTGTTTAATTTCCGATAATCCATACAGACTCGCCAACCCGTCACCGTCCTTGTTGGAATTAGTTCGTTATTCTCATTGGCTACTACTGTCATGCCGCCTTTCTTTGGTACACATTGCACCGGACTAACCCACGAACTATCTGATATGGGGTATATTATTCCCGCATCCAACCATTTGAGGATCTCTTTCTTTACGACTTCCTTCATGATTGGGTTTAGTCGTCGTTGCTGCTCTACAACTGGTTTGGCCTCCTCTTCAAGCAGGATTTTGTGCATACATAGTGATGGGCTAATTCCCTTGATGTCTGCTATGGTCCATCCAATGGCAGTTTTGAATTCCCGCAATACCCTTAGCAACTTTGTCTCTTGTAACTCATCAAGTGAAGCGGAAATAATTACTGGCAGTGTAGAAGAATTCCCCAAATAAGAATACCTCAAATGGGTTGGCAACTGTTTCAACTCTAGAACTGGTGGTTCTTCTATGGATGACTTGTCAAGGGTCTTTGCTTTCTCAAAGTGACTTAACGGCTCAAATTTCTTGCCAGTCTGTAAGAGCGGTGTATATGCATTCAACAGCTGCACAAACTCAAATGGGGCTGGAAAATCTGCAGCTATAGGATTAACTAATGCCGTTACAAGTGGATCCGCATTACAATTCACCTCAGAAACTTCGTCCACCGCTACCTCTAACCAATCAATTTTGAAACATTCTTCTGCTTCCTTTGGGAATCTTATAGCTTTGAAAACATTAAAAGTGACCTCCTGATCATGTACCCTCATAGTCAGCTCCCCTTTTTGCACATCTATCAAAGTTCTACCAGTAGCCAAAAATGGACGCCCCAGTATAATCGGAATTTCTTTGTCCTCTTCGAAGTCCAATACTATGAAGTCTGCCGGAAAGATGAATTTCTCTACTTTCACCAATATGTCCTCCACTATTCCTCTTGGATGCGTCAATGACCTGTCTACCAGCTGTAAAGTAACATTGGTCGGTTTTACTTCTTTCAGGCCTAACTGCTGATATATGGAGAGTGGCATCAGATTAATACTGGCCCCCAGATCACACAAAGCTTTCCCAAAGAACTTATCGCCAATTGTGCATGGTATTGTAAAACTGCCTGGATCTCTTAGTTTGGGCGGCAGTTTATTCTATAGAATGGCACTACATTCCTCTGTCAGTGCGACTGTCTCAAAATCTTCCATCTTTCTCTTTCTTGACAAGATATCCTTCATGAACTTCACATAGTTTGGCATTTGTTCTAGAGCTTCCGCAAAGGGTATGTTGATTTGAAGCTTTTTGAATACCTCTAGAAACTTTGAGAATTGTTTGTCTACTTTTGCCTTTTTGAGTCGCTGAGGGAATGGTACTGGTGGAACATAGGGATTCAGCTTGACTCCTTCAGGTTTTTCCGCGGGTTTCTCCGTTTTCTTAGATAAGTCTGCATCCTCACTTGCTTCGACATCTTGTGGTTGCTTTAAGTTCTCCTTGACTGTTTCTGATAATTCTGTCCCACTTCTCAATGTAATTGCCTTACAGTGTGCATTACCCTCTCCTTTTGGGTTTTTCTCAGTATCACTTAGTAAAGATCCTTGAGGTCGGTTGTTTAAAGCACTATGGATCTGACCAAGTTGAGTTTCAAGGTTCCTTATTACAGCTGCCTGATTTTTTGAATTTACGTCAAATTGAATGAATTGATTTGACATTTTCGCTAATACTTCTTCCATTAGTGATAGCTTATCGGGCTGTTGCTGTTGTGGGTATTGATGTCTTGGAGCTTGATTTTGAGTTTGCATCTGATTATTGCTCCACGCAAAATTCGGATGATTCCTCCATCCAGGATTGTAATTATTTGCATTATTCCCATAATGCGGCTGTCTGTTTTGATTTCCAATATACTGTGCAGACTCTGGATTAATAGCACAATGTTCTGTTGAGTGATCTCCTGCACAAATCTCACAAACTGTCTCCAACTGATTCTGCTGCTTTCCCATAGCGTCTATTTTCTTTGACATGGCAGAAAGTTGTGCCGAGAAGGCTGTCATGTGATCCACCTCATAAATACCTGCTGCTCTTGGCTGATGAGTTCTAGCTGTAGGCCATTGATAGTTGTTTGCTGCCATATTCTCAAGCAGGTTGTACGCTTCTTCAATATTCTTTCCCATCAATGCTCCACCAGCTACTGCATCTATGCTTGTCCTAATCTGACTGAATAGACCATTGTAGAAGGTTTGAACTTGCAGCCACTTAGGTATTCCATGATGTGGACATCTCCGTAGCAAATCTTTGAACCGCTCCCACGCTTCATACAGTGATTCCGAGTCGTGCTGAACGAAAGAAGTGATATCGTTCCGCATCTTTGCCGTCTTTGCTGGTGGAAAGAATTTGGCAAGAAATTTTTGTGCCAAATCATTCCACGTTGTAATGGATCCTGCCGGCAAGGAATGTAACCAGCTCTTGGCTTTGTCTCTCAGTGTGAATGGGAATAGCCTTAGTCTAATAGCATCCTCCCTCACCCCATTGTACTTGAATGTGTCGCATATCTCCAAGAAGCCGACAATGTGGTCGTTGGGATCATCATTCGGCAAACCCCCAAACTGAACCGAGTTTTGGATCATCTGAATAGTGCCGGGTTTGATCTCAAAATTTGCTGCTGTGATGGCGGGCCTTGTGATGCTAGACTGAATTTCCGTCACTTGTGGCATAGCATACTCCCGCAGTGTTTTCTGATCTTCCTCAGCCATTCTTTCTTGATTTTCTAGAGTCGTTTGAATATAAGTGCGAATTCTACGGAACCTTCGTTCTATGTCGTCTTCGTTAGGCTCTAGTTCCGAACCTTTAGATCTCGTGTGCATACACAAAATACTAAAAGCAACTTTTTTCCAGAAAGCACGAGAAAACTCTACCTGATGAAAGCCAGAAAAAGCACAGGTAAAACAAAAGAATAAAACTTTTAAATTAAAATTAAACAAATAAAAATTAATAATAAACTAATTATTAGAACCGTTCTCCGGCAACGGCGCCAAAAACTTGTTGTCCGATTTAGATATATGGAATTCTCACGCAAGTATACGTGGTCAATCAAGTAATATAGTAGAAAGAAGGTTGTCGAACCCACGAGGAACAATTACTAACAATTATGCTAACTATTAATTTTATATTAATTCAATTCTAATTAAACTTCGCAAACTTGGACTATGATCTACTTAAAACTGAAATTGAATTTAAACTAACTAACTAATGAGAATGATTTATCAGATAATAAAAGGCTTTAAGATTACAATTTCCCCGTTGAATCACAATAATGTCATTATCTTAATTCCAATTACTTGATCATATGGATTGTTAACTGAGATCACTTATCTATTTACTAATCTCCGTCGATAACTAATAAAAATATCCACTCCAACTTATAATGCTATAATTCTATGCAAAATTCATTAAAACAGACTCATTAAGATCAAACTCTCAATATGTTACGTGTGGTCTATAGGTATTCGCATCCTATATACTATCATGATACTCTTCCAAAGAAAAATAAACAAAGTCACACGTTATTATACCCAGATCTATTCCTAAATTTTCTTCATCAATTCCATCTAAGAAATCAAATAACTGTTGATCAGACAATTATAAATTAATACGAGATATAATAACCAATCCAACAATTGATCAAATAATTGAAACTAAGATAATTAAATTAAAGTTCAACCAACGGTTCCATTGCAATCCTAAAGAAGAATTTAGTTACACATCGTCATGAAAACCAAAATCAAACTAATATTAAAATTCATCAAAATTCAGAAGATAAAAGAAAAGGAATTAGAGAAAACTCTATTGACGTCTCTCTTGCTTCTTCTCCTTTACTGCTGTGTGTCTGCTTCAGGTAAATCCTATCGAAAGCTAAAAATCGTGTCCCTCTAATCCTTGCATTTATGTCTTTTATTATGTTCCTTTCCTCGCTACCTGACGTCCTAGAATCCTTCATTGACTCTACTGCAACAACCGACTTCCTATCCAGACTCGAACTGCTCAACGCGTAATTTGGACAACTGGATTCGCCGACCTGCGCCCCGGCGCCATCTTCCTTCCTTGTTACTGCGCCCCGGCGCCAAGCACTGATCAAAATTACCGAAATGCCCTTAACAGCTTGTTTTTCCCGTTTTGACCTCTCGAAGCCGTTTTCTGCAAATTAAACAATAAAACCAGTAAAATAGAACTAAAAGCACTTAAAGATAGCAAGTAATTAAGCCTAACAATACCTAAATCGTAGGTATAACACCCACTCATCATTCTCCTACACCGTGGCAACCTCGGGCTCATTTTGGGACCACCCCAGCATCCGCCACTCCATCATGGCTCCTTGACAGTGGTGGTTCTCATCACGTCACTGCCCATCTGAGCAACTTATCTTTTCATGCACCATACACAGGCACAGACGATGTTATGATGGTCTACCCATTACGCATACCGATTCCACTTCCTTAATTACCCCTACCACTTCCTTTACCTTATCTAATGTTCTCTGTGTTCCTAGTATGCAAAAGAATTTAACATATATTTCAAAATTTTGCACCACTAATAATGTATCCATTGAATTCTTAACAGCTTCTTGTCTTGTGAAGGACCTTCGCATGGGGGCAATCCTATTTACAGGCCAAACGAAGGATGGAGTGTATGAGTGGTCGACTTCCTCATCCGTGAAATCACCTTTACTTGCTTTCTCCAGTGTCAAGACCACTTCGACCGAGTGCCATCATAGATTAGGACATCCCGTATTTCCTATATTACAACATGTTGCATCTCATTATAAATTATATTTGTCATCTTCCATTTCGCCTAATTTTTCATGTAATGTATGTCACTGCAATAAAAGTCACAAATTACCATTTCTTACTACTTTTATTGTCTCTACCAAACCTCTAAAAATTCTCTTTTCTGATGTGTGGACTTCCCCAGTCTTATCCCATGATGGATTTAAATACTATGTCATCTTTGTTGACCACTATACGAAATATATATGAATTTATCCAATAAAGCACAAATCGGATGTTCATGATGTCTTCATAAAATTCAAAACTATTGTTGAAAACTACTTTAACCGATAAATCATAACCCTTTATTTTGACAATGGTTATATTGGTCTTAATTCCTACTTAGCCATTCATGGTATTTCTCACCTTACAACTCCACCTCACATACCAGAACATAATGGTTTTTCTGAAAGACGTCACCATTACATAGTAGAAATTGGTCTCGCACTTCTCTCTCATGCTTTTCTTCCTTTAACTTTTTGGTCTCATGCCTTTACCACTGATGTCTACCTTATAAATCGTATGCCCACTCAAACACTAAATCTCTCTTCACCTTTTGAAAAGATTTTTGGTACTCCTCCGAACTATTCTAAACTTAGGGTCTTTGGTTTCCTATGTTACCCCTGGCTTCAGCCTTATTCTTCTCATAAACTCGAATCTCGCTTCATTCCTTGTGCCTTTCTTGGCTACTCTCTTACTCAGAGTGCTTACTTTTGTTATGATCCTTCTAACTCCAAAATGTTTATCTCTCATCATGTCAAGTTTGTTGAGTCTGTTTTTCCCTTCTCTTCTCTTCACAATCACTTACCTCGTCCTCAACCACAAACTGTTACCACTTAGATCCCACTAATTATACATCTTTCATCATCCAACACTCAGCCTTGGTCACACTCCATGCCAATTAACAAATGGTCTCTTTCTATGCCCGCAAGTGATGTTCCGACACCACCTGCTACATATGCCGCCTCGAACACTCACATACCTCCAAACACATCTTCCCTCACCCTACCACCTAATTTCCCTCATTCACCTTCTACCACCATAAACCCTAACAAACCAAACACCCAACCATCTATACCCATCATAGAAACTCACAACACCCATTTGATGACTACTAGAGCCAAAAATTATATTCACAAACCGATCCAAAAACTAAATCTCACTGCCCAACTTTCTAAACCCGTTGAGTTAGAACCTACAACTGCGACCCAAGTTCTCAAAAATCCTAAATGGCATCAAGTCATGTTTGAAGAATATAATGCTCTTGTTCGAAATGGGACGTGGGAGTTAGTCCCATCTGTTTCCTCCCACAATATTATTATATGCAAATGGATTTTTCGAACTAAATGCCACTTTGATGGTTCTATTGATAGGTACAAGGCTCGATTGGTTGCTAAAGAATTTCACCAACGACCTAGTGTCGACTATAATGACACATTCAGTCCATTCATTAAGCCCACTTCAGTCCGACTTATCCTCAGCATTGCTATCAGTCGTGGTTGGTCTCTATGATAACTTGACGTCAATAATGTTTTTTTACAAAGGCACCGCACAGAAGAAGTTTATATTTCTCAACCACAAGGGTCTGTTGATCCTGACTATCCTACTCATGTGTGTAAACTTCACAAAGCCATATATGGCCTTAAGCAAGCTCCTCGTGCGTGGTATACTAAGTTTCACTAGTTTCTTGTTGCATCAGGTTTCGAAACTAACATGCAGATACATCTCTCTTTTTCCTCCACACTGGTAGCTATTATGTATATCTCCTTGTGTATGTCGATGACATTATAATTACAGGAGATAATAATGATATGGTCAACCAAGTTGTTAACTTTCTTGCTCAACGATTCTCCATTAAGGATCTTGGTCCCCTTGCTTATTTCCTTGGTGTGGAAGTCATTCCGCATGAGCATGGGATCCTTCTTTCTCAACGCCAGTACATCCTAGATCTTCTTGGTCGTACCAACATAAAGGACAGCAACTCAGTCCTCACCCCTCTTCCAACTAGTCTAACACTTACATTACACTCTGGCTCTGCCCTTATAGATCCTACTGAATACAAAGCCATTGTGGGCAGCCTACAATACTTGTCTCTTACTCAACCAGAAATTGCTTTTACGGTAAACAAATTGTCTCAGTACATGCATCGTCCAACCACCGACCATTGGACTACTGTGAAACGTCTCCTGCGCCATCTCTGTGGAACTTCTGATCATGGCATTTGTCTTTATTGTGACTCACCACTATCACTTCATGCCTTTTCTAATGTTGATTGGGCAGGAAACAAGGAGGATTTTTCGTCTACTAGTGCTTATATTGTTTATCTTGGTTGCAATCCTATTTCCTGGAGTTCCAAAAAGCAATGTACAACTGCTCGCTCTTCTACTAAAGCTGAATATAGGTATGTTGTTGCCACTGTTGCTGCCACTGTTGCTGAATTGACTTGGGTGTGTTCTCTCCTTACCGAACTTCATATTCAACTACCTCAATCCCCTGTGATCTATTGCGACAATGTCAGCGCTACACAATTATGTTCCAATCCGGTATTTCATTCTCGCATGAAAGTATGTTGCCATTGATTTTCTCTTCATTCGAGATCAAGTTCAAACTGACGCTCTACGTGTGGCTCATGTGTCCTCAAAAGATCAACTAGTGGATGTCCTCACCAAATCACTATCACGAGCTCGATTTCTTTATCTCAGGGACAAGATTGGACTCTCCTCCCGGAGCTCCATCTTGAGGGGGGATGTTAGAGATAATCCTCAAAATACTTGATTGTAGCTAATATTCAATATTCGGTTGTGATTTGATTTGATTGTCTGTACCTTTATTGAAGGAGTGATTGTTTAGCTATTCATTATATGAGGAGATTGTTTCGATCTACTTTAATTATAGGTAATTAAGTGTCATGTACATCGTATATTTATACCTGATCAATAGAAAAGATAGTCATATTCCCTCATGTCTTTATAGCGTATTAATATCATCACACATACGAGGGGAGATAGATCCAATGAAACAAGGACACGTTGCCACAACACCTCATGTACAAAGAGCATGTGAAGCCAAAGGGAAACCTCTATAAATACTGACCATTTTCAACAGGAGAAGGTAATCTCACTCCAGTAACTGAAATTCTAAATACCCTCCATTATTGACAATTTCCTTGGCTTTAATCAAAAACTGATACCAAAGGTATTCTTGGCAGCACAAGACGTGAAGTACTCTAATTTGCTCGTCCAAACGTCAGCAGAAAATATAGGAATCAACAACTCAGCTTCATTTTTTATTTATCATAAGGAAAATGTTTTATAAATAGAATGTGGATACACAGTCCTAATCTCTTATTATAAAGCGGCTCTCTTGAGCCATCACTAACGTTAGCGATGAATTTGTGTTATATTATTTTTGTTCTACTTCTACTCTTATAACTTTAATTATATTATTCTTTTATTTTTTTATATTAATTTTTCTATCTTTCTAATTAACTATTCAAATTTTATAAAATTTATATTTTACCCACATATTTTAAACATACAACGCATGTGAGATCGGATGCTTAGTAAGAACAAAGTAGCAATGATAATTTTGATTGAAAAAATAAATACTGACAACAATTACTTTAGCTTTACTTCGTTCTTCTGTATTGTACATGAAAATATGTGTAGAAATTCTAGTGTATATAACTGAACCTAGACAAAGCACCTATAAACCTCTTGATATTTAGCACATGTTTTTTCGCCTTGAGCAAAAGAGTAGGCCTTTTCAATAATTTAGATAGGCATCTAAGAATTGGGAAAGTGACTAGTTGTCAATTAGTTCACAAAAATCAAGTGTTGCAGTAGACCTGACAAAATAAGTCGAGAACCATTGGTCAATCCAAAACCACTTATATTCAAAACACGTTATTTAACTTTAATTCTGAATGAAATCGTAACCATATTTTGTAACAAATAACCAAACCAAACTCAACCCACTTTTGCCAGGTCTATATGCTGCAGTGGTCCAAGCTTCATGTAAAACATTTAACCACCACCCCATCCCGGCCCCCACCCCAACCCACACCACAAAATCTCAAAACGATTGGTATAATATTTTGGGCCCTTCAATAAATGGTTTGTAGTAATGCAATGCAGATTTATAGACTCCTCAGTTGAAAAAGTCACATTCTCACCCTCTGCATCACAATAATTCATTCTTTCTTGTCCCTGAAATATTGAAGCACAATATTTATTAGTATCAAGAATTCAACCATGTTAGGCTCATCATCATCACCAAATACAAGCTCTAGTTTTGCCACAATTTCATGTTGCTTCAATCCATGGCAACACAGAAAGAAACCGCCCGGTTTCACCATTTCCTTGTCATCATTCCCTTTTTCAACTTCTTGCTGGGCCTCTCAGTCGGATACTTTTAGATCAACAACGAGAACAAAATCTTTGAAGAATGAAGTGAATACGGAGATTCGTGTGAGCTCAAAAGATGCTCCTACCAGATCCCCTTCAAGAAGGCCTTTCAAGAGTAAAGTTTGGTTCAAGTCCAAGAAGATGAAGAGCATTCTTTTGCTTAATCTTATCACCTTTGTCTATGGTATGTTTACAAGTTTCTGCTCCAGGTTTAGTTTTTATTGAACCCAAAATTATAAAAAGATTTTAAGGGGAAGAAGAATTGGCCAAAATTAGTGCATAATTTTAGAATATTCTCAATTTCATTGCAAATGGTTTGGCCTACTTTGTTGATATTTAATAGACTTAATGACCGAAAGAATTATTAAACAATTGTCAAGCTATCAAAAAAATATACGAAGTATTTTTTGGCACCAAAGCCATTCTGCTGACGTGTGTACGTATATACGATCTAGTCAAACTTGGGATATTTTTGACAATTACTTGAAAGTTCAATGGTTTAATTGCATAATACATATCCTTACTTGGGTTACATGATCTTGATCTACACTTCTCCTAATTCCTAACGGATGCATGATCTATTTTAGAAAATTCTCTGTTTCATTACAGAGGATAGAAATCTGCATTTTTAAGTGACAAATTCCATGCAACATTTAGTTCCTAAAATATGAATTTGTTTTGCAGCAAGTAATATTTCCATTGTGAAGGATGTTGAAGCTTTCATGGATCCAGCAGCATTTTCAGCTGTTCGTTTTGTTGTGTCAGCGATTCCATTTTTACCATTTGTGTTTCGAGCTCGAAATGATGTTCAGACAAGAAATGCGGGCATTGAGTTGGGATTGTATGTTAGTTTAGGGTACCTTATTGAGGCCCTTGGACTAGTTACTTCAGATGCCGGACGCGCTTCATTTATTTCGCTGTTTACAGTAAGATTTCTAGCTAAAACTCCTCAAGGTATTTATCAGTTCTGTATATACTTAATAACATGCCTCATTAATTCAAATATTCAATAACATGAAGTATCAAGATAAATACTGAATTTACTTAATTTCTTACCAAATGATATGCACATGCAAATTTTGAACAATATAGAGCAACTGATGGTTCTTTTTGTTTGGGGGTGAGGATATCGGGTAGTCACGTCTTTGTTTCCTAATTTCAGATAGTCTTTTTAGGCAATTTATAGAAACAAGTTGCATTTCATATAACATACAGTTGCAATTGTATAACAACTTTATAACAAAAGTTACTGAATTGCAACTCAACTCTCTATTATATAAATGTAACTTGTTTCTATAGACTGTTCAAATAGACTACCATTTTGAATTAATTGCCTATAATCAGGATCCCACGTCTGTATGTATTAATAGTAACCGGTAATGCCATCTTCCTCATTTTACCTCCCTAGATAAAATCGTATGGAAAAAGAAATATCCCGACTTTTCGCACCTAGCATTTTAGCCACCAAGTAGACAGTGGATAAATACTCTTGAAGTTGCAATTATTTACGGGGTGTACCATTATGTCTACTCGGCTGAAGAGTTAACTAGAAAAAGTTGATATATCATGACTAAAACAAAAATTAAGAGATCAGATACAGTTATAACAAGTTCCTGTTTCATTGAACAGGTTATTGTGGTTCCACTACTTGAGAGCATGTTAGGAGCAAAAATACCACCTCGAACATGGTTCGGAGTGTTGATGTCTATCCTTGGGGTTGCAATGCTGGAATCTAGTGGATCTCCTCCATGTGTAAACTGCATTCTTCATTTCTTTATGAGATTCAATCAAAGCATTTTTTTTTTAATAAAAAAAATACACTACAAAAGATCAAACTATAACTGGTTTCAATAATGTTTTTATTTTTCGGCAGGTGGGAGATCTTTTGAACTTCTTAAGTGCCATATTCTTTGGAATTCATACGCTTCGGACAGAGCAGTTATCAAGAAGCACAAAGGCAGAAAACTTCTTACCACTACTTGGCTATGAGGTACCCTTTGCACGGTATTTCCTTTCGGGGTAATGCTCGGGGTCTCAATTTTTGTCTCAAATGATGTGTCATCATTACATTAGTTGAGTACGTTTATTCTGATTGACTATGTTATAAAGTTACATTTGTCTTATTCAATTTCACATCATTTAAGACACATTTGTGAGGGGGAAAAATTGAGACTCCTAGCAATACCCTTTCTATATTCATCCGTTTTGAGTATTTTACCAAACATTAAAGTGGTGAAGAGTGTTCTGTTTTGTTATAGGTTTGTGTTATTGCTTTTTTATCCACAATCTGGTATCTAATTGGGGGATGGTTTGATAACGCCAAAGATTCAAATGAAATGTTTTGGACATGGAGTGCAATTCGGGATTGGGTAGTTGCATTTCCATGGATGCAAGCAATTTATACTGGTGTATTCTCAACAGGATTATGCCTTTGGGCAGAGGTACTTTTTTGCTCACACTAGACTCAGAAAAATCCTAATGCTGCAGCAAAAAAAAATACTTAACTTGCACCATTTCTAATCAGTTGTGTTTTTAGTTAATTTTTAACATATCTGAAGGTTCTTAAAAAGACCATTAAAACAAACTTGACCTAAAACTTTAAGCTAATAGGTTTGAGGCCAACATTGTATATTAATCATTCAACTTCACACTCAAACACCAATGTGGGACTGAGCTAACTCACACGTAACCTTAACAAGAGGCCATGTCAAGGATAAAGGTCACTTGTGTCACCCTCACAACCTCACTAATATCTTAAAAAATTTATAGCAGCTACTAGTATGCGTGTAGTACCTTAACAGTGTGTTTGTGAGTTTTATTTTAGGGATAAGGGAAGGAAAAGGAAAGTCTAACATATCCTTTCCAATTTTAGAAGAAAAAAATGTCCAAACATATTTGAAAATCTTATTTGTTTAGAAGTAGTTTATTTCAAAACCAACTTATTTAACTCACAAACACACCAAAAATAGTGTGGTGCGTTTGAAGGCCCAAGCCCTACAGACGCTACTACTTCAAACGCTAGTAACCTAACAGTGTTGATGGTTTTATCTGTAAGGGTTCTGTACTCCTGGTAACTTTCCTTCATCACGGTTCGATAGTTGATAGTTGCATCAAAAATTAATCTTAAACTCTGAAAATTTTGTTGAGGAGTGGAGACAATTAAATCATGTTCTAAAGTTAACTTTTTAATTTATTCCTTACTTCCTTACAGATTGCGGCACTGCAAGATGTTTCA
Organism: Hedera helix; assembly: GCA_947179155.2. Taxonomy (NCBI): domain Eukaryota; kingdom Viridiplantae; phylum Streptophyta; class Magnoliopsida; order Apiales; family Araliaceae; genus Hedera; species Hedera helix. The sequence goes on from OX359269.1 coordinate 11,062,725, forward strand.
GCAATAGAAACAACAATAATATATGGGCTCGAGCCACTTTGGGGAGCTGGTTTTGCGTGGTTTCTCCTTGGTGAGAGATGGGGCATAGCTAGTTGGATTGGGGCTGCTTTTGTACTAGGTAAATATATGATAACTTTGACGTTTTGACTCGTTAAGGTTTCATTAGCCGGAAAGTTGTTGAAAATAAAAACAAGCGTTTAAAGATTTACATTGAAATCAAAATGATAGCTTTGGTGTGATAGTAAAATCTGCAACTCAATGCCTTTTATCTCACTCTAGTTGAGGTAGGTTAATAAGGAATCTTATATTTAATTTTGACAGTAATAAATCTTCAAAACAAAAAATATGTCATGATCCCTCACCTCCCTGTTTTTTTTTTACTTCAACTTATGTGTTAGAACAAACTAAGGTAAACACATAATTCAATGAAGAAAACTAAAGACAAGAACACAAGATTCATGTGAAAACCCCAAATTGAAAAAAAAAAATCACATGTGAAAGGCAGAAGATACTATTAGTATATTATAGTGTAAAGAATAGAAGTTGCGTACTCTCTCTTAAAGTAACTAAAATTGAGAAAGAAAAAATACTAAAATCCTAGCTACAATAACATATATATAGTTGGGCTAAAAACGTAATGGTTTCATATTGACTTCAATCCTCCGTTACCACCACTAAACCTCATCTTTTCTTTCGGGTCACACACAAAATATTGACTCAGGCCAAAAGTTGGATCCCAACAAGAATTTGAGACTCACATAGCACTGTGTTACATGCACTCTTCTAAAATTCAAAAATACCCGTGTCAACACAACAAGACACGGATGCAGTGTCGGACATGGCAACTTGGTGAAAAATGAACCAAAATGTTCTAAGTAGTTGTGTTCGAATCTTGCCCATTTAAGAATCCTTCTAAGTTCCGAGTCCACATAACATAGCTTTCAACTACTACTACCAAAATGTGAATTACTTCTTTTAAAGAAATTAATTATCATTTGATTCAATCTCCTTTACTCCCTTTTGCCCTCTCTTTAATTTCAGGTGGAAGCTTAATGGTGCAGATACTGGGTTCTTCTTCTTCTTCCTGTGAACCTACAGAGGTTGAGGATTATGATAAAAAAGATGAACTCTTGGTGGTTTCAAGCAGACAAAAGCCACAAACTAATCTCTCTACTTCACCACTAGTAATCCGCTCTAAGAAAGATTTGTACTAATTATTCAAAGAAATATTTAGCTTAAGTTACTAGAATCCTAAAATCCATTTTCTATGTATATATATCTCCCCAACCTCAGTATACATGTATATCTAGAATTGGCACATTATGTTATGCCTTTAACAGAAATATAATATTGAAGAGATTAAAGAAACCCCTTTACTTCATCTCTTATGATTTTGAATACAAATACTTGTGGAGATGCCAGAATATTCAGGAATGATACTAGAAATGTGACTACCATAATCAAGAAAATTGTATCTTTGGTCATGTCTAAACAGTACTCAAAATTTAAAGCTATAAAACACAATGGAAAATAGGTGGCTGCAGATGTCTTGGCATGTGTTATATGGACTCTTCTAAAATTCAAAAGTACATATATTGACACGACATGACATGGGCCTGGGCAGGGACGAAGCTACTCCCGAACAGAGGGGGGCCACAGCCCCCCCCCCCCCCCCCCAAAAAAGATTTTTTAAATATGTGTACTACTATTAGTTTATACCAAGTAAGTTTGTTGTGTTATTTTTGGGTTATTTGTGTTTGACATTAACATGACTTGTTTATTATTTGTGTCGGTAAATTGTGTCATTTTTGAATTCGGTTTAATCATAATCTGATAACTTTGTGTCAAATTCGAGTTAATGTGTCGTGTCAAAAATTGTCATTACTAATGTAAAGGTTTATTTGATTTTATCGCCTTCATTTTTGCTGCAAGTGGGAGGCTGATTATGATTTAGATTTAGTTGGTAAGCCTTAATTTTTGTCAATATAGACTATGTCTCTTCACCAAATGCTATCTCAATACCAATTAAACCAATCAAAAATCACTCTTAATTTTGGACTAAAAAATCGTACGAGACCGGCCAATTTTACCCTTCTAGGTTCGATTGGCCCCCTCCAAGATAAAATTATGGTTTCGTCCTGGGTCTAGGTGCAAGTGTCAGACATAGCAGTTTGGTGAAAAATGAACTAAAATGTTCTAAAAGTAGGCATGTTCGTGTCCGTGTCGTATCCTTTTAAAGATCCTTCTAGGGGTTTCCGATGCCATATAACATATGTCTTGACTACCATCTGGCTCGTTATTTACTTGATATGTTTCTTACAAGGATCTTGTAGATCCACTCTGGCTAACATGCAGACAGTGTTCGTCCCTGTTCTTCATTTGATTTTGATATTATCTCTTTGCTTTATATTGTTATCACTAAAGGTTGTAATGGCATGAGCTTTGAATATATGGCAGGTTGGCAGTGTTATGTGAAATTATGAATGCAAGGAAGAGCTCTTATAATATCGAGATACTGTGGGATTTTGTGGTTACAATGTTGCATAGTTGAATGTGGATTTCTTTTATTGAGTTTTCCTAGGAATTTCTATTATTCATTTATGTTTAGTGTTTTTCAGTCATTTGTTTTTCAACTCATCTTTCTGAGTGACATTGGTGAGTGAACTTCTTTGCTTATGGTTATTTAGACTCATTTTTGAAGCTATCACCTTCTATTAGGATTTACTCTGTACTGTTATTTCAACTCAACTCAAAAATGCCTTGTATACCAACTAGATGGGTAGCTGTTATTTCAACTCAACTCAAGAATGCCTTTGTATGCCAACTAGATGGGCAGGCCTTGTATCTAGAATGTTAGTATATACCTTGGAACCTACTTCATATATCTGCATAAGGGTGACCTTTGTCCCAAATAGGTCAAAGGGCCGACCCGACGTGCCTTCTTAAGATAGAAAACTTATACTAACTGACACCTATTTAGTGGTCCCTAAAATACACTGTTGAAAGCATACTCACGTCCCTGCCACTTACCAGAAAGCAGCTAATGGAACTAGTTACCTCACCCTCAAGTAAAAAGAAAACACATCATCACCAAAATCATGCTCCGAACACGTGAGAAGCACTAACCAAATCCCTATAAATACCAAAAGTAGCCTCGGAGAAAAGGTTAATCTCTCGTATTTTATATTTGCGACTAAAACTTCTAAAACTCCATTTTAAACTTGCATCTACCCATTCAACTCGTGATCAAGTCTTTCAACTCGTGACCGAAGACTTTCTTAACTGCTGCATATCCAATGGTCCCTAAAATAAACTACTGAAAGTATACTCACGTCTCTGTCACCTATCAAAAAACAGGTAGTGGGACTAGTTACCTCGTCATCAAGTAAAGAGATTGACACAAAATCATACGCCGAACACGTGAGAAGCACTAACCGAATCCCTATAAATACCAAAAGTAGCCTACGAGATAAAGGTATTCTCTCGTATTTTATTTTTACAACTAAAACTTCTAAAACTCAATTTTGAACTTGCATCTACCCATTCAACTCGTGATCAAAGTGATCAAGACTTTCAACTTGTAATCGAAGACTTTCTTAACTGACACCTATTCAGTAGTCCCTAAAATACAAGGCTGGAAGCATACTCACGTTTCTTTCACATATCAAAAAACAGCTAGTGGGACTAGTTACCTCACCCTCAAGTAAAGAGATTGACAAAATCATACGCCGAACACATGAGAAGCACTGATCAAATCCCTATAAATACCAAAGTAGCCTAAGAGAAAAGGGTATTCTCTCGTATTTTATTTTTACAATTAAAACTTCTAAAACTCCATTTTAGACTTGCATCTACCCATTCAACTCGTGATCAAGACATTATAGCCTAAGAAAAAGGTTAATCTCTCGTATTTTATTTTTATAACTAAAACTTCTAAAACTCCATTTTGGACTTGCATCTACCCATTCAATTCATGATCAAGACTTTCGAATATAGCCATCGTCAACATATTGCTAAAGGTAAAAAAATGCATAAGATTTCTGCAGATAGCAAGGAAGGGGCAAACCATCTTTGGTGCTATCAACTAAATGTAGCAATTCTCCGTTCAGTAAGACTTTTTCTAATCTCCATTCCACGCAAAAAGGAGTCCTATTTTTAAAATTTACTTATTTTTAAGATATATTAATGTTTCATGTTTAGCCTAAAATTTATGGTGTTTTTTAGCCTAATAGTGATGCATAACATTAAAATAATAATGATAATTTAAGAACATTGTATCATTTTATACTATCAAAAAATTGAAGCTCCTTTCAAAAATATTATAAAAAAAAGTAAATGACACTATTTTCACGTAACATGGTATTAAAAATACAAATAACGACAAGTTTACACACACAACATCCAAACACTACATCTATCTTAATCATTAAAAAATAAGACATGACACGAATTTCAATGTTTTTTAATAGTTAAGATGAATGTTGTATACTTATACTTATTCCAAAAGAAATTAAACAAAACAATGTGTTCGAACGTGATTTGTTGATAATTTATTATTTATAGTGGGCCCAACATTTGTAATCAACTACACTCAACCACAACATTTTGTATCCATATTTTTGTCATCACTGTATTATTATAAAAATACAGTGACTAACTAAAATTCAAATTTCCTGAACTTATGCTTTAGGCTAACATAAATTCAACCACAATATCATTATTCATCCTCATAATATATTAAACATCCAACACCACTAACAGGTTATTTGAAGAGCCCCAACAGAGAGCTTAGTTTTATTCATCACACAACTGAATTAAAACAAATAAACCTACTCAACCAACATGAGATTGTAGTCTCTTAAACAGATCACTTTTTGTGGGCAATAAACAAGCCCCACCGCTGCTCACCAGATGAACTCCTGACCAGCTTTGACTTCCACCCACCGACTATATCATTATAGTCTTCCTGGAGATTATTTACAAGCAACAAATAGCAAATCATTCAGAAACAGTTATGAATCCGGAAAATATTTATATTATAACAAAAGGATGTCGACTTTCGTTTGGAGTAGACACATCAATTAATTATCTATGTATTTGTATTAATTTACATACTACCCCATTGTGCTTACTCGCAACAAGAATTGATAGGTTTTTGTCGAAATATATAGGACTCTTATGAATATACTGCATTTGTTTCAAAATTATAGATACATTTTTCTTTTTAGTTCATGTCATTACTAAATTGCCATTACCTTTTTACCATGTTTTCTAACATCACACAATTATTACCACAATCTTAGCTAATATGAAGACTCCATTTGGAACATAAAACTACACTTAAAAATTGTTTTTAAAATGTATCGCTAATTTTGGGGGGAATACGTAACACAAGGACGAATAAACTTATTACAAATTAATGATGAACTCACTTCAGAGAAGTCCAAGATGAATTCTTCCTTTTCCTTCTCAACTGCATCTAATTCTTTCTTCAGAACTCTTAGGAACTGGAACGCAAGAAAACAGTGTTTCAATTTAGAAGTTGCATATTTATTGTATTGTATAATGCTAAAATAAACAAAGATTCATGGGTACCTGTTCAGTTCGATCTTCGGAAGTAACCTCGTCAAAACCAGCATCTCTAAGCATCTGTAAATTATCCAAAATGATCATTATCTTAATGCGATTATTCAAGAGAGGCGAAAAGTGAGAGATAGAATGATTCAATTTTAAAGTGAATTACCTGGCCATATGCTTCTACATCATGGAGATCATATCCTCTTTGCTTAATATACTCGGCAAATTTTGGTGATGGAGTCCCTGGTCCTCTACAATAATCACTTATAAGGACTTTGCCTCCTGGCTTCAACCACTTGTAGAAAGTTTTAAATAATGCAAGTTTGTCCTGAAAATGCATTAGTAAACATCAAAGCTCATTAGGATCAGACCATGAAAATTAAAAGAAAGAAAATGAACAAAATCAAGCTTGTGGAGGAAGAAAAGAGATTACTTGAATGTGTAGAATGGTGTCACGACTGTAGATCACATCAAATGAGTTGTCAGGATATGTTTTCTTGGTGCAATCAGCAACCTCAAATTCAACTGAACATTTGAGTCCAATTGCCCGTTCAAGAGCAAAAGAGATCATATTTATGGAGAGATCAATACCGACAACATCAACGTCAAACTTCTCAGCCATGTAGAAGTCACCTCCGCCAATGCCACAGCCCACATCTAGGACTTTCTGCCCAGGCTTAAGATCCAGTTTTGCAACAAATTCTTTTGTTGTATCTGTTCAAGTACAAAAGAAGGGAGTCTCGGAAATTGTGCAATATTTCTAATGAAAACAAAACATGACGCTGATACCCTAGGAAGATTGTTAGATTTTGCCAGGAAAACTATCCACAAAAATAAATAAGCAGGTAAGTGTATCAAGTGGCAAGTAAATAATGATCCAGATTGTTATGCTTCATAGTTTATTGAAAACTGAAGTAGATATATTCCAAGAAAGTTTCTAGCCTAACACCTCTTTATAATGGTAATTCAAATAAAAAAAAGGAAAACCAAATTCACAGAACTTGGATTATTGACAACTAATGTTACATTAAAGAGGCCAAATCATTCAGTCACGGAAATCACTGTAATTTACTGCTAATCGCTTGATTAGATCATTTTTAACTTTCTATTACTAAAATGAAATCAAACTATTACTGAGAAAAAAAACTATTTTCTTTGTAAACTAATAGGGCTTCCTACACAAAACAAGCAATGATGTGTCCACTACCCAGTATCAGAGAGTTTAACTGATTAGAAATTTTGTAAATACATCATTTATATATAATCTCTTCATCCTTCTATGCATCAAATAAGATCGAGTAGTTCAGAAAGAAATTAGGTCAATGTGGTATACCAATCCCTCCTGTGCTCACATAGCCATGTCCGAAGATCCGCTCATAGCGCAATATGCCACTAGACTTATATTGTACATTATCCAGAAACTGCTGAAACCCCTTGTCTTCTTCTGAACTAACTTTCTGCCATAACCAGCAGATCTGCATTGCAAAAACATAAAAGTTATATTTTGATTGGTTGAATAATAATACATGAGTAGAAATAAAAGTATGAGCAACAGAATTTACTACCTGATTTTGGTTTTTCTTGTTCCTCACATAAGCTCCAATACATTTACAACCAACCAGAGAGAGTTCAAAGGAATTCCCAGAACCATCATGAATTTGACTTTCTTTAAAGATCTGCAGTGTGATTATAATCAAAAACAACTTGATATAATTGACAGGTTAATTGAAATACATAACCACATCTATGCAACGAGAATTTCATGGACAATTAGCAAATTGCGGACCATTAAATAAAGAAAAATTACTTTTGGTCCTTATATGGAAGAAAAACCATACAATAGGATATTGGTGACAGTTTATAATTTGACTTCCACTATATATTTCATTGGTCCAGCTAACTCAGCAATTGAAAATGACGTCCTGAGAACTTGAGCCAAGTTGGTTGGCCCAGGGTCACTTGAAGCTATATCAAGGAAGAATGAATCAAATTCAAATCTAACTTCTTTGATGAAGTCATAAAAAAGATGGAAAAAATTATGATCAAATGTATTATTAGCTTAGTCAGAATTTGAAGGACTACTAAATTTCACAGGACAGAACACAAAGTTTCTAATTACTATAAAGTCATGATACTGCAAAAATTATTATAAAGTTTAGCTTTTACATTGCATGTAGACTATGTCACAAATTTGTATAAATTACATTAGCAAACTGATCAGTAGTGCACAAATAATTTGAGAAAGCCAGTAATGTTGATATAAATTTCAAACCTTTGTATAAAATCGTGGTTCCCTGTAATGGGTTGGGTTGCTCTTTCGCTTATGGTCTCCGGATTGATGGAAGCATGATTCTCTGAAGAAAATATACCCGCCAACCTTCAACCATTTTATCAATCTTTCTGCTAGATTTTCAACCTGCCAAAAAACAGAAAAATGATAAGAAATAATTAAACATCTACTGACCAAGAAAAGAATGTTAAAAAAATCGACTGACAGAGGAAAAAATTAAAAAGATGATTTAGATGTAACAGAGACTCAACTGTAACAAAGGGAAAAAATGTGAAGTACTCAGTAACTACATCATGCGCTTTACATAATATGGCTATGAGTATGTATCATTGGATCATTGGAAACATAACGATTTTACGGGAGGATTTGCAGCTTCACCCGCGGGGGGGGGGGGGGGGGGGGGGGGGGGGAGACATTCTACGTATTGCACTTCAAATTTTCTTAGGAGAGAATTCTGTAACACGTGTAGGAGTGTTGAGTCAAATAACCATATGATCAAAGCACATCAAACTTGATGTATACTGTACAAGTTTCAGCTAAGTACACCTAATCTATTTTGCCAGACCACTGAATGGATTTTGAACTTATATCGAGAAAATTAAGATTTATCCTTCCCCTATTAAGCTGAATTAATAAATGGAAGGAGTCCTAAAAAGAAAACTCACCTCTTTATCAGATAGGTACATCAGTAGCCAGTTTGAGAATATCAAGTCCACTGACTCTTCTGCAATCTCCAGGTCTGGAGCCGTGACATCAGCACACATAAACTTGGCATTTTTATGATGCCCGTTAATGCTTTCATTCTGCAGCATAGTATATCCAAAGGAAAATAAAAATGTCAACTGAGTAATTCAAAAAATGGCTCAGTTTTGCAAGCAAGGAGAAGTAGTTAAATTCTTTCACCAAGGTATAGGATGCAGACCTTTTTAATCACATGTTCAATGAAGTCCAATGCTAGAATCTGACCGGCCTTTTGAGCCAATTCACCCGTGAAACGGCCAATACCAGCTCCAAGTTCCAGAACGGATTTCCCTTCATATGGTGGGAGCATAGAGAGTACCTGTCCAGACCATCGTATGAGTTTCCAAACGTAGAAGAGTTGCACAAAATTTTAACAGATCCGTGTAAGATCAACACAAGAAATGACAATGACAGATGATTAGAGCTTTAGAAGAATACAAGAGTTACTGAAACAAAACAAAAGTTACCAAAACACAACACCACAGTCCCAGAAGCGCAATTTAAGAAGCACCTGACTTTAGTTTTCATAGAGGCACACCTTTTTCATTTGAACATTAACTGCAGTAAGGTTTATCATAACTACAACATATTAACCATTGAAGGGATGTCAATGATTGGACAGAAACAGGGAACTGTTGATCCTAGAACTAAATCCTAAAAATCAAGGAAATTACACACATGGAAATTTAAGCAAAAGCTTATCTGGCTGGTAAGGACATATTGCCAGCTTGTTTAGTTTTAAAAGTTTGAAATGAAATATACTATGTAAATAATATCAAAGATTAAGAATTTTACAAAGGTAAACAAAAGATATGGAAGAAACTGCTAAATTTGATCTGTGTTCCAAAAGCTTAAACAGAACAGAACACAGAGTTATAACCGCGTTAAACTATGAGAATTTTTCCTACTCTAATCAATACATGTTGTAGTTAAGGATCAATTTAGTCTCGGAACGTAGTTTAGTGCAATTAGATTACCAATATTGAAAATGAAAAAGAAATGATTAAATAAGATAAGTGCAATAATCAGATCTTATTAATTAACATTAAACAAATAAACCTCATTCCCTGATATGGAAACAAGAGTGATAGGCAGATAAAGATTCAAGTATGGCCCACCAAATTAAATATATTGTTCCATTTTTTTAAGCATAAATGTTTTTTATCGCATCTCCACATCCTGGAATATGTATTCGGTGAGATTCTTAAGTTTGTGAAGAGACACAAATCAACTTCAACTAAAAATATACTCCTGGTCCAAATTATTTGTCCCCGTTTCTATATTTTTTGCTCTTAAATTATGTCAAAGTCACCTACTTTTTTACTTATTTTAGCATTCCCAACTTTCCCTTTATTGGAAAAAATTATCAATTTAGTGGAGTCCATCAGAAAGAGGAACTTTTTACATCCTTCTCAGTGGTGTCTTCCGGTGGCTAAAAAGTTAAATAGGTATATAAGTATTTTGGAACAGTACAAGCTCATTCGGCACCGACTTATTTTAAAAGACTTAAAATTAAAATTTAAGTTGATTTATAAGTCATTTCAAGTTATGTCTTATAAGTAAAAGCGTTCGGCAACATATTGATTTACAAGTCAGAAATTAAGTAAAAACAAATAAATGTAAAAATAAACTTATATTATATTGTTCGGCTGATAATGACTTATAAGTTAAAATAAAATATAAAAATACTAAAAAGAACATTAATAAAAAGATACATTTATTCAATATCATATCATAAAAATCACTATTTTTTCATTAAATAAAACACTAAACAAATAAATGAATTATATTGTATTGTATTATAAATATAATATAATACAAAATAAATATAATACCTACGAATATATATATATATATATATATATATGGGAAGAAATAAATATTAAGTTGGAAGAATAAGATGTAATTTAGCAAAATAGAGAAAGTATACATTATATTTGGTCAAATGAACTTATTAGGAATGACTTATAAGTCATTTTTAAATAAATACAAATTGTTGCTTATTTATTTAGATTTATAAGTCAACTTATAAGTTAAAAAATAAGTCATTACCAAACACCTCATAGCTAATGACTTATAAGTTCATTTGACAAACTTATAAGTCATTGCCGAATAGGGAGCTGATAAATACCCTCCAATTTTACCTTCCCCTCCACTGCAAGCATAAAATTGAGTAAATTGTGTTCCACAGTGGAGCTAAACGGTAAAATTAGGACATTTACCTTATATATAAATAATATATAACATATATAGTCTATATATATAGATATAAAGATATAGAGAGAGATATTAGTATATACTTCAGGTCTCTCTTCTTTGTCAAGGTCAGAGGCTTTGGAATCGAGCATCATAGCCTCCACAGTCAGGTCCACAGAATGCTCGCCCCAGTAGTTCTTCTGCACCTCACGTTCATCTCCTACATTATATAACAAAAATCCAAACAAATACACAAATTCCATAAATTGAATTTTACAGAGAAACTGCGTTATCTGACGGATTTTAACAACAACATAGATCCCACATTATTGAATTTTAGAGAAAAACACAAAACAGGGATGAATCTCTTACCTTGAGCGGCCATTGTTGCAGCACAGATCGCGAAAACGATGAATTGAGCAATGCAAATCGGCGGCCAAAGAAAATGGAATTGGGGATGAAGAAATATAGGGTGAAAATGGGTTTTTAACTTAAAAACCCTCAACAGCAATGCGGCATCTAGAGAAAGACCTCGATCTACTGTTGTTTGATCTTCCCTTCTGCTGCATCGACCCAGATATATATAATAATCTCTCTCTCTATATATATATATATATATATTGAGTTGATGTTTTGCTTGCTCTTCTCGTCGGGGTTCTGCTGCGGTATTTATAGAGAGAGAAAATGCATAGAAATGAAATGACGAAGGAGGAGAGAAAAAGTTTGGGAACAGTAGTCTATGACGTGGCAACTCTAATGACCGGGGACCAATCAACCGACGATTTTTATTTTAAAGGCCCCATTTCGAGGGGACTTTTAAGTTAAAACGGGTATTATTATTTTCTTGTTAATTGTAATCTCATCTTTATATATATTTTTTCTATTTTAAATTATAAAATTAATATTAATTTTTTAAAAAGTAATTAAAAATATTTTAAAACTAAAATTAATATTAATTTATTTTATCTATTTTATTATAATTTCAAATATTATAAATTATTTAAAAAATATTATAAATTGGACACTCATTATTAAAAGCTACTAAATTTAAAAATATTATAAATAATTTGATACATCAAAATAAAGAATGTTGTAGTCTATATTTTTTTTTTTATAATATATGTCTAACCCTACCCTAACAATCTAATCTCTCAAATCAAATTATGTATCTTTATATCTAATGTAAGTGGACCTCTCATGTGCGCTGCACGTGTATTTTTACTAGTATATATCTCTATTTTCTATAAATAAATAAAAATTATGGACTCTTCTTTAGTAATTTTAAGTGTAAGTAATTTTTACACAGTATTTTAAGAAAATTGATATTTTCACAATAAATTTTGATATTTTCACAATAAGAACTCACATGTAGAATATATAACGACAGTTTAACCGTCGTTATACATATATAGCGATACTTTTATTGTAAAAATATCAAAATATGTTGTAAAAATATCAATTCCCTATTTTAAATTTAAATTATTTACTATGGATATATTTTAGGGAGCAATTATTTTTATTTTTTTGGGTAAACTAATTGTTTTGTTCTCAAATTATTTAACATTTTAAAATTGGGTCATTTCTCTAATTTTTAATGTAACTATTCTATTTTTATTCTTTTTTATTTAATCTTTCCGTCCAAAAAGACTTGTGCTTGTCAATTTTGTATATGACGTATAATTTTTCCGTCTATGTGGGTGTACTTAAGTAGACATTAACAAATTTTTCAACGCTTGCTCACGGAGAACATAAACATAAAAATAAATAGTTAAACAATGCAAGTAAATTAAAATTCAAATAAGAAAATCCACCTTTAAAATATTAATAAAAGAAGTCAAGAACAAAATATTTAATTACTTTTTATATTTATTTTGAATGAAATATTAAAAGGAACTGATATTTTTATGAACGAACGTGTTAATTCAATAATATTATGTAAACTTTGCTTAATATTTATATAAAAATAAATTATAAAAATATTATTTTTATTTGTGAAAATATATAAAAACTAAAGGGATAAGAAGAGTTGCGGGAATTGGCTAGCCTAGTTAGGTAGGTGGAGTCTAGACCTGGTAAACGGATCGGGTCGACACAAATAGATCGGGCCATAGGCAGATCGTGCCGGGTAAAAATGATTCAGATTTTTTTAAGCTAAAAATAAGAGATCCGTAGTCTAAGTTGGGTTGTATCGGCCCTTCCCGTGGACCAATTTTTTTTTTACCCATCTAGCTATATTTTTGTTTCAAAAATGGTAAATATATATTACCCATATATGATTATGAATACTGAAAAAGAATGCAAAAAGACAAATGCCAGCAAATTGATGAACTATACAACTCATTCATTTTAGACAGAAAATTGGAAAAATTTTGAGCGAAGTATGCCTAAATTTGTTGGCATTTGCAATTGAAGAATGCAATATGGGGAATGATTTCAGATAAATTATAGGCAAACCATGACACGATGATTCAATAGAAATGGTTAGGCCAACAACTTTATTAACTTTCTGAATGCTTTAAGCATCTAATATGGGACCCATCAAACCTCTGGTAAATTTTCATGGGCTAAATTTGTAGTAAAGATTAGGGGTGGGCATCTCAATCGATTTTTTTGTACCAGTCCGTATCTGTTAGTTCGGGATAAAAAAAATCAGTCCGGTACTAATACAAAAAAATCAATATATATCGATTTTTCGGTACCGGTTCTGGTATCACGTTTGTATGATTCAGTAAATATCGAACTGTACCGGTTGTACCTTTTTTTTATATTTTATAAATTATTATTAATAAATAATAATAATAATAATAATAATAATATTAATTTTGGGTTTTATTCGATTTTTATTGGTACCGAACCGATTTGTCGGTCGGTATACCGGTCTAATCGATACCGATATTAATATTGAAATTTTTTTACTTTCAATACTAGTCCAATTTAATACCGATCCGATTCAAACCGGTTGAACATCCTTAGTAAAGATGTACAAATCCACAAAACTACAAATTTGATAATATTCATTATTACTGCACAATTTTGTAACTCGTGTTCAGAGGGAACCCACAGCCAAACTTGAAAATGTTCAGTATGGGACTCTCTTATTGCTGCTAACTTCTATGGCAATAGTCTTTCCTACACCACCCTTTTTGGCTGCTAGTAACATTCAAAAAAACAGAGGATAAACCTATAATGTCTTCAAATATTGAAACTCTACACCTTTTTCTACTTTCTTTCTTTCTGGTGTGAGTTTATTTTTACTTCAAATAAATAAATTATAAAAAAAAAAATAGCCTACAGGCTGAATCAGGCCACGTGTGGGCCAAACCACAACAGACTGGGTCAAAGTTGAGCCCAGTCAAAATAATCAACTTTTTATAAATTAAATAATTAAAATTCAAAAATTTAATTTTTAGGGGCTAAACTGGGCCCGTACCAATTTTTTAGGTCCAGGTGGGGAGATGAAATTTGATATGATACACCTCACATAGGGGATTCTCTAATTTAACATTTAGACCTACGTGCCTATATCAATTAAATAGTTTGATTTTAGTTCACCAAAAAATAGCTAGAGGAAAGGAAATCACAATAATTTATTAGTCACAACTAGTGATGCACAACAGGTTGACCTGACTTGAGCCTGTCAGGCCTTAACCGTTGATCAAGCCGAGCCAGGCCTTTGGCTTTCGGCCTGTAGGTCAGGCCAGGCCGGGCTTGGCGCTTAAAAATGGGGTCTGTCGAGACCTGCAGACCAGGTTAAGCCAGGTCTTGGGTCAGGTTAGGCCAGGTCAGGCCGATCCTATCCGATCCATTCAATTTTTTTTAATAATTTTAAATATTATAAAAACACCAACTAAAATTTTAAACTTAATTGATATATTAATTAAAAGTAATGTATTATAACTTACAAGTTACAACTTATAAATTACAATAATGAATTAAAATAATGTACAATTTTAAAGATATTGTATTATTTTATACTATCATTAATAAAAAAGTTTATTTTTTATGAACGCTATCTTTTTTATTATTATTATTATCTTACAAATGATTTTCTAGTTTTTAACCTAAGTATTTATTAAAATGAAGATGCAATGAAAGTTCTGCAAAAAGTGTAAATTGCTAGCTTGGTAAGAAAAATTCTTATATATTACATTACCCAATGTATTTTTATGAATTTATTTATTTGTATATAAACAAACATGCATGAAACAAAAAAAAATTGACTGGCTGAGCCGGGTTTTGGGTGAATCAGGTTGGGCCTCAGGCCAGGTCAGGCCTCAGACCAGGGCGGACCTCAGGGCAGGCTAGGCCGAACTTTTTGGTAGGCCAAGTCAGGTCAGATCTGAGCCAAAAAAATGTGGCATGTTCAAGGCCTTCAGGCCGGACCGGGCCTTGACCAGGTCAGGCTTTGACTAGACCGGGCCCAGACCGGATCAAGGTCAGGCCACAGGCCGCAGGTCATTTGTGCACCACTAGCCACAACCAACAACTCTTAAAAATATATCAAATAATTAATGTGACGACCCCAAATCCGGGTTCCTTGAACCTCGGATCCGGTTCAACACGAGTACTACATTTTCCTTATTGTTCATGAATTACAACAATATAATAATTGGTGAATAACCATTTATTTACAATTTCACAACATCTCTTTCTATTCCAGAATCGCAATCTTTATACATTCCTAGTATGTCTCAATATCATACATGATACGACATTCTATTACAATCAAATTGAGTATTTAACACTCATATAATATACCAACTAATTCGTATACTACTCAATCATTTACCTGTCCAATTCGGACTGATATCTACAATAGACATCTAGATCTTCAGTGAAAGTATTATGTTTTCCTGTTCCTTGATCTTTATCGAAAACTTCACCTAACTTGCACTATCTGAAAATGTTGGTTTTAAGCAAGAGTGAGCACGACGGCTCAGCAAGTTTAACAGTTACACATAACACATTGCATGCTTCACATTTTAAACATACTATGCATTTTATACTTACATCATGCTCCTCAGGCATTTCATACAATAACCAACTAGCATTTAGCAAATCCTGTTTTATTCTTGTACATATTTTTTATGTAATCATACTTCATGCGTTTCACATATCACAAAATCATCATTAGATTATCTTATCAACAATTAAATATCACATGGCAGCATGTAAATACACATAGGAGCAAGTTCTGAAAAACTTGTCTGGCAGCTTCTACTATTTACGCCTATTTGCGTCATTTGCTCAACCTACAATTTATATAACAAATTGACATAATCATTAGCTACCAGGACCATTAATTAGTCTTAACTTAAGACTTTAACTTCAAATTATTAACTTTTTAGTTGTCCGACAAATGAACATTTAAGTTCCGGATAAAAACCCTAGCTCAAACCTAGTTGGACATGTTGGGTATGCTCATCCAACTTACACATTCACTACACGTTCATTGTACGACCTACTTTTAATAAGTTGTCTAAATTAGTCACAAATGGACTATTTATATTTGTTTAATTTGATTAAACTTTCCTCTTTTACATAACTTAATGATTCGGACATTTAATAATGTACCGAATACTTCAAAATATTATCTACCTTTGATAATATACAACTATGTTCAAATATTATTAATTATTTAATAATATTTTAATCTTTCATTAATATTATTAACCATTTAATAATATTTTAATAACATATTAATATTATTAACTATTTAATAATATTTTAATCACTTATTAATATTATTAATCATTTAATAATATTTTAATCTCTCATTAATATTATTAACCATTTAATAATATTTTAATCACATATTAATATTATTAACTATTAATAATATTTTAATCACTTATTAATATTATTAATCATTTAATAATATTTTAATTATATATTAATATTATTAATCATTTAATAATATTTTAATCACTTATTAATATTATTAACCATTTAATAATATTTTAATCACTTATTAATATTATTATCCATTTAATAATATTTTAATCACATATTAATATTATTATCCATTTAATAATATTTTAATCACATATTTAATATTATTAACCATTTAATAATATTTTAATCACTTATTAATATCATTAATATTAATATTAATGATATTAATAAGTGATTAAAATATTATTAAATGATTAATAATATTAATATTTTAATCATATATTAATATTATTAATCATTTAATAATATTTTAATCACTTATTAATATTATTAACCATTTAATAATATTTTAATCACTTAGTAATATTATTAACCATTTAATAATATTTTAATCACATATTTAATATTATTAACCATTTAATAATATTTTAATCACTTATTAATATCATTAATTATTTAATAACATATAAATCATGTACTAATGTTATTACCCATTTGATAACCTTTTAATCAATTACTAATGTAATTAATCATTTAATAACCATTTAGTCATATACTAATATTATTGATCATTTAATAATATTTTAATTATCTACAAATAATATCAATAGTTAACTTTTTAATGGTGTTAACTTTAGTCTTTATTTTATACATTTAGATACCAATTAGTTACTAATAAACTTTATATATTGGTTTAGAATTCAAACCCATTCATTTTACACTTATTTCAACTTAAATTTTCATTAAAAGCTCGACCCGGATCGACCCGACCCGGACACTTCAACATTCTGCTTTGGGCGCCGGGGCGCTCAACCCAGGCCAAATCTGGGCGCCGGGGCGCTCAACACAAAAATTGTCCGACCCTCCGACGCTCCGATAGCCATAACTTCTTCATTTTAAAATATTTTGGGGTGATTATTGAGTCTATTCTCATCAGAATTTCCCCCTCTACAATTGCTCTTTAGATCACAAATTCAAATTCCAAACAGAATTGGACTAAAAATGGCTCACAATGACAAAATGAAAACTAACTTCACAAATCATTGGTTCTATAGGTTCAAACTTGAATAAAATAAACTCTACACATCCAAATGACACCAACTAAGTGTTGTTGTCTTTCTAACTTCTTGTTTTACAATATTTCATTGTTCGATCATATTTTTGAAAACGTTTTGACAAGAAATTTAAAGATCGAACCACTTAGGGTTTTACCGGTAATCACAATATGAAATTTTCTTTCATTTATTTGCATATCACTCATACCAATACATGATTTAAACCTATCAAACCATGAATCTACCTATATATCATAGATTTAGACTTCTAGATCATCAAAATAACTTTTGATCGGTTAAAAATATATTTTAACCGTTCAAATCATATCTAGACTACAAAAATGAACTTAAGGAAAGTTTAGAACACTTTTTAACCTCTTGGATATGGATGCTCTTCTTCTTCTCCTTCCAACGTATGCTATGAAGCTATGTGCCATCCACCAAGCTCCTCCTCTAGCAATCTTCTTCAACTCACAAGTGTTTGCTTGTTTTTCTCTCCAAGAGCTCTCTTTTCTCTCTAGAAATTCTAGACAAATGACTAACAAACATAACCAATGTGTGGAGCACTATATTTATAGCACACCCTTAATCATCATTAACTCTTACTAATCAACTACCATTGGTCAATTTATGGGCTAATTGTAATTACTATTGGAGTGATTGACCTTGTGAATGACAAGGTGATTGACTTACATCAAGATAACTTCCAAGCAACCAATGGAGTAAAGAAAAAGCAATCATTCTCCAACACTTAACTAATGTGTGGTTAAAACTCTTACTTTTGTAACCTAGGTTAACTTAACTATCAACCATGGTCTCAATTGATCATCCACCCATCTTCCAACAATTAACCACAATGTGGTTAACTTACTAACACATCAAGTGACCTAGGGTTGATCTACCAAATTCAACTTTAGTTAAAGCTTCTCATCCTCCAACAATTAACCAATACTTGGTTAACTCTCACCAAATATGTATACATATTTTATATGTCTACACATTCTACACAACTTAACCCAAAGAAGGTTAATTCATTTAACCAACATTGGTTAACTCTCTACCAATTCATATACTTTCAACATATATATCTCTACATATTCACCAATAACCTTTTATTTAAATTACATCATAGCTTGAATTGACCAATTTAAATTGAATACAAGCAACATACATTTTTACTCAATCTCCAAGTGGGACCCCATGTTTGGTCAACACTCCACCATTTTTTCTTTATTTTTATTATATATATATATATATATATATATATATATAATACTTGCAATTTCTACTAACCATTAACCAAGGTATGGTTAATTCTCTACAACATGCAACCCATGGTTACCTACCAATTCTACTTTGGTGAATTATATACATACATACTTGTATCTATAATATTCTTCCTACAACTAACCCATACATAGTTAAATCTTTAATTTATTTACTACATAGGGTTACTCAATTAACTCATTCATAGTTAATTCTCATCATCATATTCATTCACCTAGCAATTAACCAATGTTTGGTTAATACTCTATCTTGTCTACCAACTAGGGTTATTCAATTAACCCTACATTAATTAATTCTCTACACTTAACAATACTTGAATTTATTCTCCCAACCTATTGACCAACATTTGACTTTTAAATTTGGACTCAATATTTGGGCTACTAGTTTATTTTGCATTGGGCTTCCTTATTCAATTATTTGGGCTACGCAACACAACTCATACATCTTTATAACTTGGGTTAGGTAATTAATTTAATTGAACTACCACCTGTGACGACCCCAAATCCGGGTTCCATAACCTCGAGTTTGGTTCTCACTATTCAACACATTACTAACAATTAAATACATACATTGCATTTAAATATCGCGGAATAATACATATTGGTTCCCTTACAAAAAGGTTACAATACCAGGGTCTATTAACCTTAACATAAACAGTTCCTATCATAAGGAATTACAAAAGGTTTAACAACAGTAAACACAAATTTAAGCATCTAATTAGCATGCATAAACTAACTTAAGCTCTGGCCTTTCCTTTTCCCTTATCCTTCTTTGAGCAATCAGGATTATCTGAAAAATGGTTCATGATATAGCAAGAATGAGCAACTAGTTTGCTCAGCAAGTTTAGAACAATCATATAGATTTAATATATCATGAATGAATGGAAAATATCATCAACGATTCAACAATAGATATAACAATTGTGAATGAAACAGGATTCAAATTTTAATAAACAGAATATTTGAATCTTAAAATGCTGAGTGGTCACTAAGGACCCTGAACTAACTAGGGTATAATAGAGTTTCCTCTGACCCTTTGAGTTGTTTGGTTTTCAAGGGGATCAGCCTATTCAACCCGCTGTATATGCATTACATTTAGTCACTGGCGCCCAAAGTCGGTTTCCCGACACAAAATCCCCTAATTTAGGGTTGTTCAATTCTCAGACTTAATATAAGAAATCCGCACCCACAATGGTTTGGATAAGCTTTTAAAAGTATTCAAGTTATTGAATTTAGAAACGCAATGTCTAGCTGAACTATTAGCTTCAGACATTTTTAATACAGTTCATGAATCAAGAACTAATAAGCTTCAAGTGCACTAAGTGCGATTTTATAAACAATATGGATGTGGAATAATTTTTAATAATTAAACCACTTCAAGCTTTGACAATAAATACAAGTATAGAAACTTGTTCAACAATAAATGAGTAGGGTTAGAGAACTTGCCTGTTTGCTCAGCTACAATAATTGTTTAGCTTTAACTAACTTGTTTTGAAAGACCTAACATTAATAAAGTCGGTCTAATAATTAGTATGACGTATTTGCATTACTATACGCTTAATAATGAACTTATTTACCACACATAAGTACTAACACATAATTTACATTAGTCAAAACAATATTATTAACCTTATAGACACTTAATCATTTTAGGTTAATAATTTAATAAGTTAGAAAATATTTTTCTTAAATGTTGGACACTTATTAAACCCTTAAACAACTTATTACAATTGTTTAATTAAATCATAATTAATTCAATTTATTTTATTTTATTAACTCAATCTCTATTTAATTACTATTTAATCTTGATTAAATAGAAATTAATTAATTAACTCTAGTTATTATTTAAAATAAATAATAACTAATTGTACTTACTTATTATTTAATTATAATTAAATAATAAATAATTATTAACTTAGTTTTAACCTTCTTTAATTTAATGTTAATCAACCAATAATTAACCAAGTAATTAACCTTACTTATTATTTAATTAAGGAAATTAAATAATAGTTTACTAATCTTAATCCTCTTTAATTATTATTTAATGTCAATTAAATAATAATTAATTATTTAATTAATTTTAATTATTATTTAAGGTTAAATAATAATCAAATCATTCTTATTTATTATTTAAATTAAATAATAAATTATTACTCTAATAACTTAATTTCCATTAATCGTTATTTAATGCTAATTAAATAATAATTAATTACCTAATTATCCTTATTTATTATTTAATAATATTTAAATAATAAATAATAAATTTATAAATTTTATCTCTCTTTAAGTATTATTTAATAGGCATTAAATAATAATTGCTAATTTATCATCTTTATTTATTATTAACATTTAAAATAATAAATAAATAATAAATTTATTTAACTTAACCATGGTTTAGCTAACTAGATTAATATTTAAAATATTTAAATATTAAACTTAATGAAAAATATCTTCCCCAATATTATTTTTGTATTATTATTATTTTTGTTATAATTTTAAATTAATTTTTAAATATTTAAATTAATTAAAATAAACCCGAATGGCATTTTCGTAATTAAGTTGAAAAACTGGACCGATGGCAATTTCGTAATTAATCAAAAAACTGATCGGAGGGCAAAATGGTAATTCTGCCAAGAAAAACACGGAGGGGCAGAATCGTAATTCCGCCAAAATTTTCCTACCGCGCATGGCGCGCGTTACTGAATTTTCTGGCCAAAACGACGCAGTTTCTGGAAAGCAGAAAACGGCTTCCGCGCGTACGCGCGGAGTAACTTTTTACGGACACCAAACGACGTCGTTTGGCTCCGTGTTTTCGGTGAACAGTGCTGCTCGCGCATTGCGCGGAAACCCTTAAATTTTTTTTACCTTCGCAGAATGTGAACAGTGTTCCGGCAATACCCCTTTTAATAAAAACTATACCAACTAGTAAGCTTTAAATCATCAATAAAAATCCAAAAAAATTACCAATCACCTTATATTAATTTATAACATGAAAAATTAATTTTTCATGATTTAATATCATTATTTTTTTATAAAAAATTTTACATCACATAAACTACCACAAATCATAACTTTTTGTGTATAACTCCATTTTAAGTGATTCAAACTTTATTTTTCTCATGATTTAATGTTCTATAATATTAGAACATCAAACCTAAGTTTTATAAAAATATTTTTGGACATAATTTCCAAAACTTGTTTACACACTATTAAATACATATTTTAGCATATAAAATATACCAAAATACAAACCCAACATATTAAACTCAAACATGGCATAAATATTACAACTACACATTAATAATTATATTAACATGTTTATACTAACATGATGATTTATTTAATTTAAAAACAAAACTTTGATTTAGAATAACCATTACCTTGATTTAATGGCTATCTTTCTTTTTCTTCCAAAGTAGGTGATGAATGAAGATGACATGCACCAAGAACTCCTTCTCTTCTCTTAGTATTTTGCTCTCACTATTTTCTCACTCTCAAATGCTCTCTAGCTCTCTCTTTTGTTTGAAAATAAAAGATGAGAAATGATTTTCAAAAACTACTAAATTGTAAGTATACTTACAATGGTCATAGATATAAAATCTATATCTATCAAATTTTCATAATGAGATAGCAAGGATACTTACACAAGAAAGCTAGCCATACATAGTTGGTGAAAAGAGGCATGGTTTATGTACTTAAAAAAATAAAACAAGCAACCATTATTTAATTAAATGAAAAATAAAAGAAAATAAAACAAAAATTCATTTTCTCTCTCCTTCATGCATGATCGGCTGGTGACTTCTTCTTGTCCCAAATTAAATTTCACTTTTTACTTTTTAAACAATTAATAGTTAATTTAAGTATTTTCCAAGTGGGCCAATCATTGGGCTTTAATTTAAAATACCAATTGGGCTTCTATTAAATTGTTTGGGCTACTAAAATGTCAAATTTTATTATTCTCCACTTGGGCCACTAATTGACCCATGTTGGGCTATTTTAATAATTTACACATTAATTATTCAATCCATGATTAAATAAATAATTACCTTGAATAAATAATTAAATATTCTAACCCATAAGTATTAAATTACTAATTGGACTAATAAATATTATTATTAATATTTCACATTATTTACATTAATTAATAATCATATTAATTAATTTATTATATTTAATTCACTCATTATATTCAATTTAATTGAATATTTAATTAATAGGAAACTTATCAATTAATTTGATATTAAAACTTTAGGGTTTGTTCACTAATTTAATAACATATTAGTGACCCCCTTTAATTAATTTTAGTAATTAATTACATAATTATTTAATCACATAATTAATTAATCACATAAAAAGATTTAAATAATCTCGTAAAAATAACTCGTTGGAAATTAAATTAATAATTTAATTAATAAAGATGTGGAAATTCTAGGACATTACATTCTCCCCTCCTTATAAAAATTCCGTCCTCGGAATTGTAAAAATAAGGTTACTCAAATAAAAACGGGTAATTTGCCCTCATTTCCTCCTCTAATTCCCACGTAGCTTCTTCAATGGCGTGATTCCTCCAAAGTACTTTGACAGAATGAATTATCTTATTTCTCAGTTTCTGTTCCTTCCTATCAAGTATCTGAACAGGAACTTCTTCATATGATAAGTCCTTACCAACTTGAATTGGTTCATAGGAGATAACGTGCTTGTAGTCTGGTTTGTATGGCCGCAATACCGACACGTGAAACACATTGTGAATATGTTCCAATTCAGGAGGTAAAGCTACCTCGTATGCTACTTCACCCACTCTTCTCAATATTTCGAACGGTCCTATGAACCTTGGACTCAGTTTCCCCTTCTTTCCAAACCTGATCTTCCCCTTCCAGGGAGATACCTTAATGAACACAAAACTCCCCACTTCGAAGTCTCGTTTCTGTCGATGTAAATCGGCGTATTTCTTTTGACGGTCTTGAGCTGCTAATAGCCGAGCTCTTATTACCTTGATAATTTCTACTGTCTGTTGAACCAATTCTGGCCCCAACAGTCGGCGTTCTCCTACCTCATCCCAACATAGAGGTGTTCTGCATTTTCTGCCATATAAAGCTTCGTAAGGCGGCATACCTATGCTCGCATGATAACTGTTGTTATATGCAAACTCAACTAGTGGTAGATGGATTTCCCAACTGCCCTTGAAATCCATCACGCAGGCCCTGAGCATATCTTCCAATGTCTGAATTGTTCTTTCACTTTGCCCATCAGTCTGCGGATGATACGCTGTACTCATTCTCAACTGTGTCCCCAATCTCTCCTGAAAACTTCTCCAAAATTTTGACGTGAAGCGCGGATCTTTGTCTGACACAATCGATACCGGCACCCCGTGTCTTGAAACTATCTCTTTGATTTACAATTTGGACAACTGATCCAAACTGAACCTAATCTTGATCGGCAAAAAGTGCGCTGACTTTGTTAGCCGATCCACAATCACCCAAATTGCGTCATATCCCTTCTGTGTTGCTGGAAGTCCTACCACAAAATCCATTGTGATATGCTCCCATTTTCACTCAGGAATTTCTAACGGCTGTAACAATCCACTTGGTCTCTGATGTTCGGCCTTTACCCTTTGACAAGTTAGGCATCGGCTGACACATTCTGCAACCTCCCTCTTTAAATTCGGCCACCAAAAATGCTGACGTAGATCTTGATACATCTTCGTACTCCCCGGATGTATCGAGTATCTCGTACTGTGGGCCTCTTGCAAAATTTCCTCTCGTAATTCAGGCACTAGCGGGACCCAAACATGATTTTCAAATATCAGCAATCCCATGCTATCAATTTTAAACTTGACCTCTTCTCCATCGGTCATCCTCTTCCGGATTCTGTCACATTCCTCATCTTTGTCTTGAGCCTCTTTCACCCTATCTAACAAGGTTGGGCTCACCTCGATTTCTATTGACTCGTTTGGACTTCTCACTTCCAACTCCATTCGAGCCATCTCTTGAACCAGTTGTTCTTGATCCGTCAATATGAACAATTTCTCCCTGCTCTTTCTACTCATAGCATCCGCTACTACGTTGGCCTTGCCGGGATGATATAGAATTTCACAATCATAATCTTTGATCAATTCCAACCATCTCCGTTGCCTCATATTCAGCTCCTTCTGTGTGAAGATATACTTCAGACTCTTATGGTCTGTGAATATCTCACATTTTTCTTCGTACAGATAATGTCTCCAAATTTTAAGGGCAAACACTACCGCTGCCAGCTCCAAGTCGTGGGTAGGATATCCCTTCTCATAATCTTTTAATTGTCTGGACGCATACGCAACGACTTTGCCGTTTTGCATAAGCACACAGCCAAGCCCCTTGTGCGATGCATCACTGTAGACCGTAAAACCTCCTGTATCGTCTGGTAAGGTCAATACAGGTGCTTCACTAAGTCTTTTCTTTAACTCCTGAAAACTTTCCTCACACTTCTCCGTCCACACATATTTTACCGTCTTTCTTGTTAAGTTGGTCAACGGTGTTGCTATCTTTGAGAAGTCTTGAATGAACCTCCGATAGTAACCTGCTAACCCTAAGAAACTTCTTACTTCTGTCGGCGTCCTTGGTTGTTCCCAATTCATTACCGATTCAACCTTTGCCGGATCAACCGAAACTCCCTCCTTGTCAATAACATGACCTAAAAATTGAACTCTTTCCAACCAGAATTCACACTTTGAAAACTTAGCGTACAACCGCTCCTTCCGTAAAATCTCCAACACCAATCTTAGGTGTTCAGCATGCTCTTCCTCCGTTTTGGAATACACCAAAATATCGTCAATGAACACGACTACAAATTTATCCAAGTATTGCTTGAATATTCTGTTCATCATGTCCATAAATGCGGCTGGCGCATTCGTTAATCCAAACGACATCACCAGAAACTCATAATGCCCATATCGAGTTCTGAATGCCGTCTTGGGTATATCCTCCTTCCTGACTTTCAACTGATGATAACCAGTCCTTAAGTCAATCTTTGAAAAGTATTTCGCGCCTTTCAATTGATCGAAAAGATCGTCAATTCGTGGTAACGGGTACTTGTTCTTAATTGTCACCTTATTCAGCTCTCTATAATCCATACATAATCTCATTGATCCACCCTTCTTCTTTACAAACAGCACCGGTGCTCCCCATGGAGAAACACTTGGCTGAATGTACTTATTATCTAACAACTCCTGCAATTGCACCATCAATTCCTTCAGTTCTACCGGAGCCATCTTATATGGTGCTTTCGATATCGGTGCTGTCCCCGGTACTAAATCAATCACAAATTCTATCTCCCTGTCCGGCGGTAAACCCGGCAGTACATCTGGAAAAACATCCATAAATTCCCTAACTACTGGTATTTGCTCCATCCCGGGACTCACCACTTATGTGTCAACCACATGAGCCAAATACCCTACACAACCTTTCTTCAATAATTTCTTAGCTTGCATCATCGTCAGACAAGAAGACTGTCTTGACGACTTGCTGCCATAAAATACAACCTTAGACTTATTTGGTGTCTTAAGGTGTATGCACTTCTTCTGACAATCAATTATCGCCCCGTGGTTAAACAACCAATCCATCCCAAGTATTACATCAAATTCCCCCAGACGTATTGGAATTAGATTCACATTTAATTTCTGACCCCTGATTTCAGCACAACAATTTCTATGTATGTACTCTACCGGAATCACTTCTTTATTAGCAACTTCTATGTTCATTGAGTTTTCTAGTTTGTCCCTAGGCAACTCTAATCGTCTAGCGAAATCATCAGACACAAATGAACAGGTAGCACCCGAATCAAATAATACATATGCATTTATATTATTGATCGGAATAATACCTGACACCACGTCTTTTGACCCCACGGCATCTTGCACCGTCATATTGAATGTCCGGGCTGTCGGCTTGTTCTGTGGTACCGGTCCCCCGATAGCCAATTTGCTGTTATTGCCCTTGTAGCCGCTACCCCCGTCATTCTTTTTCTTAGGGCAATCCTTTATCAGGTGGTCAGATGCTCCGCAAGAAAAGCATCTCACTTTCTTTGGGAGGGGACAATTTGGAGAAATATGTCCCACCTGACCACAATTGTAGCATGTATTCTTCCCTTTCCTGCACTCTCCGAAGTGGTTCTTCCCACATATATTGCATGCTGGCTTTTTCTGAACACTTCCTTGTTGATTCCCCGAGATCTTGTCATTACTGTTGTCCCATTTGCGCTTATTGCTGTTATTGTTATTATTGCCTCCACTGTTGCTGTTCTTGCTTCCCCCTTCATTTTTCTTCTTGTTTCTCTCCTGGTTGTACTTGGTTAACGCGTCGCTTCTTCCTTCAGCAATGATTGACTTCTCTAGCAAAGTTGCGAACGAGTCAATCTGCAGTACTGCTACCTTGTTGAATATCCAAGGTCTCAATCCATTCTCGAACCTCCTGGCCTTGCGTTCCTCCGTGTCTACCTGATGTGGAGCAAACCTGGCCAGCTCATTAAATTTTGCCGCGTACTCCGGTACCGACATGTTCTCCTGTTTCAGTTCTAGAAACCTTACCTCCATCCTACTTTTCATACTTTTCGGGAAATAATTCTCGTCGAATATTTCCTTAAATTTTGTCCAGGGCACCACACCATCCCCAGCCCTATTCTGATTGGCTTCCCACCAGAAATTGGCTTCGCCCTTCATCATGTAGGTAGCAAAGACTGTCTTTTGCTCCTCAGCTACTCTTGCGATAACGAACGCTTTCTCTATCTCCTTTATCCAAGACTGGGCCTCTATCGGGTCCGACGTTCCCCTAAACTCTGGCGGTCCCACCGCTTTAAAATCCTTGAAATTTGCCAACTGAGTTGGTGGTGGTGGTGGTGGATTTGCTACAACAGGATGTCTGTGTTGCATTGCCTCAGCTAGCATGTCGACGAAGTTTTGCATAGGGTCTACGTTGTGTCCCCCAGCGTCGTTGTTAACTGACTCTTCTACCCCCTGGTTCCTTGGTGGCTGTCTACGTGGCGGCATTTTCTGTTATAAACAAAAATTTACATTATTATACTGGTTTCATCTTTTTCATTTCATTATTTTGTATCTTAGACAATATTTAGCTAAAATACAAATAATTATTTCAACACACATATAAACATAAATTTGACTGCATTTATATTCATATGCTAAAACAGTAGTGCATAGCACTTTACATCGACAACATACTGCTATAAATGCTTCTATCCCAGAGAAGCTACAAAAGATGGGATCTGACATATCCTACAACTTCCTAGAGTAGGGATTTAGTGACATATTAACCCTCTAATAAAACAAAAGTTGAGTTCTACTGCATCTATTTACATACGAAATTAGAAAACAACTACTACTACTGAATGCGCATCCCCCTACGGATCGCGTCGTCATACTCCTCATCCCCGATGGCCATCACCACACTCCTGCTGATGGTGTGCATAGACTGGCCCTCCTCAGCTGGGTAGTAGTGCACCCTGCTCTGAAGCCTACCATATGAAGATCGGTAGACGTAGCTAAGTCTATCCGTCCTCACCCGCTTCTCGCGGACCTCCTCCTCTAGCTCAATCATCTGACCATAAGCGGCATCCCGCTGTCTCTCCATCTCCATTCGGTCCTCTATCGCCTCCTGCCAGTGTGCACGGATGGCGGCCTTCTCTGCCTGTACTTGCTGAACCTTCAGCTCAGCCTCGGCCAACCTAGTCTCAACAACTGCCAATTTGGCCTGCAGCTCTACATCCTGCTCTACCAGCTGATGAGTTAGCACCGCAAAGTGCTCTACTGAATCCTCGTACTCTTGTACCTGATCCTCAAGTCCTACAATCCTCTCCTTCAGCTCTGTGTTCTACCCAGAGAACTGATAAGCCGCATCCCTATACTGATCCTCCATGTGCTGGTGGGTCAGATTCTGCTCCTCTAGATGCTGGACCCTTGCCTCAAGCTCCTCGTTCCTAGTGGTCAGTCCCTCTATGATGTCAGCAGCAGTGGTGCCCATGCCATCAGCTGACTCCTCCTCCTCAGACTCCTCTGACTCTGCCTCATCCTCACTGTAACTTACTAACACATCAAGTGACCTAGGGTTGATCTACCAAATTCAACTTTAGTTAAAGCTTCTCATCCTCCAACAATTAACCAATACTTGGTTAACTCTCACCAAATATGTATACATATTTTATATGTCTACACATTCTACACAACTTAACCCAAAGAAGGTTAATTCATTTAACCAACATTGATTAACTCTCTACCAATTCATATACTTTCAACATATATATCTCTACATATTCACCAATAACCTTTTATTTAAATTACATCATAGCTTGAATTGACCAATTTAAATTGAATACAAGCAACATACATTTTTACTCAATCTCCAAGTGGGACCCCATGTTTGGTCAACACTCCACCATTTTTTCTTTATTTTTATTATATATATATATATATATATATATATATATATATATATATATATATATATATAATACTTGCAATTTCTACTAACCATTAACCAAGGTATGGTTAATTCTCTACAACATGCAACCCATGGTTACCTACCAATTCTACTTTGGTGAATTATATACATACATACTTGTATCTATAATATTCTTCCTACAACTAACCCATACATAGTTAAATCTTTAATTTATTTACTACATAGGGTTACTCAATTAACTCATTCATAGTTAATTCTCATCATCATATTCATTCACCTAGCAATTAACCAATGTTTGGTTAATACTCTATCTTGTCTACCAACTAGGGTTATTCAATTAACCCTACATTAGTTAATTCTCTACACTTAACAATACTTGAATTTATTCTCCCAACCTATTGACCAACATTTGACTTTTAAATTTGGACTCAATATTTGGGCTACTAGTTTATTTTGCATTGGGCTTCCTTATTCAATTATTTGGGCTACGCAACACAACTCATACATCTTTATAACTTGGGTTAGGTAATTAATTTAATTGAACTACCACCTGTGACGACCCCAAATCCGGGTTCCATAACCTCGAGTTTGGTTCTCACTATTCAACACATTACTAACAATTAAATACATACATTGCATTTAAATATCGCGGAATAATACATATTGGTTCCCTTACAAAAAGGTTACAATACCAGGGTCTATTAACCTTAACATAAACAGTTCCTATCATAAGGAATTACAAAAGCTTTAACAACAGTAAACACAAATTTAAGCATCTAATTAGCATGCATAAACTAACTTAAGCTCTGGCCTTTCCTTTTCCCTTATCCTTCTTTGAGCAATCAGGATTATCTGAAAAATGGTTCATGATATAGCAAGAATGAGCAACTAGTTTGCTCAGCAAGTTTAGAACAATCATATAGATTTAATATATCATGAATGAATGGAAAATATCATCAACGATTCAACAATAGATATAACAATTGTGAATGAAACATGATTCAAATTTTAATAAACAGAATATTTGAATCTTAAAATGCTGAGTGGTCACTAAGGACCCTGAACTAACTAGGGTATAATAGAGTTTCCTCTGACCCTTTGAGTTGTTTGGTTTTCAAGGGGATCAGCCTATTCAACCCGCTGTATATGCATTACATTTAGTCACTGGCGCCCAAAGTCGGTTTCCCGACACAAAATCCCCTAATTTAAGGTTGTTCAATTCTCAGACTTAATATAAGAAATCCGCACCCACAATGGTTTGGATAAGCTTTTAAAAGTATTCAAGTTATTGAATTTAGAAACGCAATGTCTAGCTGAACTATTAGCTTCAGACATTTTTAATACAGTTCATGAATCAAGAACTAATAAGCTTCAAGTGCACTAAGTGCGATTTTATAAACAATATGGATGTGGAATAATTTTTAATAATTAAACCACTTCAAGCTTTGACAATAAATACAAGTATAGAAACTTGTTCAACAATAAATGAGTAGGGTTAGAGAACTTGCCTGTTTGCTCAGCTACAATAATTGTTTAGCTTTAACTAACTTGCTTTGAAAGACCTAACATTAATAAAGTCGGTCTAATAATTAGTATGGCGTATTTGCATTACTATACGCTTAATAATGAACTTATTTACCACACATAAGTACTAACACATAATTTACATTAGTCAAAACAATATTATTAACCTTATAGACACTTAATCATTTTAGGTTAATAATTTAATAAGTTAGAAAATATTTTTCTTAAATGTTGGACACTTATTAAACCCTTAAACAACTTATTACAATTGTTTAATTAAATCATAATTAATTCAATTTATTTTATTAACTCAATCTCTATTTAATTACTATTTAATCTTGATTAAATAGAAATTAATTAATTAACTCTAGTTATTATTTAAAATAAATAATAACTAATTGTACTTACTTATTATTTAATTATAATTAAATAATAAATAATTATTAACTTAGTTTTAACCTTCTTTAATTTAATGTTAATCAACCAATAATTAACCAAGTAATTAACCTTACTTATTATTTAATTAAGGAAATTAAATAATAGTTTACTAATCTTAATCCTCTTTAATTATTATTTAATGTCAATTAAATAATAATTAATTATTTAATTAATTTTAATTATTATTTAAGGTTAAATAATAATCAAATCATTCTTATTTATTATTTAAATTAAATAATAAATTATTACTCTAATAACTTAATTTCCATTAATCGTTATTTAATGTTAATTAAATAATAATTAATTACCTAATTATCCTTATTTATTATTTAATAATATTTAAATAATAAATAATAAATTTATAAATTTTATCTCTCTTTAAGTATTATTTAATAGGCATTAAATAATAATTGCTAATTTATCATCTTTATTTATTATTAACATTTAAAATAATAAATAAATAATAAATTTATTTAACTTAACCATGGTTTAGCTAACTAGATTAATATTTAAAATATTTAAATATTAAACTTAATGAAAAATATCTTCCCCAATATTATTTTTGTATTATTATTATTTTTGTTATAATTTTAAATTAATTTTTAAATATTTAAATTAATTAAAATAAACCCGAATGGCATTTTCGTAATTAAGTTGAAAAACCGGACCGATGGCAATTTCGTAATTAATCAAAAAACTGATCGGAGGGCAAAATGGTAATTCTGCCAAGAAAAACACGGAGGGGCAGAATCGTAATTCCGCCAAAATTTTCCTACCGCGCATGGCGCGCGTTACTGAATTTTCTGGCCAAAACGACGCCGTTTCTGGAAAGCAGAAAACGGCTTCCGTGCGTACGCGCGGAGTAACTTTTTACGGACACCAAACGACGTCGTTTGGCTCCGTGTTTTCGGTGAACAGTGCTGCTCGCGCATTGCGCGGAACCCTTAAATTTTTTTTACCTTCGCAGAATGTGAACAGTGTTCTGGCAATACCCTTTTAATAAAAACTATACCAACTAGTAAGCTTTAAATCATCAATAAAAATCCAAAAAAATTACCAATCACCTTATATTAATTTATAACATGAAAAATTAATTTTTCATGATTTAATATCATTATTTTTTTATAAAAAATTTTACATCACATAAACTACCACAAATCATAACTTTTTGTGTATAACTCCATTTTAAGTGATTCAAACTTTATTTTTCTCATGATTTAATGTTCTATAATATTAGAACATCAAACCTAAGTTTTATAAAAATATTTTTGGACATAATTTCCAAAACTTGTTTACACACTATTAAATACATATTTTAGCATATAAAATATACCAAAATACAAACCCAACATATTAAACTCAAACATGGCATAAATATTACAACTACACATTAATAATTATATTAACATGTTTATACTAACATGATGATTTATTTAATTTAAAAACAAAACTTTGATTTAGAATAACCATTACCTTGATTTAATGGTTATCTTTCTTTTTCTTCCAAAGTAGGTGATGAATGAAGATGACATGCACCAAGAACTCCTTCTCTTCTCTTAATATTTTGTTCTCACTATTTTCTCACTCTCAAATGCTCTCTAGCTCTCTCTTTTGTTTGAAAATAAAAGATGAGAAATGATTTTCAAAAACTACTAAATTGTAAGTATACTTACAATGGTCATAGATATAAAATCTATATCTATCAAATTTCCATAATGAGATAGCAAGGATACTTACACAAGAAAGCTAGCCATACATAGTTGGTGAAAAGAGGCATGGTTTATGTACTTAAAAAAATAAAACAAGCAACCATTATTTAATTAAATGAAAAATAAAAGAAAATAAAACAAAAATTCATTTTCTCTCTCCTTCATGCATGATCGGCTGGTGACTTCTTCTTCTCAATTGAATTTATTTTCTTAATAAATTCTCTACATGCATCGTTAAAATATTCCCACATTTAATTTTTAACAAATAAATTATGTTTAAAAAAAAATGTTCATTCATTTTCCACACATCTCATTTCTACAACTCTAGATTTTAAATCATAACCTTTAATAAAATCAATTAAGATATTATTTAAAATGTTGAAAATATCTGGGATATTACAATTAAAAACAAGTTACTATATATATATATATATATATATATATATATATATATATATATATATATATATATATATATATATATATATATTATTTTCTCTTTATTTTAAATTATAAAATAATTATTAATTTTTAAAAATTAATTTAAAATATTTTTAAACTCAAAATTAATGCAATTTATTAATAATTAATTAGTAGTTTTTTTAAAAATTTATTATCGTATTGACTAAAATTTAAATAATTTAAGTCAGTTTTTATTTTAAAAATATCTTAAATTAACTTTTGAAATTTAATAATAATTTTTTATTCTATAACAGAGAAAGTATTTAGGTGTGTAAAGAAAATATGTTTCCTTAATTATTTGACTAATAACAAAATTAGCCTAAGGAAACATTTTTCCTTAGTTAGCCAATATAAAATATAACTTCAAATTTGTTGCGAAACCACACTATGATTTTTTTGACTTTGTAAGATTAATTGAAAATTTTAAAATTCAAAATAAATAAAAAATTTTGTGATTTAAAATAAGCAAATTTAATTATTATAAAATTATCATTAGTTTCGGCACCAAAGCGTATTATTTTGCTCCTAAAATTTAAAAAAAAAACATATTGAACCTTTGAGTTTGACAATGAAAATTTGTGGGAAACTTTATTTATAAAAATTGAGAGGATGCACATCTAGGCTTGTAAAGATTAAAAAAAAAAACTATTTAGGAAAAGAAAATATTATGGATATATTTACTGTAAAATTAAACCCCCATCAATTAAATCCATTTATTCTAAGGGATCTTTATGTATAGGGATGCGACTAGCAGAAGGGTGGTGATGGATCCAAGAACCACTATATTAGTACTACAATGTAGGACTGTATAACTATTCAGATGTGGCGGGTGGAACCTTTCTTGGACTTGTTTTTGTGGTATTTATGTCTTGCTCACATATTAAGAAATTTAGAAGTTTGTGAAAAAGTTCAAAATTCCATAAATTCTATATAAAAAAAAAAATCAATGGCCCTCATCTCAACCAATTAATTAGTATGTAGAACAAATAATATGTAGAGAGATAAAATTATGTAAAATAAAACCTTTGTTTTAAAACATTCCTAAAAGAGTATTCCCCTCCGTTTTACGGAAAGAGTTTTATTTTAATTTTTTAAAATTTAGTTATGAAATTTTGATATTTGAATTATTATAATTCAATAATTTAATAATAAATAATAATTTTATAATAATTAAAAAATATTCATAATTATATTGTTTAAAGTTAAAATTAATTATACTAATTTAACATTCAAAATGCAGCAGATTGACTTCAAAATATTTAAAGTATATTCGGTATTTTATTAAAAGTATGTCTATTATTTTATCAAATATTTTGAAACGTAAAATTTGAAACAAGTGCTTTTAGTCCAGCTCACTTTTAGAGATATTTTATTATAATTATAATTTTGAATATAAATACACATTTTTCAAATGCACTAGATTTTAATTTCTCCCAAAAATAATTCAACACCAAGACTTTTTACTATTGGTTCTTGATGTTGGAAGTACCTAATTTGTATTTTCTTGAAGTTGTATATGGAAAAGACAAAAAAATAAATCAAAATCATTGTAATTATTCTTTTTATGGTAAAAGAAAATTGGAGGAATATTAGTTAAAAGTAATGCTTAGCTTTTAGATGGGATTTAAAAAAATTGTCATCCTAAATTGGCGGGTATTTTGATAGACAACATCAGACGAAACCTACACCCACATATAATAAATATGAAATATTAATAATTAATGTAGCCACAATGAATCAATGTTATTAGTCAATGGTTTGTGAAGGGCAACAAGGATAAAAAAAAATATCAACATTTTTGTTGTGTTAGATATAGAAGTTGGTAAATGCTTTTTAACTTTTATTTTCATTAGCTTTATTGTTATATTAAGATCAGGCCAAGAGGGAGGTGGGTGATTTCTCATATAATTGTATAATTGTGTGAGCTATTCGTTTTGTGTAACTAAATAGAATTCCCCTCTTATGTTATATACAAAATAAAATTTTATAATTTTTCAAAATATTATTATTATAAAGGGCACCTCACGTAAGAACGTGAGTTGTCTCTCACCTTTTATACCCTATTAAAATTAAATAAATTTATTTTACAATGAAGCTCAATTGACAAAATTTGTAATGCGTTAATCATTTAACTTTGAGGTAATTTTAGTTTAATTCCGAAAGGGACATAATTTTATCCGAAAATGACCATTATCTCATTCTCTCATTTATATTATATAATAATTTGAATTCTAAAACTTTTGAGAAATATCTAGGTTTTTCAAATAATTTCAATGTCATTTTCATGAAATTTATGTACTTCAAAATTTGTAAGAAAAAGAAATTAGTCCAATTACAATAATCTTTTCTTATTGTGTTAAAAAAATAAGAAAATATTGTGGTTAACAATTATTTGTGGCATAGCCCATATGTATTTGTGAATGATTAAGAAAAAAGTGGTAGGTCCATATTATGAATTATTGTGTTTGCCAAATAGACTTGGCAATCGGGCCGATCTAAACATGCCTGGTCATAATTGGGTCGGGTTAAATTTGGGTCGAATCAAAATGATCCAAAAATTTTTTGGCTAAAAATAAGAGGCCCGTGGCTCAAGTCGAGCCGGCCCCGGTCTGTGGATCAATTTTTTTATTAGATATATAGACTAAAAAATTGACTTGATCATTTTTGTATTTCAAAAGAGAATTTCATTTTTGATAAAAGAAAAAAGTTCATAAAAATTGATTGTTTGATTCTTTTGAAACAAAATTTTTTATAAAAAAAACGTTTGTTTCTATTGCAAAAATGTGAACTGAACTAAAGCTATGCGTAACTTAATTAGTTATTAACTGAAAATTTTGGTGCTTGATTTTGTTCGTAAATCCAAATCTGAGTTGGTTATATACTCCGTTTCATGTTTGTATTTTGGAATTCTGTCCTAATTCATGTGTGCGGGGTAATATGTTTATATAGAATTCATATGAACAATTAGATTTGTGCATGAGTATGTATGTATGTATGTACGTCACTATGCATCACTTTTGTTTCTTGATCTATCTGCATATACCTTGAACAGTGGCACTGACGTATGTCATAGGTTATTATGCCATTTGTTAGAATTTTTGTGGTTGCGTTCAGTGATTTCTTACTCATTCACATGTTTTAGATGAATTGGTGAAGTAAAATATTTTCGCAATCTACAATCAGTTTTATCTTGTTTGTACTTTTCCTGCTTCTTGCAAACTTTCTTCGCGTAAATGAACACCTTCCAATATTTATTATTAACATTTTTTTAATTATTTATTTATTCATTTTTGTCAAAAAAAAATGAGATAAAATTGTGTCGAGCCAAAATGACTTAACTTTTTCTGGACTAAAAAAATAACGCCCAAAACTCAATTTTTTGTGACCGGACCGGCCTTCAGACTAAACAACTTTTTGTCAGATCTACTCCCACATGTGAATTTTTTTTTTTAGACTTATTCATTTTTTTTACTCATTTTTCTTACTCGCATATAAGACAAATGAGTGTGATCCACTCATTTAAATTAAAGATAAAATAAAATAAAAACACATTCATTTATCTTATATGTGAATAAAAAAATAAAAAAATATAAAAATACTCATGAAAAAATTAAAAAACAAATGTGCTTAAGATAATGAGAAGGGAGAGATTTAGTTAACGTCATAAGATTTTCTCCCTCCCACCATCCACCGCGGTTGTCTTTTGGGGAAACCCAAGAGCCGTTTCTTTATTTATGCAGCCATTAGCAAACGCGCACCCAAATTTATATTGGACCACTCTCATATTACTTCTCCGTACGCCCCTCTATATTTAGATACTCCCTCTATTTTAAAAGGAAAAAAATACTCTATTATGCTATTTGTTTTTTTCATAAAAATAATTTTTTTATTATTAATAATATAAAATAACACAATATTCTTAAATTCATTACTCTGTTTCATAAATTAAATATACAATTTAATTTTTAAAGTCAAACGACGGTATATTAAATTTCAAATTAATGTGAATTTATTTAATCTTGTTTGATATAATTATTATAACTGTATAGTATATAACAAAAACTATGAATCACAAAATTTATTTTATTCTAAATTTTTATGAGTCATATAAATTTTAAAATTTAATATACCGTCGTTTAACTTCAAAAATTACGGTGTATCTTTAATTTGAGAACAAATAAAGTACTACTTTTCTTTACTTCTTTTAATATTAAGGACCTTACTGTAAATCGACAATCATTATCTTTAACAAATTATTTGTCTATATTGAAAATTTTATAATATCTCGTCAAACTTGCATCTTTTAAATTTAAGAATTTTGTGAACTCTATGATCAAGGGTGGATTCAAAATTACAAGTCAATAAGATATTTTTAAAATGAATAAAAGTAATATTATTTTTTATTTTAAAATATAATAAATAGGAAAATTATTTATGTTTTTTCAAGTAAAATAATAATTTTATAAAAAAAAATCACATAAATAATAAATAAGTTCCACAATTGTATAAGAAAGATTTTGTAAAAATATCAATTCTTATTTGTAAAACTATCTATAATATAAAGTCGTCACAAGTAGTTTGGTTTAATTATATCATAATTTCTTTTCTTCTTTTGTCCCTTTAAATTTAATTATATTACTATTATTTTTTATATATTAAATTTTTTATTTTCTTATTTAATCTTTTAAATTTTATAAAAAAAATATTTAATTTTATATAATTTACGCACACCGCTTGTGTCACGAAGTGCAAGTTATTTATACATTCTCTAGTCCAATTATTTTAGATTGGACCAATTAAAAGAGAGATGGGCTCCATTTTATGCAGTGCACAAGTACAACTCACGAGGCCACAACTAGTAATAGTAATTCAGTTTGAGGCCACGTTTAGACGCAGATGGTGGGTTGTATTATTTATGTCCCTTTGAATTATTGAACCCAGCAGAAATGTAAAGGACAATAATATTTGTTATTTCGTCTTTTTGTAAAAGAAAATGAGTCCATCAGTTTATGATTTTTATCTAAATTATTGGTGTTCACTGGGTCAGGCATGGGCCCTGAAAACTAGACCAAATAGTATTTCTATTGTACATATAGTGTTTATATGGAATTGATATTTTTTTAAATTAAATTGATATTTTTATAAGTGATTCTCATTTGATCTTGTAAAAATATCAAATTAGCTTATAAAAATATCAATTTTATAAAAAAATTGATATTTCAACAAGTTAATTTGATATTTCTGCAAGTGAATCTCATTAAATCTTGTGAAAATATCAGTTAATCTTGTGAAAATATCAATTCTCTATTTCTATTGTACAGAGTTGATTGTTATTGTCAAAGCAGATAGAATAAATTAATTTTTTGAATTAAGATGCGATTTTTAGATAAACAATTTTAAATTTAGTGTATATATGTTAAGATTATAATATTTGATGGATTTATATAAATGTAATGAATGCTGTTTCTATTTTGTAAATTAATTAATCAAAATGTATAGTTTTCTTTATTTTTAATAAATAATTTTGTAAAATACAAAAGAAAAAAAAAGTCATTTTTATCCCTAATGTTGTTTTTATAGGTGTCTAAAAATTAAAATGAATATATAGATTGTAGATATATATAATTAAATTAGATAAAACTTCTCTTCACAATTATTATTATTATTATTATTATTATTATTATTATTATTATTATTATATGTGGAAATGCTCTTATAATTTAAAATAGAGGAAATAGAGGAAGTGTTACGCTTTGTGAACCTGCTAGATAATGGATCACACGAAATTCATCAAGGATAGGATAGACATATGCATACAGGGCAAAACGAATATATGGCTAATTATAATTAAACTTGGTTACACATGAGGTCCAAAACGATGTAATATTTAAAAATAAAATAATAAAATATTTAAATATATTAAATGAAATTATATAAAAAGATAAAAATAATATTAATAAATAAGTAGATTTATAGCCAAATTTAACTGCGGATATCACAATTTTCTTTTCTCATACATATACCTACTATGTGTCTGTGTTCGGGTTAAGCGTAAAATGAGTTAAGTACTGAATATTTTATTTATTTTAAAATTAAAGATATAATTTTTTAGTCTATTTTAAAATTAAAAATATATTTTTATTTTATGACTATAAAGTGATCAAGCCAACCTGCAGGCCTTAGGCGTTTTGTACATGTCTAATAATAGCTAATGATTCCACGCAACGTGAACTTCTACATGATACCACAATGTAGGATTGTACGAGTATTTAGATCTGGTGGGTGGAACCTTTCTTGGACTTGTTTTTGTGGTATTTTTGTTTTGAACATATATTAAGAAATTTAGAAGTTTGTAAAAAAGTTAAAATTTCCATAAATTCTAAAATAAATAAAAAAATCGATGGCCCTCATGGCCTCATCTCGACCAATTAATTAGCATGTAGAACAAATAATATGTAGAGAGATAAAATTATGTACAACAAAATCTTGTTTTGTTAAAATTCAAAAATTTATTAATTAATAATAGTTTTAATATAATTAAAAATATTCATAATTATACTGATTAAAATTAAAATTAAAATTAATTATAATGTTTTAACTTTCAAAATGCAGAAAATTGACTTCAAAATATATGAAGTATCTTTGGTATTTTATTAAAAGTATGTCTATTATTTTATCAAATATTATAGTTAACTTTATCCGAAAATAACCATTATCCCATTCTCTCATTTATATTATATAATAATTTGAATTCTAAAACTTTTGAGAAATATCTAGATTTTTCAAATAATTTCAAAGTCATTTTCATGAAATTTATGTACTTCAAAATATGTATGAAAAAGAAATTAGTCCAATTTCAATAATCTTTTTTTTATTGTGTTAAAAAAATAAGAAAATAATGTGGTAAATATTTATTTGTTGCATAGCCCATATTTATTTGTGAATGATTATGAATTATTGTCTGCCAAATGTGGAAAAAACAAAAAAACCAGAAAAGAAGAAGAAGCAAGTGTGGTTAAGATAATGAGAAGAGAGAGAGATTAAGTTAGCATCATAAGATTTTCTCCATAAGATAATGGAGCCGTTTATTTATTTATGCAGCTATTAGCAAACGCGCACCTAAATTTATATTGGACTACTCTCATATTTACTTCTCCATAGGCCCCTCTATATTTAGATACTCCCTCTATTTTAAAAAGAAAAAAAAACTCTATTATGCTATGTTTTTTCATAAAAATAATTTACTTTTTATTATTAATAATATAAAATAATATAATATTCTTGAATTTATTACTCTATTTCATAATTATATATACAATTTAATTTTTGAGATCAAAAGACAGTATATTAAATTTTAAATT
The DNA here is from genome assembly GCA_947179155.2 of Hedera helix. NCBI lineage: Eukaryota > Viridiplantae > Streptophyta > Magnoliopsida > Apiales > Araliaceae > Hedera > Hedera helix. The sequence continues at coordinate 11,103,704 of OX359269.1, forward strand.
AATATGAATTTATTTAATTTTGATTGATACAATTATTATAATTGTATAGTATATAATAAAAACTATGAATCACATCTTTATTTCATTTTATATTTTTATGAGTCATACAAATTTTAAAATTTAATAAATCGTCGCTTTACCTCAAAAATTAAATTGCATTTCTAGTTTTAAAACAAAAATAATACTACTTTTCTTTATTTCTTTTAATATTATGGACCTTGCTGTAAATCGACAATCATTATTTTTAACAAATTATATGTGTATATTGAAAATTTAACAATATCTCACCAAATTTGCATTCTTAAATTTAAGAATTTTACGAACCCTATGATCAAGGGTGGATTTAGAATTACAAGTCAATAAGAAAATTTTAAAATGAAAAAAAATAATATTATTTCTACTTAACAAACCAGACTAATTTATGTGCATCGAGTAAACCTATAAGGCTACAATATCCCACCAGCTTAATATCGAAGCAATGTATGAATCTCTCGAGGAGACTCACAATTACATCTATTCATAGAGAATTAATATTTTTATAAATAAAAATAATAATTGTACGATTTTTTTTTTATAAAAATATTAATTTTTACTTGTAAATATAATAGTTTTATTTTTATTTTTTATCTATAATATAAAGTCATCATGGACAATTTGATGTCACCATGTCATGATTTTTTTTTCTTTTATTTTTTTAAATTTAATTGTATTACTATTATTTTTTTTTATTAATTTTTTATTTTATCTCACATAATTTATACACACCGCCTGTGTAACGAGGTGCTGGCTATTTATCGATTCTCTAGTCCAATTATTTGAGATTGGACCAAATAATAAGCTTTAGAGTGATCGAGGAGAAGAGATATGGGCTCCATTTTAGGCAGTGCACAACCTACGCGGCCACAAAACTAGTAATAACAATTAAGTTTGAGCCACGTTCAGATGCAGATGGTTGGTTGCATAAACCTTATACATGTGTACTTTTGTATTGAACCCAACAAACAAGAAAAATTATACGGTATTTTTGGAGTATTATCACGTGATACTTTAAGTCAATTACATATTATCATTTCAGTATGTACAGTAAGTTCAGATATGAAAGGCTCACTGAATAACTTCTCCAACAGACAGGGACGAAGCTACATGTCATTTTGTGAGGTGAATTGACCCCACTATAAAAAAATAATTGCATTATAATTTAGGATAAATTTTAATTTTTTTTAAGTATTATATATAAATTAATCCCACTCAAATTTTATAAATTTTCTACTATACGGAGTCAAATTGAAAATTTATAACTTTGTCAATCAAATTTTAATCACATATGATTTTTATCCCCTCAATATATGCATCCCTCTCTATAATATTTTTAACTAAATAATAATCTAATTTATATTATTTTTTGCAATAATTAATTAATTAATTAATTATGAACAATTATGATTAGAAAAGTCTATTATGAGTCAATATAGTGTATATATACCATATATTATTAATTATTATATTGTCATTGTAATATATATATATATATATATATATATATATATATATATATATATATATATATATATATATGACCATAAAGTACAAAAGTAATAAAAAAATTGGCTCAGGATCGTTGCCCCCGAACCCTCGCCAAATTATTTATAGATTAATAATAATTTTGACCCTATTAAAAAATAGTCCTGACTTCGTCACTGCCAACAGAAATGTAAAGGGCAATAATCTTTGTTATTTCATCTTTTTGTAAAAGAAAATGATTCAATCGGTTTATGATTTTTATCTGAATTATTATTATTATTATTATTATTATTATTATTATTATTATTATTATTATTATTATTATTAATATTTTGCTAGTTTGAATTAAATTTTAACATTATTGCCTTTAACAAGAATATATCCTAATACCTCATGCACTGAATTATTGGTGTTCACTGAGTCATGCATGGGCACTGAAAACTACCAACTAGTATTTCTATTGTACATAGTCATTGTTATTGTAAGAGTAGGTATAATAAGTTAATTTTTTGAATTAAGATGCGATTTTCAGATAAACATATATGAATCTGGTATATATATATGTTAAGATTATAATATTTGATGTATTTTTATAAATGTAATGAATGTTGTTTCTATTTTGTAACTTAATTAATCAAAAAGTATAGTTTTTTTTAAATAAATTATTTTGAAAAATACAAGAGATAAAAATTCATTTTTATCTCTAATGTTGTTTCTAAAGTTGTAGATATTTATAATTACAGTAGATAAAATTTCTCTTCCCAAATATTATTATTATTATTATTATTATTATTATTATTACTACTACTACTACTACTACTACTACTACTACTACTACTACTACTACTACTACTACTAAATGTGGAAATGCTCTTATAATTTAAAATGAATGGAGTGTTATTTATTGTGAGCCTGCTAATAGGCACCCAAAATTATTAGGGAGATTTACATTTATTAGTATATTTTTAAAAAATATTACAACAAAAGTGCATACATAAAATATTTATAAAATTAGTGCATCTTTAATATTTAATTTTCAAATTAGTGCATTGTTATTCCTTTAATTTAGTTAGGTGATTTAATGGGTAGTTGGTTCCAAATTTCAAAATTTAAAATTCAAATTACTTAAAAAATTGAAATAAAAAGTTAAACAAACTATCCATAAAAAGGGATCCAATTAAATTGGACATCTCAAATTTTTATCTATTCTCAGTGTTTCTCTTTCAAGTAAATCAGCCAGTCATGGCGAAAATCAACAACAAGTAGCCAAACACTAATATGAAGATTACCAAACACTATTATGGAGGTAAACAAACACTATTATGGAGGTAACCAAACACTGTTATGACAATTATTTGTTGCAATAAATTTAGGTAACCAAATACTAGTATAGAGGTTGACGCAGTTCTACGACGCCAACACCACCAACCCCACTGCCACCGTCACCTTTATCTGTGACCAGTTCGTCGCCGTCTCCAATCGCTTCAACGACACCGATTACGCCATCGATTCCACTTACCTCCTCTTCTCCTCCTACCTCGTCTTCTTCATGTAGCTCGGCTTCGCCTTGCTTTGCGCCAGCTCCGTCTGTGCTAAAAATACCATGAACATCATGCTCACCAACGTTCTCAACGCCGCTGCCGGCGACCTCTTCTAGTACCTTTTCGGCTTTGCCTTTGTCTTTGGCACCCCCTCTAATGCCTTCATATTCACGCTCATGGTGGCGTTAATGGAGTTTTCACGTTCATGGTAGGATTTCTCGATTTTTCTAAGTAACCAAACACTAATATAGAGGTAACCAAACACTATTATTGCGATTTTTTATTACAGTAAATCTAGGTAACCAAATACTAGTATGGAGATAACCAATTCCTGAATGTGTAGTAACTAATTTTTTCGTACAGTAACTCTAGGTAACCAAACACAGTTGGTAACCAAACCTTCATATCAAGGTAACTAAACCTTTATACCAAGGTAACCAAAATCTGAATTGCCGGCGATTTGCGGTGGAGGAGGATGATGTAGCGGCGGTGCAACCAAAGACTGTCGGAGATTTGCGGCGGAGGAGGATGATGAAGGGGAGGCAGCAGCGGATGAGGATGATGAACATAATGATGAAGGTGAGACGGCGGAAGAGGATAATGAAGGGAATGTGGAGATTCGCGGCGAAAACGATGATGAAGAAGGTGAGGAGGAGGCGGAGGAAGATAATAAGGAAGATGAAGATTATAATAGATAAGATAATTTTTTTGTTTTTCATTCCTTTTGATTTGAATTTTGTATTATGAATTTATTTTTGTTGTTAGATCTCAAAGATTTGAATTTGAATTATTAATTATGGTAGTTATTTATCCTTGATTTTAGGTTTCCTTATTAATGTGAAATTGAATGATTTGAATTTGTTACCCTCTTTTTATAATTATTTTATAGATACACTAATGATGTAATTATTTTTTAATTATTGTATATTTATGTAAATAACCCAAATTATTACTCCTATAGTTCAGTAATGCTTTGTGTTTTTATATTATTTCAACGCAAAAAACAGGCATAAGCCCATACAGCCCAAATAAAAGCTAGATAATGGATCACACATACTGAAGAGGACATCAAGAAATTGATCAGGGATAGGATATAATTATGCATATAGGGCAAAACGAATATATGGCTCATTATAATTAAACATCGTTATACATGAGGTCCAAAACGATGTAATATTTAAAAATAAAATAATAAAATATTTAAATACATTAATAAAAATTATAAAAAATAAAAATAATATTAATAAATAAGTGCATCTATAGCTAAATTTAACTACGACATATCACAACTTTCTTTTCTCATACAAACATACATACATACGTACATACATGAGTGTGTCTTCGTGTTAAGCACAAAATGAGTTAGTATTAAAATCGATTGGATATTTGTGTTGATTATGTAACGATATCAGCGATAGATTATTGATTATGTATCAATCTCATTATCCAACCTCCTCATTTCGCCGCTCTCATATGCGTTCCCAGTACGACTAAATAATCGACCGATTACTCGTAATGCCCTATATCTTTATAAGGGTATTACTTTCAATTAACTAAAATTAGTGAACAGACTGGTTTATTCAATCCCTCCCCTCTAAAAATGAAAAATATAATTTTAAGTTGATAACATTCCAATAGGAATACAACATTCCGGTAGGAAAAAATAAACCAAACAGTTTATTAATCATTTCAATAAAATGATTCATTCCATTCTCCCTCCCATTCCACCAATCCAAACGTAACATTAATGTGGGGTAGTAGGGAGCATTCTAGCACTGAAGTCTAAAAGTACTTACGTAGGTATTGCATATGGAAAGGCAATTCAACAATGCTTTGTGCTTTTACATTATTTTAGCACAAAAAATAGGCAAAAGGCCATAAAGCCCAAATAAAAGCTAGATATTGGATCACACATAATAAAGAGGATATCAAGAAATTCATTAAGGATATGATATATATATGCATATAGGGAAAAACAAATATATGGCTCGTTATAATTAAACTTGGAGGCCCAAAAGCATGTAATATTTGATAATAAAATAATAAAATATTAAAATATATTAATAAAAGTTATGAAAAGACAAAAATAATATTAATAAATAATTGCATTTATAGCTAAATTTAACTACGACATATCACAACTTTCTTTTCTCATACATACATACATACATACATACATACATACATACATACATACATAAATAAATACATACATACATATTATGTGAAATTCAAGTAGGCACATTTTCTATTAAGACTTCAGTATGCTGTATTATTAATTCAGCTTGTCAGATTACAGTTTTATCAGGACTGCAGAAAACTGTTTATTGTTGTGATTTTGAAAATTATTTTGCTTGTATTAAATGAAGATTTGAGTTTAAATAAATAATTTTTTGATGTATTATATATATTAAGGTATCAAGATTGTTTTTTACAATTCAAAGTTGAAACGTGTAATGAACAAATAAAGTAAGACAATCAGTCACGTGAAAACAAGGAATTTTTATGTGGTTCGACCCCTATCATTTATTCTAGTAGCCTAATCCACGTCCAATACCAACTAATATTGGAGACTCTTCTAATAATCAACTTGGTTTACAATAAAACCCATTTTACAAAGCAAGTGCCCACAACCCTTGAGGACTTATCATGCCCGAGCACTTTTTCTCACCTTGTGCATCTGTGCACCCTAAGCACTTATGCTCACCTAGAGAACTTATCCTCATCGAACACTTTTGCTCACCTTGTGCACATATGCACCCCAAACACTTATTCTTACCTTGAGGACTTATTCTCACCGAGCACATATGTTCACTTAAAACTTGTTTGTAACAACCTTAATCCAAATCGGATTAGATACTAAATACTTTAAAATAGATATAAGTGATTACACAATGAATTATGATCAAAGCAATAAATATATCACAATTCAATGTTCAGTTCTATGTGCAATGATCAAGTATTATATAAAGAAAGATATTACCGGTTAAGCTCAAGTTTTCACTAAGCTGTAAACGATTTGATATTACTTGAAATACCACAGCTTGATTGATTTATACTATCCTTCACAAAAAATGATCTTGTTTTAAGAAAGTATGTGAGGAGTGGTTTGCATCAATGTATTTCAGTGTATATTAGTATCTCATCCACGGCTAGTGGACTGATTATCTTTTTATATCCAAAGAAAATATAGTTGTTATGATTAGAACATGAAAACTTGAAAATAGTTTATTTTTCAAAAACACAATTCTAGAAAATCAGTTTGATTCCAAAACAGATCTTCAGCATTTTTGGAAATTAATAATAATCAGATTTGAAATAAACTAATTTCTAACATGATTTCAGTAGAGATATCTTATCATATAGCTGATAGGTGTAGATTTAGTGCAAGAGAGTTTCCTGCCCATAAATCAAGTTATGATCAAATCCCTTTAGCTGACATAATTGATTTAGTAAATATCTATATTGATTAGCTCAATCAATTATGATATTATGGAAAGCTTAAATTAATGAACCACCCGTATCCATCATAACCCTTGATTTTTATTCCAATATTCAACAGATTTGTTTTTAGCTTAATCATGGAAAATTCAATTGCTTTAATTAATAAAGCTTCAATAAGCACAATCTCATGTAATTAATATAACAGATTATAAATAAGATCTTTTTAGAAAATATGTTTTCGATTAAGCTTATTTAAATATAGAAATGATTTATAATATGTTTTTCAAGAATAAATATTGTTTCCTAACCAAGTTTATCTTTGAAAACTCGATTATTACTTCCATTCTATGAGCTTTGAATGAAATACAATTTAATGCTGAGATCTTACATGGATACTTAGAAGCCCAAAGAAAATCTTTATAATCTTTTGTTTAGAACTTTTTGGAATTCTGCAGTAAGAATCCAGTACATTATCCAGCTTACTATATTCATATATCACATATCCTGTTAGCTTCTACATAACAGCGCTGCAACGCTTGTAATGACCAAGAATTCTGTGTAATAAATTTTTTTATGGAATGAAAATTATGTCATTTTACTTTGTGCAAAGATGTGAGGAGGTATATATATATATGAAAAAGGGAAATTAAAAATGTTATGTGGTAATCGCGAGTAATGCATTACGCAATTTGTTACCTAATGAATTGATTTAATTAGAGAACCAAATGGGTGATTATGCGTTTTAAATTATTAATTACGTGGGATAAGATTTAATTACTAAATTGAATATTGACCCAGCTTTGGATATGTGATTATACTAATTATGTGATTTAATTAATTAATGAAGGCATGGAAGGAAGACTCAATAACTATTTTAATTGACTTAAGTTATCAAATTACTATGATTGGGGAAACATTTTTATAGGTAAGCCCAAATCAATTGGTAAATTAAACTAATGTTTCAAGTAATTAAACCCAAGAGTTAAAACAACCCAATATGATCAATTTATCAAGTTAATTTGGAGGTTTCACTCAGCCTAAATTTCAGCAGCCCAAAACCTTGATTAAAAACCAAGTGTACAAGTTTTAGCTGGGATAATTATTCTGGGACAAAACCAAGGAGAGAGGCCAGTTGAATGTGCACTTGAATGGCCATCATGATAGCAGCCATGCATGTGTTCTTTTTGGCTGCCCAATGGAGCAGTTTCGGTGGCTCAAGGGTGCAGTTTGCAGCCCTTTTTGGGGGCAGAGATGTGATGATGAAGCAAGGTTTGAGTGGAGTTCTCTATAACCCTCAAGAGTTGTTGGAAGAGAGCTCATCCTCTTTAGTACTCAGCCTTTTTTTCACAGACCAAGACCCTTGCCTTCCTTTCTAATACTAAGAGTTGTTAAGAGAGTATTTTAAGAGGAGGAAGAGAGAAAGAGCTCCAAAAGTAGGAAGGTATTCCAGCCCTCATTATTTCAACGCAACTAAAAACAAGCACTCTAACTATCAAGCCTAGCTTAAAGGTTTAAAAGTCTTTCTATCTTAAACCTTTAGATTAATATATTCATAAATTAGTTCATAAGGTTGTTTATGATGGTACTTTTGTTTTGGGAGGTTGTTATGAATTTGAGGGACATGAAGGACTCAGTGATATAAGGTGGACAATATGGCCGGAGTTTAGGTGCTCTATGTGGATATGCATGTGTAATTTTCTATAAACTATTACATGCATACTATGTGTTTGATCAAAGTTCTTAACGAATCATTTTACTAGATCTTGGCATTCAAAATACTGATTTTTAACCAAAGAAATTGCTATGTGTTGTAAATAGCGTGTTTAAATTAATGAGATATATACATGTGACCTTAGGTGAGCCATATTGGTATTTTAAGGTTGACAAAAAGAAATGTGTATCAACCTATATTGGTCAAGTCATTGCATGTACTATTATTTTCTTAGCCTTGTCTTAAAACTCTAAGTGATCTAAATGATGGTTTCATCATAATGTAAAGGATTTGTTAAGTGACCATGTAATCTATGTGTTTATGATTAAAGATAAGATGTATGATATGTGTTTCCTTCATGATTCAAGAAAGATGTGTAAATGAGCATGAAGAAAATTTTAAAACCTTGTGTAAAGACTTTTCAAACTTAATAGTGGTTGTATGGGTGTTATGATCTTATGATGCCAAAATGGTTTTCAAAGTTTCATAGTAGTTGAGCATGTATGTGTTTACCAATAAAGCATGTTGTATTGAAAAGATTCAAGTTATGTGCAATGTGGTATGAAAAAGGTTTTCAAAATTAAATAATGTCAAACATGTTTTGTAGTGGAAGTGACTCAAGAAATGCATGTTAGAAGTTTGAAAAATAAGTGTATATGTGAGGTATATGATGATTGAGATCACTAGTATGCCTTAAAACATCAAAAGTTAGATAATCTGTTGAATGTTAAAAATCTGGGCCGAGTCCACCTGTGCCTAAACTTACTGTCCGGATTTTTGTACTAGAGCGCACCTGCGGTGAACCCAGCGTAGCTGCGCTCGACCCTACTACTTTCAGGTTGTGTTCCCCCCCCCCCCCCCATATTTTTGTTATGTGGTTGTCATGTATGCCTATATGTGAGATAGTTGACTTGCATGAATAATATAACATGTAATCTAAACCTTAGTTGGCTATAAGTATGAAAATGAACCAAATCATTAGGTGTTTTGAAGACTTAATACTAAGTTATGAACTACGTATCAAAGAAAATTAACTAATGTGATATGTGGTATGTGTAAGCATAAATGAGAATGATTACTAGCAATATGAGCAAATGTGCATAAGCTTGATTGATAAATGGTCACGCATTATGTGTTTAAGATAGTCAAATTATATAAGTAGAGGATGAATGATATGTGTTATATGGGTTATAATCGATATATGTATGATTGATTGTAAGGTTACGTTCTAGGCGTAAATCGAACTTGTATATTAAATCTAGTATGCATCAAAGTTTAATGATCAAATTGACGTCTATGATCTAAACTAATTAGTGGGTCGACATTGTAATTATATACGTAATAGGCTTAACGAAGTATTAACATTAAGCATAAACGAGGATCGAGACAAGTTTCCTTTACTCATGTACACTTTATTATTCCGTGCAAATATTTTGATTTTATGTATCCCTATTCGAACTCATTATTCAAGGTTCAAATATTTGTTATGCCATGATTGCACTTACGTGCATTTCAAACGTCATTCAATTATTGAACTGACTTTAAGTTTTAAAGTCCTTAAGCAAAAACTGTTATGAAAATGTTAGTCTAAGCCATTGTTCGACTAGATTAATAATACCATAATAATTCGAATTCTATAATTCTTAATGCTAAACCAAACCATATTGTACTGGTTTGGTATCTGTTAAAGCTGAAATGAACAACGCTCTTAGTAGGGGCTTAAAATTTATGAATTTGGATATAATTTCTATATGGCGTGGTTGCACCGCTAGATATTTTATATTGTATACAATGTATTCGTACGATGGGCTGATCCCCCAAAGTACACATCTTTGGTTATTATCAATTGTAATATAAATTGTTAATAGCCTTAACGTTATCAATCTTATGAACATTGGGTATTGTCATTCTTTATTTAAATGTCAATAATCTTAACAAAGTTTAAGGTCAATCAACCATCAGCATGAAAATTCCTCATTCGGAAATCTAAGGTAAATGCCTATGTGTCTTTATTCTGGCTATCCTCAATTGTTGATGTTTTCAAAAACGTTATCTATATTCATGATTTTAATGTCATAAACTATTTTACATACTTGCTGAGGCATTGTTGCTCACACTTGCTTAAAACTAAACCTTTTAGCTAAGCCCGAGATCTTAGAAGATTCCAAGAAGGACAAGGGTAAAGGAAAAGCCAAGGAGTAACATTATCATCGTTCCGTTTAAGTTTAATTATGTTGATTCAGACTTTTTATTATGATGTCACATTTTGTAATAAAGGTTAGTTAACCTAGGATATTATGTTTTTCGTAAGATGAACAATGTATTTAACATTGTATTTAATGATTGAATAGGTAGATAGTTGTGTGTTGGATGTTGTACTGTGAGCACCAAACACGGGGTTTAGAGAACTCGAATTTGGGAGTGTCATAGATTGGTATCAGAGCTTATAGGTTATAAACCTTAGGTGGGGGAAGAACTTTAAGAATATGATCGTTGAGAAACTCATTTCGAGTTGTAAGAAGTAAATTATGGAAAATTCATCAAGTACTAAAATTAATGAACATATGTGATTATGTGCAAATAAAAGATTGTTACAAAGGGCTAATTAAGTCATTCTTGTGGTACCATAGGATGGCTAAGAAAGGTGAGTCTAGTCTAATCTATGAGGAAGAGCCACAAGTGGAGCAAGTGGTGGTAGAGGAGCCAATTACAGCGGTGTCAGTTACTATAGTGGCACCTCTTTCTGACAGTGAGCCCGAGGCAGAAGATGAGGGAGATGAGTTAGGATCCTCGGATGGACCGTTGCCATCAGAGGAGGATTTCTATAAACAACATATAGATAGGATTCAAGAGCGTGAAGACAGGGTCCAACAGCTTAAGGCAAATGATCAGGTACATCAGTACATAGAAGAGTAATACAAGTCGCTGGTACATCAACTAGTGGCAAGGAACACCAAGCTCAATGAGAAGCATCACGAGGCAGAGCATAAGATAGTGAATCTACAGAACGAGAAAGAGGACATTCATGCCTATTGGGATAAGGAAGTTGCTGCTAGAATTCGGTTGAGTCATCAAAGGGATGATGCCATGAACAGAATCCATGACCTGAAGAACGAGGTTAGAGGCAAGAGCGCAAAAATGGACAGGATGAGTTACGCTTTCAAGATCGCCTTTGATAGGTGGTAGTCCAAGATTCACCACTATCCGGTGAAGGAGGGATAGAGCCGACGCATGGTGAGTCGGAAGAGGATGATGGAGATGGGAGATTAAGAATACAATAGCACCAAAAAATGTGGCATGCTTTATCCTTAGTTTTTAAATTTGTGCCTATGCTATGTAATTTTGTGAATCCCAAGACTTTTAAGCATCAAATGGGATAGTTTATTTTATACCCCTTCTTTTGTATTATTAGGGGTTATTCTATTAAAGTCTAACTTTTCTGTTAAGGGCAAGGTTATGTAAATCCAAATCGTATGTGGTCGAAAGGATATTATGATTATATGTTAAAAAGATGTAAGTGCTAGGCACTATTTGAAATGTATATGAATACAAACATCTTTATAATTTATATTTTAAAATGACTACATATTAGAGTTAAATTAAAATGTGTTACGTGAACGATAAAAGAATAACCAAATAAATTTTTATTAAACATAAAATGCCGCCAAGAAGGAGAGCACGACCACCATTAACTCAAGAGGAGTAAGTTAACACTGTACCGGGTCCAGTGAACCCTATGCAACAGTTTGTTGATTTGCTAGTCGATGCACTACAAAATAAAATCGTAAACCCTATAGAGGCACAACCCCCAGCGGGTCATCTGGTCAACTTCAAAGATTTCAAGATAGTAGGACTTCCAAACTTTGGAGGGACGACTAATACGATTGAAGCTCAGACGTGGGTTAACGAAATGGAGAAATTTTTTGAAGTAGTCAAGGTAGCAAAAGAACAAAAGATCTCTTTTGCTACATTTATGATAAAAGGGGAGGTAGATTTCTGGTGGCAAGCCAATAATAATAGAGCTAGAGAGGGAATAATACCGTGGGAAAGGTTCAAGGAAATATTCTTTAATATATACTTTCCTCAAACGACTCAAGACATTATGGAAGTCAAGTTTCTGAAACTGAAGCAGGAAAATATGACGATGCCAAAATATGCGGTGAAATTTAACGAGTTGGCGAGATTTGCTCTACACCAAGTGGAAATTGAAGCTATAAAACCAAAAAGGTTTAAGCAGGGGCTAAAACCTTGGCTCTTCGATAAGGTTTTGATTTTCCAAATTTGTACCTTCACAAAAATATTAGAAAATGTAATAATAGCGACATGAGGCGACGATTCTTTAACCAAGTACAATCAGGAGAAGAAAGGAAAAAAAATTGATGGCAGGAATAAAGAGAGGAGTAATAGTGAAGGCAACTTCAATAAGAGGAAGTGGAACAATAGCAACACCAATACTGTAAGCAAACAAGGGGAGTTTAAGAAAAAGAATGAAGTTTATGGCAATTGCGAAAAAAAGTCACTAAGGAGTATGTATGCGAGGGAAGAACGTATGCTATCAGTGCGGGCAGGAGGGGACATGGCTCCTAACTGTCCTACTCTGAAGGTGAGCAGAAGGTTTTTTTGTCTGGGATGATTTGGGTCACCAGATCATGGATTGCCCGAAGAAGAAAACTTAAGGAAGTAGTGGAAATAAGGGGAACAACAACGGAATGCTCATTATTGGCAGACCGACCTAGTCCAACTGACCAATAGCACACACATTCAACATGACAGTGCAGGATGCTATGACATCAAAGGAAGTTGTGTTAGGTACTATTCTAGTCAATAATATAACTACTTATGTATTATTTGATTTGGGTGCTACTTGTTCATTTATATCTAAGGAATTTGCTTAACGGTTAGACTTACCCTGGGAACAATTAGAAAAACCTCTAAGCATAGAAGTTGCGAATAAAGAAATAATTTCGTAAGTCACGTTCATAAAAACTGTAGCCTAGTGTAAGGGGTCAGAAGATGTCCGCGGATTTAATTCTTACCCGATTAGGAGAATTCGACGTGATACTTGGAATGGATTGGTTGTATAACTATGGGAAGTAATTGACTATCAGAAGAAATGTGTAAACCTTCAGACTCCAAACAAGTCTAAGGTAGTGTTTTACGATAGTAAATTGCCGAGGCAGTCGGTTTATCTGACGATGATGCAGGCTAGAAGAATGTTAAGGAAAGACTATGAAGGCTATTTAGTCCACATTATAGATACCCGAATGACGGAAGCAGAAATGGGACAAATACCGGTTGTAAGTGAGTTTATGGATGTATTTCTAAAAGAGTTGTCGGTCTTCTGCCTGATAGAGAAATCAAAATCATAATAGATTTAGTACTGGAAACAGCGCAAAATTTTAAAGCACTGTACTGAATGGATCCGGTGGAAATGAGAGAGTTGATGGTTCAACTCCAAGAATTATTAGACAAAAAGTATATTCAACCGAGCGTGTCTCCATGGGTAGCACCAATGTTATTCGTGAAAATGAAGTACGAATCGTTAAGACTTTGTATTGACTACCGAGAGTTGAACAAAGTGACGATCAAGAACAAATACCCATTGTCAAGAATTGACGATCTCTTTGACCAACTAAAAGGGGATCGATATTTTTTAAAAATTGATTTACAGACCGGTATTACCAGCTGAAGGTCAGAAATGAGGATGTGCTAAAGACAACATTCAGGACATGTTATGGCCATTACGAGTTCCAGGTAATGTCGTTTGAATTGACAAATGTGCTAGTAGCTTTCATGGATATGATGAACCGGGTGTTCAAGAATTATCTAAATAAGTTTGTGGTAGTGTTCATAGATGATATTCTGGTCTATTCCATGACGAAGGAGGAACATGATGAACATTTAAGAGCAGTATTGGAAACTTTGAGGAGTGAGCAATTGTATGCGAAATTCTCAAAGTGTGAATTTTGGTTAGAAATAGTGTAATTTTTAGGGCACGTCATTGATAATGAGGGAATATCAGTAGACCCAACAAAGGTAGAAACGATAATAAATTGGGAATAACCGAGGACGCCAATGAAAACAAGGAGTTTCTTAGGATTAGCAGGATACTACCGAAGATTTATAAAGGATTTCTCGAAGTTATTGAGACCATTGACGAATTTGACATGGAAAGCGGTGAAATTCGTGTGGACAGAAAAGTGTGAAGAGAGTTTTTAGGAACTCAAGAAGAGATTGAGCGATGCGCTAGTATTGTCATTGTCAGATGATATTGGTAGTTTTATGGTGTACAGTGATGCGTCGCACAAAGGGCTTGGTTGCGTTTTGACGCAGCATGCCAAGGTAATAGCATACAACATCACAACAGTTGAAGGATTATGAAAAAGGATATCCTACGCATGATTTGGAATTGACAACCGTAAGTTTTGCCTTAAAGATATAAAGACACTATTTGTATAGAGAAAAATGGGAGATATACACAGACCACAAAAGTTTAAAGTATATCTTCACTTAGAAAGAATTGAATATGAGGCAGAGAATGTGGTTAAAATTAATCAAGAACTATGATTGTGAGATTCTATACTAACCCGGGAAGACTAATATAGTCGCTGACGCTTTAAGTAGAAAGGGTTGAGAATGGTTAGAAATATTGACAGCTCAGGATAAGCTAATTAAAGAAATGAAGAGAATGGAAATAGAAATGAAGTATCCGAAAAAGTCGGAAGAAAAATTATTTATGATGAAAACTCGTCCAACTTTATTGGATCGAGAAAGGGAAGCCCAGGATCAAGATAAGGAATGCAACAGTATAAAGAAACGGGTGTCTGAAGGGAAATATACTAAGTTCAGGCTGGATAATGATGGACTACTTAGAATTGAAGGTAGAGTGTGGGTACTGACAGTGTTCGAACTAAAATAGGAGATTCTAAAGGAGGCACACAGCTTAAAGTATTCGATTCATCCAGGCGATACGAAGATGTACCAAGATATTTGTTAACACTTTTGGTGGGATAATATGATGAGGAAAGTTACAGAGTGTGTTAGTAGGTGCTTAACTTACTAGCGAGTTAAAGCAGAACATCAAAGGCCAAGTAAATTATTGCAGCCATTGAAAATTCCAGAATGAAAGTGGGAGCACATAACAATAGATTTTGTGATAGGCCTCCCAACGACTCAGAAAGGATATGATGCAATTTGGGTGATTGTGGATCAACTTACGAAGTCAGTACACTTCTTGCCGATCATGATCAGATTTGACTTGGATTAGTTAGCCAAAGTATATGTCAAGGAAATAGTCTCAAGGCATGAAGTCTCGGTATAGATCGTGTCAGATCGAGATCCGCGATTCACATTAAATTTTTAGAAAGGTTTTCTAGGACGTATGAGAACGCAGATGAGGTTAAGTACAACTTACCACCCTTAAACTGACAAATAGAGTGAGAGAACAATTCAGACGCTATAAGATATGTTGAGGGCATGTGTTATGGACTTCAAGGGTAATTGGTATGATCATTTCCCATTAACCGAGTTTACTTATAATAATAGTTATCATGTTAGTATAGGAATGCCACCTTACAAGGAAATATATGGAAGACAGTGCAGAACCCCGCTGTGTTGGGATGAAGTGGGAGAACGCAAATTATCGGGGCCAGAATTGGTTCAGTAGACAACGAAAATTGTCAATGTGATAAGATCAAGGTTAGTTACAACACAAGATAGACAGAAGAAGTACGTCAATTTACATCGATAGAAACGAGATTTTGACATAGGGTCGTATATGTTTTTAAAAGTATCTCTCTGAAAGGGAAAGATAAGGTTCGGTAAGAAAGGAAAGTTGCATCTAAGATTTATATGACCTTTTGAAGTGTTAAGAAAGATAGGAGAGACAGCTTATAAAATAGGTTTACCTCCAAAATTAGAGCACGTTCACAATATTTTCCACGTGTCAGTTTTACGGCCTTATAAACAAGACTACAATCACGTAATAGAATATGAACCAATCTAATTTGAAAAGAATTTGACCTATGAAGAAGTTTCAGTTTAGGTAATTGACAGGAAAGAACAAGTTTTAAGAAATAAGATGATACCTTCTGTAAAGGTAGTTTGGAGGAACCACAAAGCTAAAAAAGCTACGTGAAAACTCGAGAAAAATATGCAAAAGTATTATCCCCATCTCTTTGAGAAGTCTTGTACTTGTGATTTTAGGGACAAAATCTTTATAAGGGGGGAGAATACAATGACCAAGAATTTTGTGTAATAATTTTTTTTATGGAATGAAAATTATGTGATTTTACTTTGTGCAAAGATGTGAGGAGGTAACTATATATATATATATAAATGAAAAGGAAAATTAAAAATGTTATGTGGTAATCGCGAGTAATGCATTACGTAATTTGTTACCTAATGAATTGATTTAACTCGGGAACCAAAGGGGTGACTATGCGTTTTAAATTATTAATTACGTGGAAAAAGATTTAATTACTAACTTGAATATTGACCTTAGTTTGGATATGTGATTATATTAATTATGTGATTTAATTAATTAATGAAAGTATGGAAGAAAGACTCAATAACTATTTTAATTGACCCAAGTTATCAAATTACTATGATTGGGGAAACATTTTTATAAGTAAGCCCAAATCAATTGGTAAATCAAACCAATGTTTCAAGTAATTAAACCCAAGAGTTAAAACAACCCAATAGGAACGATTTACCAAAGCTAATTTAGAGGTTTCACTCGGCCCTAATTAGCAGCCCAAAACCTTGATTAAAAAATAAGCATACAAGTTTCAGCTGGGACAATTATTCTTAGACAAAACCAAGGAGAGAGGCCAGTTGAGTGTGCACATGAATGGCCATCATGATAACAACCATGCATGTGTTCTTTTTGGCTGCCCAAGGGAGCAGTTTCTATGGCTCAAGGGTGCAGTTTGCAGCCCCTTTTAGGGTAGAGATGTGACGATGAAGCAAGGTTTGAGTGGAGTTCTCTATAACCCTCAAGAGCTGTTGGAAGAGAGCTCATCCTCCTTAGTACTCAGCCTTCTTTTCACGGACCAAGACCCTTGCCTTCCTTTTTAATACTAAGAGTTTTTAAGAGGAGGAAGAGAGAAAGAGCTCCAATAGTAGGAAAGTATTCCAGCCCTCACTAGTTCAACCCAACCAAAAGCAAACACTCTAACCATCAAGCCTAGCTTAAAGGTTTAAAAGTCTTTCGATCTTAAACCTTTAGATTAATATATTCACAAATTAGTTCATAAGGTTGTTTATGATGGTACTTGTGTTGTGGGAGGTTGCTGTGAATTTGGGGGTCATGAAGGACCTGGTGATATAAGGTGGACAATATGGCTGGAGTTTAGGTGCTCTATGTGGATATGCATGTGTAATTTCCTATAAACTAATTTTCTATAAACTATTACATGCATGCTATGTGTTTGATCAAAGTTCTCAATGAATCATTTTACTAAATTTTACATTCAAAATACTAATTTTTAACCAAAGAAATTGCTATGTGTTGTAAATAGCATGTTTGAATCAATGAGATATATACATGTGACCTTGGGTGAGCCATATTGGCATCTTAAGGTGGACAAAAAGAAATAAGTCTCAGCTTATGTTGGTCAAGTCATTGCATGTACTATTATTTGCTTATCCATGGAATATGAGAATCAAAAGATAAAGCTTTACCTTGTCTTAAAACTCTAAGTCATCTAAATGATGGTTTCATCATAATGTAAATGATTTGTTAAGTGACCTTGTCCTCTATGTGCTTATGATTAAAGATAAGATGTATGATATGTGTTTCCTTCACGATACAAGAAAGATGTGTAAAGACTTTTCAAACTTAATAGTGGTTGTATGTGTGTTATGATCTTATGATGCCAAAATGCTTTTCAAAGCTTTATAGTAGTTGAGCATATATGTTTTTACCAATAAAGCATGTTGCATTGAAAAAATTCAAGTTATGTGCTATGTGGTATGAAAAAGATTTTCAAAACTAAATAATATCAAGTATGTTTTGTAGTGGAAGTGACTCAAGAAATGCATATTCGAAGTCTAGAAAATAAGTGTATATGTGAGGTATATGATGATTAAGATCATTAGTATTCCTTAAAACATCAAAATTTAGATAATTTGTTAAGTGTTGAAAATCTAGTCCGAGCGCACCTACGCCCAGGAGGAGCGTAGCTGCGTCCAAACTTTCTGTCCGAATTTTTGTACTAGAGCGCACCTGCGGAGAAGGGAAGTGCACCTGTGGAGAACCCAGCGCAGC
The DNA here is from genome assembly GCA_947179155.2 of Hedera helix. NCBI lineage: Eukaryota > Viridiplantae > Streptophyta > Magnoliopsida > Apiales > Araliaceae > Hedera > Hedera helix. Next base: position 11,122,191 of record OX359269.1, read on the forward strand.
TGCGCTCGACCCTGCTATTTTAAGGTTGTGTTTTTTTTCATGTTTTTGTTATGTGGTTGTCAGGCAAGCCTATATGTGAGCTAGTTGACTTGCATGAATAATATAACATATAATCTAAACCTAAGTTGGCTAGAAGTATAAAAATGAATCAAATTGGTAAGTGTTTTGAAGACTTAATACTAAGTTATGAACTACGTATCAAAGAAAATTAACCAATGTGATATGTGATATGTGGTATGTGTAAGTATAGATGAAAATGACTACTAGCAATATGAGCCAATGTGCATAAGCTTGTTTGATAAATGGTCACGCACTATGTGTTTAAAATAGTCAAATTATATGAGTAGACGATAAATTCTGTGTGTTATGTGGGTTATGACCAATATAGGTATGATTGATTGTAAGGTTACGTGCTAGGCGTAAATCGAACTTGTATATTAAATCTAACATGTATCAAAGTTTAATGATAAAATTGACGTCTATGACCTAAACTAATTAGTGGGCCGACATTGTAACTATGTAGGGAATAGGCGTAATTAAGTACTAACGTTAAGTGTAAACGACGATCGAGGCAAGTTTTCTTTACTTATGCACACTTTATTATTCCGTGCAAATGTTTTGATTTCAAGTATCCCTATTTGAACTTGTTATTCAAGGTTTAAATATCTGTTATGCCATGATTGTACTTACGTGCATTTCAAACATCATTCAATTATTGAACTGACTTTAAGTTTTAAAGTCCTTAAACAAGTATAAACTGTTATGAAAATGCAAGTCTATGCCATTGTTCGGCTAGATCAATAATGCCATGATAATTCGAATTGTATAATTCTTAATTCTAAACCAAACAATATTCTCATTTAGATTGGTTTTCTTCTAGTCTATTATTTAAATAATTCATTTTTGATCGAACTAACTTCACTTGTCCAATTTAAATGGCTTAATTAGTTATTTAATCCACAACCAACTAAATAACTTTCTTGAACTAAAATTACACTTCTAGTTCCATAAGAACCTTACTGGTTTCACATTTAGTCATTTTCAATTTTCATTATTTCACATAATACTTAATTTGGGATATGTCTCAAAACATCTGTCACATTTCATTATTTTAATTTCCTTCATTTCAAATAACAAAAGCGCTCACACATTTCATAAAAATGTTTCCTTGAAAAGTGAACCATCGATAAAAACGACAAACGCTTAAATCATGCCTAATAATTCCCGCGATAATCCTTCAAGACAATATATTTCTTTTATAATTATATAATACATGTGCTGTGTCATATCATACGCTGATCGGATTACCGAAATCCATCATCATTTACCATTTATGCCCATAGTACCTTTTTTTTTATGACTTTTTCATCCTTACCTTTATTTACATTATATATATATGACAATTTTTATCATACATGCAGTTTTCATTCATTTTACTCATATTTGAGAGTATTATCTCTTGTATCTATACGTCGTATAAATACTTAATTTAGTTCAATCAATTATTGTTGATTCATTAATTAATTTCAGATATTTAAATCTCATAATCCTTATTATTCAGTTAATTCATAATATACAGATTAAGTTAAACTGTTATATCATTTCTGCATATTCTTTCATGCCTTACTTTGTCATTCTCTTAACCTAGTCTTTTAAGGCCAATACATCAAGCTGGTCGTTAATATTCATAACATAGGCTTAATTTAAGCATTATTTAATTATTATTTTTATTTTCTAAGTCTTAACTTTCCTTTTATTATTAAATCGTATATATATATATATATATATATATACATTCAACATACAATATCCTGACACAACACAGTGTTTTACTATAATTCTTTTCTAACTATCCAATCATAGGTATTACCTGTTATACTTTTCTCGTCCGTAGTCTTTCTACACCGATTTAAGCCATCTTGATTAAATAACAATTTAATCCATTCCTTTACACTTTCTATTTTTCTAAATTAAGTTTTAACTTTCAACCTTTATTAATTAACCAAATAAAGATCCTTATTTAGAAATTTTGTCAAAAATTTGAGATGTGACAGTCCTTCAAGTGAGTCGAGATGTACCATAGGATATTGCCCTACGGTCAGTAAAGACAAGGATTAGTAAAGTCAAGCTCTGATATTAAATGTAATTTTGTGTGTGCAAACCTAGAAGGAGGAGAGGGGGGGTGGGGGGTGGGGGGGGGGGGGGGGGGGGTTGAATAGGTGTTTAAGCTTAAACAATTATCATTGCGCTAATTTTTAATGTAACTATTATATTTTTATTATTTCTTATTTAATCTTTCGGTCCAAAATGATGTGTGCTCGTCAATTTGTATTTGATGTATAATTTTTCTGTCTGTGTGGGTACTTAAGTATACATTAACAAAATTTTTGACGCCTGCTCACGGAGTAAATTAAATAATGTAAATAAATTTAAATTCAATTAAAAAATCCTCTTTTAAAAAATTAATAAAATAAGTCAAGAACAAAGTATTTAATTATTTTATTTTACATTGGCCGGATGGAGCACTATACCTTTGCAAAGTAAAAGATGTGAGATTGAGCCCTGACATTGACAAAAATAAATGTGTGTGAGTTTAATTTTAGTCTGAATTAGTTAAAAAAAAATGTTAATTTTATAATGTCCTGTGAACTGACTTAATATTCATATAAAAATAAATTATAAAAATATTATTTTTATTTGTGAAAATATAAGCAAACTAAGGTTGTGTTTGTTAGGTAAAAGAAAAATATTATGAATTATTGTTTTTGCCAAATGTGAAAAAAAAATAAAAAAAACAAGTGTGGTTAAGATGATGAGAAGAGAGGGATTAAGTTAGAACAAAATTATAATCAAATTACAAAAGAAAGAATCAAGTTGTCAACATAAAGTATGGTTTTTCATAGTTTTATGGGAATAAGTTCTGTTGACGTGAAGACCTAAGAATAAAAGGGTCTTCATTGTGATTAATATACAAATGATTCATTCAATATGTCCTTTAAATTATAAAAAGTTTATGTCCACGCGTGCCTAAAATTATATCATTGTCACTACAAATACATGAATGCCCACTTGATAAAGCCAAACCAGCCGGCCAGTTCCACTTAGGTAAAAGAAAAATATGGACAAGACATAAAACACTTTTTTCCAGCCAACTCGCAGAAAATGGGCATCAACTTTAAATTATTTATTCGCATAAATCTACCAAATACAACCATATAGTAGTAGGGTCTTTTTAACATGTATCTTAAAGACATATGTTGAGCACGAGGATGGAGTCCACTACATATTGTTTATTTATATATTTGTAATGATTTCAATGCATAGGGTCTACTAATATATTATTTTTTTATGCATTAAATTCAGTACAAATGCATAAATAAATAATATTTAGTGAACTCCATCTCTTATTTTTTGTCCTTAACATGTGACCTTAGGGCACATGTTAAGAAAACCCATAGTAGTATCATAAAAGAGAAGTAGTGTATCAAGAAAGAACGAGGCAAAATAAGTTTATCCAAAGATGAATTTCTCACAAGTTGAAAGTTCCAGTGGCAGCTGTTTGGAAGGAGGCAGCAACTGCGATGCAAGAAATGAAATTATGGTTGGGTTTGATGACGAGACAAGAAAAGTAGTTGAGCAACTAATGGGAGCAAAGAGGCAGCTTCAAATTATCTCAATTGTTGGGATGCCTGGACTTGGAAAAACAACTTTGGCAAGAAAAGTGTACAATGATCCTACGATTGTGTATCATTTCTATATTCGTGCCTGGACCTATGTTACTCAGGTGCCTCGAAAGAGAGATCTCTTGCTTGGCATTCTAAGATCCGGGTTTGATTATAAAGATGAGGATGATGAAATAAGCGATGCAAAGTTAAGTGAAATGTTGAAAAGGAGGCTAAGCGGTCAGAGATATCTCATTGTTATGGATGACATATGGGATATTGGGGCTTGGAATGATTTGAAATGGTCGTTTCCAGATAACAAAAACGGAAGCAGGATTATGTTTACTAGTCGGCTTGCAGAAGTGCCTTTGACAGCTCAACCTCAGAGCTATCAACATCATTTGCGCTTGTTAAGTGATGAAGAAAGTTGGGATTTGTTACAACAAAAGGTCTTTCAGAAAGAAAGTTGCCCTTTAAGTTTGATGGATATTGGAAAGCAGATCACTAGAAAATGTCACGGTCTACCACTTACGATCGTTGTGGTAGCTGGAATTCTTGCAAATGATATGGCACCGAATTGGTGGAGCCAGGTTGCTAAAGATATGCGTAATTCTTATGATCCAAAGCAGTACATGGACACATTAGCTTTGAGTTACAACCATTTGCCTCGTCATCTGAAAGTATGCTTCATGTACTTCGCAGCGTTCCCGGAAGATTATGAAATCCCGGTGCAGAAGTTAATTTTACTATGGGTGGCCGAGGGATTTGTTCATAAAACAGGGGAAAATAACTTGGAGGACATAGCGGAAGGTTTCTTGAAAGATCTGATTGATAGAAGTTTGGTAATAGTTGCCAAAAGGAGCTCTGACGGTGGAATCAAAGCGTGTATTGTTCATGATCTCTTGCGTGACTTATGCTTAACAAAAGCCCACGAGGAGAATTTTTTACAAAGGTACGCGCGCTATATGAATTCTGTTTCTCCTCTTGAAACTCTGTTAAAAAATTGTATGCCACGTCGTCCGTTGTGCATCCATTCTCCAAATTCCCTCAGGGTGTTGGATTTATCATCCATGGTTATCCGACGTTTTCCCATAGAAATAGTGCAGCTAGAGGATTTGAGGTTTATTGCAGTTCGGATTAGGGGAGGAAGTATCCCAGCATCAATTTCAAACCTCCATTACCTTGAAACTCTTATTGTTGCAAAAGTCCATCAAAAAGGCGTTCTTGTACTCAAAGACATATGGAAGATGATAAATTTGAGGCATCTTGCTCTACATACCCCATTTTATTTTTTAGACACTTGCTTTAAAGAAGCAAAAGAATCATATGAAGAACTCGAAAACTTAGAAACCATCAAGTACTTGAATCCTTCGTCCAAATTTAATGACCAAATATTGGAAAGGACTCCCAATCTTCGAAAGCTGGGATTTCGTGGAGACCTTCCTTTGCAATCCTCAAAATATTTGATGCTTCCTAATTTAGGCAAGTTAAATCGTCTACAAAAATTGAAGTTGGTTAATATTCCTAGTTTCCAAGGAAGAGTTAATTGGAAGCCATGTACATTTTCTAGCTCATTTTTTTTCCCTGTGACTCTAAAAAAGCTTACATTAATAGAAACATTTCTAAAGTGGAATGAAATGGAGAAAATTGGAATGCTACCAAATCTTGAAGTTCTCAAATTGAAATATAAGGCGTTCTTCGGAAAACGGTGGGAAACAAGTGATGGCGGGTTTCGTCGGCTCAAATTCTTGGGATTGAAAATGCTGCATATTCAGCAATGGAATGCCTCTAGCGAACAATTCCCAAATCTTCGACATTTGAAGTTGGAGAAATGTAAGAAATTAGAGGAGATTCCATTAGGCTTAGGAGATATCTACCCCTTGGAGATGCTTGAGATAAGGAATTGTTCTTCAGATGCTGAGAAATCAGCACATAAAATCAAGGAAGATCAAGAGAGCAAGGGGAATGATCTGCTGAAGGTCTCAATTTCTCAGAGGACGTAAACACAAAATGTTATAGTGATGATGATAAGACCCCATGCTTGCTACCTACGTAATAATGAGCTTGTTGCAGTTAAATGTGAAGTGGTACAAGAGTAAAAACTTCCATAATTTAGGAAAAATTATTAAATGTTCGTGGGGCACCTGTCATGTGGTGCCTCACACTGTTCATGTGCTGCTATTTCAATATTTAAAGTAAAATCACTCAATAATCACTCATAATTTAGCCGATGTTAATTTTATACTCTTCATGTACAGTAAAAATTGACGTAGTAGTTTGATTTTTTTCCTAGTTAAATTAATCAATTTTATAATCAAAATTTATATTATTTTCTTGTAAATATAGGTGTAGAATATATAATAAGAACAACAATAAGAAGAAGAAAAAGTTGGCCGAGTTAACTAGATTTTTTGATTGGTCATGAATGAGTTGGCTTAGGAAATATATATTTTATTTCGTTATTTATGAAAATAAACTCTAAAAACTTTATAAAAAAACTAAAGCATATTGAAGGCCATTGGCCCAAGTGGTATTATCCTACCCATGGTATACTTACCACTAAAAACTCATTATATCTCCTTCAACAAGAGTTTTTTTTTTTTCCTTTATTTATTAAGAACTTTTCATTTTTACATGAGATAATGTTTAAAAAAATAAAATAAAAGTGTCCAATATTTTTGTAAATATAAAGTGATAATCAAAATTTGGGCCGGTCGAATAACATGCGAGAAACAATCAAATTGTGAAAATTAGTTTATTTTAATTTTCAATTAGTTTTAATTTATTGGCCTTTTCATTTATCAGCATTCATTACAATTTGTACTCCCACACTCATGTGGTGATTTTTTACCATTAAAAAATCTCATTGATATTAATATTAGGTATTTAATATTAGTTTAAAATTTCATTACTACTCATACACTAATTAATTACTTTTCATTATTTTTTTCTTAATTATCCCATCTTTAAGAATAAAATAGAAAATAATTAAATTTTTTCTCCTAAATATATATAAAATGACTTAGATTTAAAAAAAAAAAAAAAAAATTATAAAACAACTTATACAATGAAAAAAAAAGGAGTATCTATCATTTTTTTTACCCGTAATAGGATGACGTGCAATGTCATGCCTAGTGGCATGATCAAAGGCGATAATCATTACGAATGAAATTATTCACCAAATCGTGTGCCGTGTGAAACGTATCAACTAAGTTATTTTTAGTTGGTAATTAGTTGATTGACATAATTAGTATTAATTTTGATTTATTTAATAAAAAATCTAAAAATAATATTTAAAATACATTACAACATTTATCTAATACACATGACATGTGATTAGTTTAAAAAAAATTATTTAATTTTTATAAAACAATTAAGACTTTATCCCAATATTTTAAATAAAATAATTATTTTAAAAAAAAAATCTAAAAACTTATTTGATAAACATAACATGTGATTTAGTTGTTTGTTTGATTAAAAAAAAATTAAACATCACCGAAACAAAAGTATCAAAAAGATTTATCGTATAAACATAACATATAATTTAGTTTCACAAAATATTTATATATAGAAAAAAAAAACTAAGAGTTTGTTAATTTGTGATTAAGTTAAAATACTTGCAATGATTGTTTGTTTAAAAAAAAAAATTAAACGGTTATCTCAAAATTTTAATAAAAAGGTATAAAAGTTATGACAACATTTTAATAAAAATATCTATATATAATAATTGAAAAACTTTCATTTTTTTTATCAAGTTATAAAAATTAGCCCCTGTTTTGTAGGGGCGTCCATGCTAGTAATTATAAAAAAAATATATCGAATTTATTATTATTTTTAATTTTAAAATTGATCAATTTAACTAATAAAATTAAATTAAACCAATTTTTAAGGGGAGGAGTAAATGTTTTCGAAGCAGACATTTGATGCAAGCCTTCGACCGAAGTTTCAGTTTCATCACGAATTAATTGCTGCCCACATTTCGTTAAAAGTCTTGGATCAAAGTCCCATATTCATAACGGATTATTAGCCCAAATGCCCGACAATGAGTGGAGAATCCAAAAATCTTACATCGCAAGTGTAAAGAAGTTTTTGTTCTTTCCCTCTTTGATAACTACCCATGCAAACACGAAAAAACACAAGGAAAAAACAAAAGTTGATACATAATACTCCGTCAGTTCCAAAATACGAGATCAAGTTTAAGTTTTCAATGTCATTATGAAATATTTTCAAATTTTAGATTAATGTGATTTATTTAACTTTTGAAAATAATAAATGTTATAATTAGTAGTACTATTTAAATAGTTTACCAATTTAATTATTTTATTATCTAAAACTACATCAATTTTAAATTTAAAAATATCTTAAATTAATTTCAAAAAATCAATATTCATCCTCTATTATGGAGTGGATGGAGTACTACTTAATAATTTTAGTAATTTCTGTAACATGGACATTGTATGATCTGACAATGCTGTAAGACCCCGAATTTTATGAAATACAAAATTTAATTTTTCTTCATATATATTTTTTTTGAAACAGTAAGTGGTTAAATTAACAAAATTGAAAGTTAAGGATGTTATGTGCAAATTTTATTTTGTCGGACAATATTCGCTTTGTCGGGGAATATTCGTTTGGTCGGGGAATATTCGTGCCGTACGACGGCGCCGAAATAATAAATTATTGGTGGACCCCACAACGGAATATTTGTCGGATATAGAAAACGACAGAAGTAACCTTTTTAAATAAAAATAGTCAACGGAACTGTTAAAATACCGGTGATAAAAGAATAGTAGCATACGGTAGTTTATGGTATTTTCTGTAGCACACGGTACTCTACAGTAACACACGGTATTGCATAGTGTCTCATATTATTGGTCTGATAATTGACACCGTAACTGTTACGCATCATTTCATCGATAATTGTCACTGCATAATATTTTATATTATCAATTCAATAATTGTTGTTACACAGTATTTTGCATTATTGATTTAATAATTGTCATTACACTGTATTTTATATCATTGAGTCAATAATTGTTGTTGCACTGTTTTTAAAATTATTGAACCTAATAATTGTCACAGTAACATATGCACAGTAATTCACATTATTGAATCAATAATTGTCATTACACAGTAACGTATGCTTTATTTTACATTATTGTTATCTCTATTATGATGTTATTTAAACAGTTGTATTTCATTAATTTATTGACTTGATATCTAAGAGCTAACTATACTGTATTTATAACAATTAGTCATAATAATTGAATTGATAAAGTTATTTGTTTATAATATAAAGTTAGGTGATTATTAGGTGATATGAAATGAATGGTGTAGATTAAAGTGTGAATTATTGTTGAATAATTGAATTGATTTGTTTATAATATAAAGTTAGGTGATTATTAGGTGATATGAAATGAATGGTGTAGATTAAAGTGTGAATTATTGTTGAATAATTAAATTGATTTGTTTATAATATAAAGTTAGGTGATTATTAGGTGATATGAAATGAATGGTGTAGATTAAAGATAATATAATATTTGAAATAGATGGTGTAGATTAAAAGATGATCTTTAAATGAATGGTTTAGATTAAATGAATGATAAGATTTTTGGCTATAAATAGAAGCCTTAACTTAAGGATTTTTCATAAACTTCCTTACTTGTTCTTTCTTTCTCTCTCTAAATACTTCTTGTGAAAGTTCTCTCTAAGTGTGCTTAAGTCATCTTGAGTATTTGTGAAGATCTATAAGTATTCGTGTACTGTTCAAGTTAATCAACCTCATTTAAATCAATATCCAGTCACGTGTTACGGTAAGGGATACCATCTTTTTCATCTTCCATTATTCAAACATACTATGGTAAGGTATTATCATTATTTGATTCTCGATAATAATATTGTTTCTTCCTTACTCATAAGACGTGCCTTTTATTTCCATGTATTAAATTGTGGGAATAACCTTACGGAGCGGATTGCCGCCTGTTGGTGAATAACCTTTCGTATTCATTCATTATTAATCTCTGAGAATAACCTTACGGAGCGGATTGCCGCCTGTTTGGTGAATAACTCTTTGTACTCAAATTCTATTAAATTGTGGGAATAACCTTACGGAGCGGATTGCCGCCTGTTGGTGAATAACCTTTCGTATTCATTCATTATTAATCTCTGAGAATAACCTTACGGAGCGGATTGCCGCCTGTTTGGTGAATAACTCTTTGTACTCAAATTCTATTAAATTGTGGGAATAACCTTACGGAGCGGATTGCCGCCTGTTGGTGAATAACCCTTTGTATTAATTTCCTTCACCTTTTGTTAATCAAACCTGCTACGGTAAGGGATATTATTTTCTTTCATACTCCTAAAGCGAAATTATTATGGAACTATTGCTTCTATAATTCCTGAAAATATTATATGTTCCATAATAGTTGAACTTCATTATTTCAACTGAACATTCCTATTTACGTGAACCTTTCTATTGAATTGTAACCGTTATTCTGAACTGTGGATCTTGAATTTCACTCCACATCATGTTGACAATTTGGACATTATTTGAATCTGTACAAGGTAAACTTCCGATACTTATTGTTATCCTATTTCTTCTGTTCATCATTTATATCATTCTAATCATCCAAAAATCAAGCTGTTGTGAATATCTGTGGCCGGGGGCACAGATGTGATATATTTGTTGAACAGATGATAGGTTAAAGGCGATATAATAGGTTAAAGGCGATACATCTGTTCGGTGTCTTTTATGGCACGTGGTGAATGTTCTCTTTGGCCCGTAGTGCAAAGATGAACTGTTGTTTGGTATGATTATGACCAAAGGCTGAATCTGGTATAATCATGACCGTTGGTGTTATATTGAATGTCTTTGGCCCGTAGTGCAAAGATGAACTGTTGATCTGCATGATTATGATCAGGAACTGTGAATTTGTATTATCTTGACTAATGATATTTCAGATGATAAAAGTTGATGATGTTTTTCCTAAAAAGAGAACCGAGTGAACATTATAGTCTGCATTATTCTTCTAATAGATTACTCATTCCGCTGCTATTATTAATCTGAACGTTGTTTAAGAATTTAACTGCAGTTTTTGATATAAACCTTGTAGTCTATTGTATTCTATCAAGAACTCAACTGTTGAAGGCTAATGATAATTTATTCGTCATTATCTTAGTCATGATATTTCTTACTGGGCTATTTAAGCTCACCCTTTCTTTTGTTCCATTGTTTTTCTACAGGAGATGAAAACATAACAGGGTCTAGCCGGGGAATGGAGTGAGGGTCCGAGGAATAGTTATCATAGTCTTCACGTTTTGTAAAATAGTGTGGCAATAATAGTGAAGACTTAGTTGTGTATTATTATACACTGTATTGTTGTACGTTGTGCTTTGTTGTAATAATTTTGTTGTAGTCTTTTGACGACTCAAGTTTGGGCTGTGTGGGCCCAGATTTGGGGGCGTCACAGTTGGCATCAGAGCTTAGGGATATGGTCTTTAATGGAGATCTGGGGTAGAACTAGGAGGGGAGAGACGAATAGAATCAGTCACTAGTGTGTCCTACCTAAAATAGATTTTATTATCTAATGAGTCGATTTGAATGTAGGAACATGAAGTGATGAGTCAGTTTATTTGAACTAACATTTTTTTTGTGACCACAGTTAATTATGGCATCTGGAAATCAGGAGGTTAATTATGAAATTACCGAAACAAATGTAGCTGCAAAACAAGAGGCGACGAATAATCTTCTTACAAACTCAGAGTTGAATCATTTGCCTAAGGCAAAAATTATGCGTGTTCTATCCAGTAAGGATGAAGGTGAAAGCTCTGCTACAGTCGTTCCAGATCCATTCTTAGAAGCAATTAAAGGAAGTAACGAACTTGCGGAAATTATTGCCTTTAATTTACTCACTAATTGGGAGAGTGATATCACATGGTTATGCTCTATAACAAAGGATCAGAATATATGGACTTTTCATATTAGTCTTTGGGATTTATGGTGTTCCAGCTATGATTTTCAAGATTATTTAAAAATGATGTTTCTATACTTTTGGGCGTTACAATTTAGAGGAATTCAGGTTAAGTTAGTCACTATCGTGGAAACTGCAGTCTATCGAAAATACTATTTTAATGGAAATCATTGGTACCTTACTACTGATGAAGTTGATGAACCCGAGAAACAGTTTGCTAGAAAATTATTCAGTGGTATTCCCATGGTTGAAATACGTGAAGATCCGAATGAAGTATTCGGGATTCGATTTGACGATAACAGTCAAGAAACCGAATGAGGTGATAACCGGTAAGCTATTCATAAATTCTTGTGAAGTCTATGCCATATTAGATACTGGCTCTATCCACTCTTTTATCTCACCTATATGTACTCAACGTTTAAATTTGACTATTGAAAACTTAAATCTTGTCTTATCAGTTGAAACCTCATTGGGAGAAATACCTATTACATTTACTATCTATAAATCTTGCCTAGTTCAAATCAACAACCTCACATTACCTGTTGACCTTATTTCTTTGGAGATGCGTGAATTTGATGTGATTTTAGGAATTGATTGGTTGACTACCCATCATGCTAAAATTGATTGTTTTCATAAGATTATTAGTTTTCATATTCCTAATCAACCTGTCATGCAAATTCAAGTAACTAAACCATTGAAATCTATAACTGTTATTTCTAGCCATAAAGCCATTCGTTTATTGAAAAACGGATGTCAAGCCTTTTTAGCTCATGTCACTGATTGAACAAAAACACGTCAAACTTGAATGATATTCCCATTGTTAATGAGTTTCCTGACGTTTTTTCTGAGGAACTTTCTGGCTTACCCCAAACCGTGAAATTGAATTCTGTATCGATCTTGAACCCGGCACTAAGCCCATTTTTAAAGTCTCATACCAAATGGCCCCCATAGAACACCAAGAGTTGAAAGTTTAATTTCTAGATATCGGTATCATTCATTCTAGTACAAAACTTATATCGAGCGAGGAATGCGAGAAGAGTTTTCAAGAACTCAAGAGGAGACTTGTTTCAGCTCCTGTTCTGACCATACCATCAGGATCAGGAGAATTTGTTATCTACAGCGATGCTTCTGGCAAAGGTCTAGGCTGTGTCCTTATGCAACATGGAAAGGTTATAGCCTACGCCTCTCGACAACTCAAAAATTATGAGAAAAATTATCCTACTCATGATCTAGAGTTGGCAGCAGTCGTTTTCGCGTTGAAGATCTGGAGACACTACTTGTACGGAGAAAAAGTGGATATCTATACGGATCATAAAAGTCTCAAGTATTTCTTTACCCAGAAGGAACTCAACATGCGACAACGACGTTGGCTTGAACTGTTAAAGGATTATGACCACACAATCCAGTATCACCCGGGAAAGGCGAACGTTGTAGCTGACGCTTTGAGCAGAAAATCTTATGCAAGTACAAGTGCACTGCTGACAACACAAAAGTATATTTTGTACGACTTGCAAAAGATGGAGATAGAGCTAAAGACACCAGGGACCCACTCGAAGATTGCTCACGTGCGAGTAGAACCAACTTTAATCGATAAAATTAAAGCTGCTCAAGCTACCGATCCGGAACTGATAAACATGATAAAGAAAGTACAAGAAGGTGCCATTCCCGAAGCAAGAATCGACGAGAAAGGAATACTTCGAGTCAACTCTCGACTCTGTGTTCCTAACGATCCTGAATGAAAGCATAAAATCATGATGGAGGCACACAACACGCCGTTTACAATCCACCCAGGAGGTACCAAGATGTATCGAGATCTTCGACATACATTTTGGTGGAACAATATGAAAAGAGAGATTGCGGAGTTTATCTCAAGGTGCCTAACTTGTCAACGTGTCAAGGCAGAACATCAAGTTCCTAAAGGTCCATTACAATCACTTGAAGTTCCCGAATGGAAGTGGGAACACATCAATATGGACTTCGTGACGGGTCTTCCAAAAGTTTCTCAAGGCTTAGATGCAATTTGGGTGATCGTAGATAGATTGACCAAATCTGCTCATTTCTTGCCTATACGAGAAAACTTTTCACTTGAACGTCTTGCCAGTATGTACATAAATGAGATCGTGAGATTGCATGGCATGCCAGTTTCCATAGTTTCTGATCGAGATCCTAGATTCACTTCACGCTTTTGGATCAGTCTACAAAAAGTTATGGGCACTGAACTACGTTTTAGTTCTGCATACCATCCTCAAACGGACGGACAATCGGAAAGGACGATCCAGACCCTCGAAGATCTTTTGAGACTTTGTGTATTAGACTTCAAAAGAAGTTGGGATAAGTACTTACCGTTGGTGGAATTTTCTTACAACAACAGTTACCAAGCAAGCATAGGCATGGCTCCATTCGAGGCATTGTATGGAAGGAAGTGTCGCTCTCCAATATATTGGAATGAGGTAGGAGAAGCAAAATTGTTGGGACCCGAGTTGGTACGCTTGACGACCGAAAAGATCCAAATGATCCGACAACGAATACAGACCGCACAAGAACGACAAAAGAGTTATGTTGATCTTCATCGGAGAGACGAAAGTTTCAACGTCGGAGATCATGTATTCTTACGTGTTTCTCCATGGAAAGGGGTTACGAGATTCGGAAAGAGAGGAAAGCTCAACCCTCGATTTATTGGCCCATTTGAAATCCTCGATCGAATAGGAACCGTAGCCTACAGACTAGCCCTACCACCAAGTATGTCTCGCATCCATAACGTTTTTCACATATCTATGTTACGTAAATATGTGAAGGACCCAAACCACGTCATTGAGTTAGAACCAGACGTTATAGCAGAGGATTTAACATACGAGGAGGTACCTGTTAAGATCCTAGATAAGAAGGAGCAGATCCTACGTTCAAAGGTTATACCTCAAGTTAAGGTTTTATGGAGGAACCAAGATACTGAGGAAATGACCTGGGAGCTAGAATCTGAGATGAAATCTAAGTATCTTTACCTTTTCGATATGTCAGGTACGTCAATTTCGGGGACGAAATTTCATAAGGAGGGGAGGTTGTAAGACCCCGAATTTTATGAAATACAAAATTTAATTTTTCTTCATATATATTTTTTTTGAAACAGTAAGTGGTTAAATTAACAAAATTGAAAGTTAAGGATGTTATGTGCAAATTTTATTTTGTCGGACAATATTCGCTTTGTCGGGGAATATTCGTTTGGTCGGGGAATATTCGTGCCGTACGACGGCGCCGAAATAATAAATTATTGGTGGACCCCACAACGGAATATTTGTCGGATATAGAAAACGACAGAAGTAACCTTTTTAAATAAAAATAGTCAACGGAACTGTTAAAATACCGGTGATAAAAGAATAGTAGCATACGGTAGTTTATGGTATTTTCTGTAGCACACGGTACTCTACAGTAACACACGGTATTGCATAGTGTCTCATATTATTGGTCTGATAATTGACACCGTAACTGTTACGCATCATTTCATCGATAATTGTCACTGCATAATATTTTATATTATCAATTCAATAATTGTTGTTACACAGTATTTTGCATTATTGATTTAATAATTGTCATTACACTGTATTTTATATCATTGAGTCAATAATTGTTGTTGCACTGTTTTTAAAATTATTGAACCTAATAATTGTCACAGTAACATATGCACAGTAATTCACATTATTGAATCAATAATTGTCATTACACAGTAACGTATGCTTTATTTTACATTATTGTTATCTCTATTATGATGTTATTTAAACAGTTGTATTTCATTAATTTATTGACTTGATATCTAAGAGCTAACTATACTGTATTTATAACAATTAGTCATAATAATTGAATTGATAAAGTTATTTGTTTATAATATAAAGTTAGGTGATTATTAGGTGATATGAAATGAATGGTGTAGATTAAAGTGTGAATTATTGTTGAATAATTGAATTGATTTGTTTATAATATAAAGTTACGCAGTAACTTTATTGACACCGTAACTGTTACGCATCATTTCATCGATAATTGTCACTGCATAATATTTTATATTATCAATTCAATAATTGTTGTTACACAGTATTTTGCATTATTGATTTAATAATTGTCATTACACTGTATTTTATATCATTGAGTCAATAATTGTTGTTGCACTGTTTTTAAAATTATTGAACCTAATAATTGTCACAGTAACATATGCACAGTAATTCACATTATTGAATCAATAATTGTCATTACACAGTAACGTATGCTTTATTTTACATTATTGTTATCTCTATTATGATGTTATTTAAACAGTTGTATTTCATTAATTTATTGACTTGATATCTAAGAGCTAACTATACTGTATTTATAACAATTAGTCATAATAATTGAATTGATAAAGTTATTTGTTTATAATATAAAGTTAGGTGATTATTAGGTGATATGAAATGAATGGTGTAGATTAAAGTGTGAATTATTGTTGAATAATTGAATTGATTTGTTTATAATATAAAGTTAGGTGATTATTAGGTGATATGAAATGAATGGTGTAGATTAAAGTGTGAATTATTGTTGAATAATTAAATTGATTTGTTTATAATATAAAGTTAGGTGATTATTAGGTGATATGAAATGAATGGTGTAGATTAAAGATAATATAATATTTGAAATGGATGGTGTAGATTAAAAGATGATCTTTAAATGAATGGTTTAGATTAAATGAATGATAAGATTTTTGGCTATAAATAGAAGCCTTAACTTAAGGATTTTTCATAAACTTCCTTACTTGTTCTTTCTTTCTCTCTCTAAATACTTCTTGTGAAAGTTCTCTCTAAGTGTGCTTAAGTCATCTTGAGTATTTGTGAAGATCTATAAGTATTCGTGTACTGTTCAAGTTAATCAACCTCATTTAAATCAATATCCAGTCACGTGTTACGGTAAGGGATACCATCTTTTTCATCTTCCATTATTCATGTGACGCCCCCAAATCTGGGCCCACACAGCCCAAACTTGAGTCGTCAAAAGACTACAACAAAATTATTACAACAAAGCACAACGTACAACAATACAGTGTATAATAATACACAACTAAGTCTTCACTATTATTGCCACACTATTTTACAAAACGTGAAGACTATGATAACTATTCCTCGGACCCTCACTCCATTCCCCGGCTAGACCCTGTTATGTTTTCATCTCCTGTTGAAAAACAATGGAACAAAAGAAAGGGTGAGCTCAAATAGCCCAGTAAAGAATATCATGACTAAGATAATGACGAATAAATTATCATTAGTCTTCAACAGCTGAGTTCTTGATAGAATACAATAGACTACAAGGTTTATATCAAAAACTGCAGTTAAATTCTTAAACAACGTTCAGATCAATAATAGCAGCGGAATGAGTAATCTATTAGAAGAATAATGCAGACTATAATGTCCACTCGGTTCTCTTTTTAGGAAAAACATCATCAACTTTTATCATCTGAAATATCATTAGTCAAGATAATACAAATTCACAGTTCCTGATCATAATCATGCAGATCAACAGTTCATCTTTGCACTACGGGCCAAAGACATTCAATATAACACCAACGGTCATGATTATACCAGATTCAGCCTTTGGTCATAATCATACCAAACAACAGTTCATCTTTGCACTACGGGCCAAAGAGAACATTCACCACGTGCCATAAAAGACACCGAACAGATGTATCGCCTTTAACCTATTATATCGCCTTTAACCTATCATCTGTTCAACAAATATATCACATCTGTGCCCCCGGCCACAGATATTCACAACAGCTTGATTTTTGGATGATTAGAATGATATAAATGATGAACAGAAGAAATAGGATAATAATAAGTATCGGAAGTTTACTTTGTACAGATTCAAATAATGTCCAAATTGTCAACATGATGTGGAGTGAAATTCAAGATCCACAGTTCAGAATAACGGTTACAATTCAATAGAAAGGTTCACGTAAATAGGAAGGTTCAGTTGAAATAATGAAGTTCAACTATTATGGAACATATAATATTTTCAGGAATTATAGAAGCAATAGTTCCATAATAAATTTCGATTTAGGAGTATGAAAGAAAATAATATCCCTTACCGTAGCAGGTTTGATTAACAAAAGGTGAAGGAAATTAATACAAGGGTTATTCACCAACAGGCGGCAATCCGCTCCGTAAGGTTATTCCCACAATTTAATAGAATTTGAGTACAAAGAGTTATTCACCAAGCAGGCGGCAATCCGCTCCGTAAGGTTATTCTCAGAGATTAATAATGAATGAATACGAAAGGTTATTCACCAACAGGCGGCAATCCGCTCCGTAAGGTTATTCCCACAATTTAATAGAATTTGAGTACAAAGAGTTATTCACCAAACAGGCGGCAATCCGCTCCGTAAGGTTATTCTCAGAGATTAATAATGAATGAATACGAAAGGTTATTCACCAACAGGCGGCAATCCGCTCCGTAAGGTTATTCCCACAATTTAATACATGGAAATAAAAGGCACGTCTTATGAGTAAGGAAGAAACAATATTATTATCGAGAATCAAATAATGATAATCCCTTACCATAGTATGTTTGAATAATGGAAGATGAAAAAGATGGTATCCCTTACCGTAACACGTGACTGGATATTGATTTAAATGAGGTTGATTAACTTGAACAGTACACGTATACTTATAGATCTTCACAAATACTCAAGATGACTTAAGCACACTTAGAGAGAACTTTCACAAGAAGTATTTAGAGAGAGAAAGAAAGAACAAGTAAGGAAGTTTATGAAAAATCCTTAAGTTAAGGCTTCTATTTATAGCCAAAAATCTTATCATTCATTTAATCTAAACCATTCATTTAAAGATCACCTTTTAATCTACACCATCCATTTCAAATATTATATTATCTTTAATCTACACCATTCATTTCATATCACCTAATAATCACCTAACTTTATATTATAAACAAATCAATTTAATTATTCAACAATAATTCACACTTTAATCTACACCATTCATTTCATATCACCTAATAATCACCACCATTCATTTCATATCACCTAATAATCACCTAACTTTATATTATAAACAAATCAATTCAATTATTCAACAATAATTCACACTTTAATCTACACCATTCATTTCATATCACCTAATAATCACCTAACTTTATATTATAAACAAATAACTTTATCAATTCAATTATTATGACTAATTATTATAAATACAGTATAGTTAGCTCTTAGATATCAAGTCAATAAATTAATGAAATACAACTGTTTAAATAACATCATAATAGAGATAACAATAATGTAAAATAAAGCATACGTTACTGTGTAATGACAATTATTGATTCAATAATGTGAATTACTGTGCATATGTTACTGTGACAATTATTAGGTTCAATAATTTTAAAAACAGTGCAACAACAATTATTGACTCAATGATATAAAATACAGTGTAATGACAATTATTAAATCAATAATGCAAAATACTGTGTAACAACAATTATTGAATTGATAATATAAAATATTATGCAGTGACAATTATCGATGAAATGATGCGTAACAGTTACGGTGTCAATTATCAGACCAATAATATGAGACACTATGCAATACCGTGTGTTACTGTAGAGTACCGTGTGCTACAGAAAATACCATAAACTACCGTATGCTACTATTCTTTTATCACCGGTATTTTAACAGTCCCGTTGACTATTTTTATTTAAAAATGTTACTTCTGTCGTTTTCTATATCCGACAAATATTCCGTTGTGGGGTCCACCAATAATTTATTATTTCGGCGCCGTCGTACGGCACGAATATTCCCCGACCAAACGAATATTCCCCGACAAAGCGAATATTGTCCGACAAAATAAAATTTGCACATAACATCCTTAACTTTCAATTTTGTTAATTTAACCACTTACTGTTTCAAAAAAAATATATATGAAGAAAAATTAAATTTTGTATTTCATAAAATTCGGGGTCTTACAACCTCCCCTCCTTATGAAATTTCGTCCCCGAAATTGACGTACCTGACATATCGAAGAGGTAAGGATACTTAGATTTCATCTCAGATTCTAGCTCCCAGGTCATTTCCTCAGTATCTTGGTTCCTCCATAAAACCTTAACTTGAGGTATAAGCTTTGAGCGTAGGATCTGCTCCTTCTTATCCAGGATCTTAACAGGTACCTCCTCGTATGTTAAATCTTCTGCTATAACGTCTGGTTCTAACTCAATGACGTGGTTTGGGTCCTTCACATATTTACGTAACATAGATATGTGAAAAACGTTATGGATGCGAGACATACTTGGTGGTAGGGCTAGTCTGTAGGCTACGGTTCCTATTCGATCGAGGATTTCAAATGGGCCAATAAATCGAGGGTTGAGCTTTCCTCTTTTTCCGAATCTCGTAACCCCTTTCCATGGAGAAACACGTAAGAATACATGATCTCCGACGTTAAAACTTTCGTCTCTCCGATGAAGATCAGCATAACTCTTTTGTCGTTCTTGTGCGGTCTGTATTCGTTGTCGGATCATTTGGATCTTTTCGGTCGTCAAGCGTACCAACTCGGGTCCCAATAATTTTGCTTCTCCTACCTCATTCCAACATATTGGAGAGCGACACTTCCTTCCATACAAAGCCTCGAATGGAGCCATGCCTATGCTTGCTTGGTAACTGTTGTTGTAAGAAAATTCCACCAATGGCAAGTACTTATCCCAACTTCCTTTGAAGTCTAATACACAAAGTCTCAAAAGATCTTCGAGGGTCTGGATCGTCCTTTCCGATTGTCCGTCCGTTTGAGGATGGTATGCAGAACTAAAACGTAGTTCAGTGCCCATAGCTTTTTGTAGACTGATCCAAAAGCGTGAAGTGAATCTAGGATCTCGATCAGAAACTATGGAAACTGGCATGCCATGCAATCTCACGATCTCATTTATGTACATACCGGCAAGACGTTCAAGTGAAAAGTTTTCTCGTATAGGCAAGAAATGAGCAGATTTGGTCAATCTATCTACGATCACCCAAATTGCATCTAAGCCTTGAGAAACTTTTGGAAGACCCGTCACGAAGTCCATATTGATGTGTTCCCACTTCCATTCGGGAACTTCAAGTGATTGTAATGGACCTTTAGGAACTTGATGCTCTGCCTTGACACGTTGACAAGTTAGGCACCTTGAGATAAACTCTGCAATCTCTCATTTCATATTGTTCCACCAAAATGTATGTCGAAGATCTCGATACATCTTGGTACCTCCTGGGTGGATTGCAAACGGCGTGTTGTGTGCCTCCATCATGATTTTATGCTTTAATTCAGGATCGTTAGGAACACAGAGTCGAGAGTTGACTCGAAGTATTCCTTTCTCGTCGATTCTTGCTTCGGGAATGGCACCTTCTTGTACTTTCTTTATCATGTTTATCAGTTCCGGATCGGTAGCTTGAGCAGCTTTAATTTTATCGATTAAAGTTGGTTCTACTCGCACGTGAGCAATCTTCGAGCGGGTCCCTGGTGTCTTTAGCTCTATCTCCATCTTTTGCAAGTCGTACAAAATACACTTTTGTGTTGTCAGCAGTGCACTTGTACTTGCATAAGATTTTCTGCTCAAAGCGTCAGCTACAACGTTCGCCTTTCCCGGGTGATACTGGATTGTGTGGTCATAATCCTTTAACAGCTCAAGCCAACGTCGTTGTCGCATGTTGAGTTCCTTCTGGGTGAAGAAATACTTGAGACTTTTATGATCCGTATAGATATCCACTTTTTCTCCGTACAAGTAGTGTCTCCAGATCTTCAACGCGAAAACGACTGCTGCCAACTCTAGATCATGAGTAGGATAATTTTTCTCATAATCTTTGAGTTGTCGAGAGGCGTAGGCTATAACCTTTCCATGTTGCATAAGGACACAGCCTAGACCTTTGCCAGAAGCATCGCTGTAGATAACAAATTCTCCTGATCCTGATGGTATGGTCAGAACAGGAGCTGAAACCAGTCTCTTCTTGAGTTCTTGCAAACTTTTCTCGCATTCCTCGCTCCATATGAATTTTGTGCTTTTCCGAGTAAGCTGCGTTAATGGAGTGGCGATTCGAGAAAATCCTTCTACGAATCTCCGATAATAACCAGCTAGACCCAGAAAACTTCGGACTTCGGTTACTGTTTTGGGTTGTTCCCAATTTAGTACCGTTTCAATCTTCGCAGGATCGACTGATATTCCTTGACTAGAAATCACATGCCCAAGAAACGCGACCTCCTCAAGCCAGAACTCACATTTCTTCAACTTGGCATATAATTTGTTTTCACGGAGCTTTTGTAGTATCAATCTCAGGTGTTGTTCATGATCCTCGCGACTCTTGGAGTATATGAGGATGTCATCAATAAAGACAACCACAAAATGATCCAAATGTTCCTTGAATATCCGGTTCATCATGTCCATGAAAGCTGCAGGAGCATTAGTTAGTCCAAAAGGCATGACTAAGAACTCATAATGCCCATAACGAGTTCTGAAAGCAGTCTTTGGAATGTCCTCAGCTTTAACCTTTAACTGATGATATCCAGAACGGAGATCAATCTTTGAGAAATGTTGAGCGCCTTGCAATTGATCAAACATGTCATCAATCCGAGGTAACGGGTACCTGTTCTTGATGGTGACATGGTTCAATTCTCGGTAGTCAATGCACAATCTCATACTCCCGTCTTTCTTCTTCACAAATAGAACAGGAGCACCCCAAGGTGATGCACTCGGACGAATGAAACCGGTATCCAACAATTCCTGTAGTTGGACTTTTAACTCTTGAAGTTCAATGGGAGCCATTCGGTAGGGAGCTTTAGAAATGGGCTTGGTACCGGGTTCAAGATCAATATAAAAATCAATTTCACGGTTTGGGGGTAAGCCAGGAAGTTCTTCAGGAAAAACGTCAGGAAAGTCATTAACAATGGGAATATCATTTAAGTTTGACGTATTTTTGTTCAAATCAGTGACATGAGCTAAAAAGGCTTGACATCCGTTTTTCAATAAACGAATGGCTTTATGGCTAGAAATAACAGTTATAGATTTCAATGGTTTAGTTGCTTGAATTTGCATGACAGGTTGATTAGGAATATGAAAACTAATAATCTTATGAAAACAATCAATTTTAGCATGATGGGTAGTCAACCAATCAATTCCTAAAATCACATCAAATTCATGCATCTCCAAAGAAATAAGGTCAACAGGTAATGTGAGGTTGTTGATTTGAACTAGGTAAGATTTATAGACAGTAGATGTAATGGTCATTTCTCCTAATGGGGTTTCAACTGATAAGTCAAAGTCCAAATTTTCAGGAGTTAAGTTTAAACGCTGAGCACATGCAGGTGAGATAAAAGAATGGGTAGAGCCAGTATCTAACAAAGCGTAGACTTCACGAGAATTTATGAATAGCTTACCGGTTATCACCTCGTTCGAGTTTCGCGCCATTTGGGATGTCACAACAAAAGCTCTTCCTTGAACTACAGATTTTCCTTTATCCGCGCTAGCTTTTGGTATCATCATTGCAGCTGGACTTGATTTTGTGGCAGGACAGAACCGCGCAAGATGACCCTCTTTCCCACAACTGTAGCACTTTTTGGACTGCAGTGTACAGTTTGGGCTGATGTGACCTTCCTGACCACACCTATAGCATCTCACTGGTGGTCGATCTTCTCCCCTTGAAACTGGGGTCGGTGCTGGTGTTGGTACTGGTGCTGGTGCCCTTCCATAATTATTATGGAATCTCTTTCTTTTGAAATTGTTCCCACTAGATTCTCCTCTTCTGTTATTTGGTATGGAATTACCACCGAAGTGTTGGTTACCTCCTCGATGGTTCTCGTTCCTGTGGTTGTTGTCACTCCTTTCTCTATGCTGATCATTAACTCTTGGCTGCAATGTTTCATCTGTTTGCTCCACCCTTTGAGCCCTATCTACAACATCTGAATACAAACTAAATTTATGAGAGCTAAGTTGTTGACGAATTTTGAATCTCAAACCTCTTAGGAACATCCGACTCATTCGTGCTTCGTCATCCACAAGATGGGTGGCAAAGCGAGATAACTCGGCAAACTTGGCTTCATATTGGGAGACTGTCATGTTTCCCTGCTCCAGCTTAATGAATTCCACCTCTTTCATATGGCGGATGCTTTCTGGGAAATACTTCTCGTTAAACAGTTCTTCGAATTCTGTCCAAGACATTTCGAGTGCTGAAGGTTGGATACGTTTTACCGCTTCCCACCAATGGTCCGCCTCACCTCGTAACATAAAAGTGGCAAATGGCACCTTCTGATCATCAGCGCATTGTAAGACATCAAGTATTTTTGTCGTCTGCTTTAGCCATGCCTCCGCTTTGAGTGGGTCAGGCTTCCCGTGGAATTCAGGTGGTCCTAATTCTTTAAATTGCTTAACAATGACCATCCTCAAATTGCCAGCGTTTCTACCGTTATTATTGACTGGATTTCCTCTTCCTTGATTCTGTATGAACTGCATGAAATTCCTAAAGAATCCATCGTTCATCATGTTATCAGGAACATTATTTCCTGAGTTGGCAGGAGGATTGTTTGGGGCCTCTTGATTCTCGGCTACATTTGCTTCAGGCATTCCATAGTTAACCTCTTGATTTCCAGATGCCATACTAAACTGTGGTCACAAAATAAATGTTAGTTCAAATAAACTGACTCATCACTTCATGTTCCTACATTCAAATCGACTCATTAGATAATAAAATCTATTTTAGGTAGGACACACTAGTGACTGATTCTATTCGTCTCTCCCCTCCTAGTTCTAACCCCAGATCTCCATTAAAGATCATATCCCTAAGCTCTGATGCCAACTGTGACGCCCCCAAATCTGGGCCCACACAGCCCAAACTTGAGTCGTCAAAAGACTACAACAAAATTATTACAACAAAGCACAACGTACAACAATACAGTGTATAATAATACACAACTAAGTCTTCACTATTATTGCCACACTATTTTACAAAACGTGAAGACTATGATAACTATTCCTCGGACCCTCACTCCATTCCCCGGCTAGACCCTGTTATGTTTTCATCTCCTGTTGAAAAACAATGGAACAAAAGAAAGGGTGAGCTCAAATAGCCCAGTAAAGAATATCATGACTAAGATAATGACGAATAAATTATCATTAGTCTTCAACAGCTGAGTTCTTGATAGAATACAATAGACTACAAGGTTTATATCAAAAACTGCAGTTAAATTCTTAAACAACGTTCAGATCAATAATAGCAGCGGAATGAGTAATCTATTAGAAGAATAATGCAGACTATAATGTCCACTCGGTTCTCTTTTTAGGAAAAACATCATCAACTTTTATCATCTGAAATATCATTAGTCAAGATAATACAAATTCACAGTTCCTGATCATAATCATGCAGATCAACAGTTCATCTTTGCACTACGGGCCAAAGATATTCAATATAACACCAACGGTCATGATTATACCAGATTCAGCCTTTGGTCATAATCATACCAAACAACAGTTCATCTTTGCACTACGGGCCAAAGAGAACATTCACCACGTGCCATAAAAGACACCGAACAGATGTATCGCCTTTAACCTATTATATCGCCTTTAACCTATCATCTGTTCAACAAATATATCACATCTGTGCCCCCGGCCACAGATATTCACAACAGCTTGATTTTTGGATGATTAGAATGATATAAATGATGAACAGAAGAAATAGGATAATAATAAGTATCGGAAGTTTACTTTGTACAGATTCAAATAATGTCCAAATTGTCAACATGATGTGGAGTGGAATTCAAGATCCACAGTTCAGAATAACGGTTACAATTCAATAGAAAGGTTCACGTAAATAGGAAGGTTCAGTTGAAATAATGAAGTTCAACTATTATGGAACATATAATATTTTCAGGAATTATAGAAGCAATAGTTCCATAATAAATTTCGATTTAGGAGTATGAAAGAAAATAATATCCCTTACCGTAGCAGGTTTGATTAACAAAAGGTGAAGGAAATTAATACAAGGGTTATTCACCAACAGGCGGCAATCCGCTCCGTAAGGTTATTCCCACAATTTAATAGAATTTGAGTACAAAGAGTTATTCACCAAGCAGGCGGCAATCCGCTCCGTAAGGTTATTCTCAGAGATTAATAATGAATGAATACGAAAGGTTATTCACCAACAGGCGGCAATCCGCTCCGTAAGGTTATTCCCACAATTTAATAGAATTTGAGTACAAAGAGTTATTCACCAAACAGGCGGCAATCCGCTCCGTAAGGTTATTCTCAGAGATTAATAATGAATGAATACGAAAGGTTATTCACCAACAGGCGGCAATCCGCTCCGTAAGGTTATTCCCACAATTTAATACATGGAAATAAAAGGCACGTCTTATGAGTAAGGAAGAAACAATATTATTATCGAGAATCAAATAATGATAATCCCTTACCATAGTATGTTTGAATAATGGAAGATGAAAAAGATGGTATCCCTTACCGTAACACGTGACTGGATATTGATTTAAATGAGGTTGATTAACTTGAACAGTACACGTATACTTATAGATCTTCACAAATACTCAAGATGACTTAAGCACACTTAGAGAGAACTTTCACAAGAAGTATTTAGAGAGAGAAAGAAAGAACAAGTAAGGAAGTTTATGAAAAATCCTTAAGTTAAGGCTTCTATTTATAGCCAAAAATCTTATCATTCATTTAATCTAAACCATTCATTTAAAGATCACCTTTTAATCTACACCATCCATTTCAAATATTATATTATCTTTAATCTACACCATTCATTTCATATCACCTAATAATCACCTAACTTTATATTATAAACAAATCAATTTAATTATTCAACAATAATTCACACTTTAATCTACACCATTCATTTCATATCACCTAATAATCACCACCATTCATTTCATATCACCTAATAATCACCTAACTTTATATTATAAACAAATCAATTCAATTATTCAACAATAATTCACACTTTAATCTACACCATTCATTTCATATCACCTAATAATCACCTAACTTTATATTATAAACAAATAACTTTATCAATTCAATTATTATGACTAATTATTATAAATACAGTATAGTTAGCTCTTAGATATCAAGTCAATAAATTAATGAAATACAACTGTTTAAATAACATCATAATAGAGATAACAATAATGTAAAATAAAGCATACGTTACTGTGTAATGACAATTATTGATTCAATAATGTGAATTACTGTGCATATGTTACTGTGACAATTATTAGGTTCAATAATTTTAAAAACAGTGCAACAACAATTATTGACTCAATGATATAAAATACAGTGTAATGACAATTATTAAATCAATAATGCAAAATACTGTGTAACAACAATTATTGAATTGATAATATAAAATATTATGCAGTGACAATTATCGATGAAATGATGCGTAACAGTTACGGTGTCAATTATCAGACCAATAATATGAGACACTATGCAATACCGTGTGTTACTGTAGAGTACCGTGTGCTACAGAAAATACCATAAACTACCGTATGCTACTATTCTTTTATCACCGGTATTTTAACAGTTCCGTTGACTATTTTTATTTAAAAAGGTTACTTCTGTCGTTTTCTATATCCGACAAATATTCCGTTGTGGGGTCCACCAATAATTTATTATTTCGGCGCCGTCGTACGGCACGAATATTCCCCGACCAAACGAATATTCCCCGACAAAGCGAATATTGTCCGACAAAATAAAATTTGCACATAACATCCTTAACTTTCAATTTTGTTAATTTAACCACTTACTGTTTCAAAAAAAATATATATGAAGAAAAATTAAATTTTGTATTTCATAAAATTCGGGGTCTTACAACTCAAACATACTATGGTAAGGTATTATCATTATTTGATTCTCGATAATAATATTGTTTCTTCCTTACTCATAAGACGTGCCTTTTATTTCCATGTATTAAATTGTGGGAATAACCTTACGGAGCGGATTGCCGCCTGTTGGTGAATAACCTTTCGTATTCATTCATTATTAATCTCTGAGAATAACCTTACGGAGCGGATTGCCGCCTGTTTGGTGAATAACTCTTTGTACTCAAATTCTATTAAATTGTGGGAATAACCTTACGGAGCGGATTGCCGCCTGTTGGTGAATAACCCTTTGTATTAATTTCCTTCACCTTTTGTTAATCAAACCTGCTACGGTAAGGGATATTATTTTCTTTCATACTCCTAAATCAAAATTTATTATGGAACTATTGCTTCTATAATTCCTGAAAATATTATATGTTCCATAATAGTTGAACTTCATTATTTCAACTGAACCTTCCTATTTACGTGAACCTTTCTATTGAATTGTAACCGTTATTCTGAACTGTGGATCTTGAATTTCACTCCACATCATGTTGACAATTTGGACATTATTTGAATCTGTACAAAGTAAACTTCCGATACTTATTGTTATCCTATTTCTTCTGTTCATCATTTATATCATTCTAATCATCCAAAAATCAAGCTGTTGTGAATATCTGTGGCCGGGGGCACAGATGTGATATATTTGTTGAACAGATGATAGGTTAAAGGCGATATAATAGGTTAAAGGCGATACATCTGTTCGGTGTCTTTTATGGCACGTGGTGAATGTTCTCTTTGGCCCGTAGTGCAAAGATGAACTGTTGTTTGGTATGATTATGACCAAAGGCTGAATCTGGTATAATCATGACCGTTGGTGCTATATTGAATATCTTTGGCCCGTAGTGCAAAGATGAACTGTTGATGTGCATGATTATGATCAGGAACTGTGAATTTATATTATCATGACTAATGGTATTTCAAATGATAAAAGTTGATGATGTTTTTACGAAAAAGAGAAGCGAGTGGACATTATAGTCTGCATTATTCTTCTAATAGATTGTTCATTCCGCTGCTATTATTGATCTGAACATTGTTTAAGAATTTAACTACAGTTTTTGATATAAACCTTGTAGTCTATTGTATTCTATCAAGAACTCAACTGTTGAAGGCTAATGATAATTTATTCGTCATTATCTTAGTCATGATATTTCTTACTGGGCTATTGAGCTCACCCTTTCTTTTGTTCCATTGTTTTTCAACAAGAGATGAAAACATAACAGGGTCTAGCCGGGGAATGGAGTGAGGGTCCGAGGAATAGTTATCATAGTCTTCACGTTTTGTAAAATAGTGTGGCAATAATAGTGAAGACTTAGTTGTGTATTATTATACACTGTATTGTTGTACGTTGTGCTTTGTTGTAATAATTTTGTTGTAGTCTTTTGACGACTCAAGTTTGGGCTGTGTGGGTCCAGATTTGGGGGCGTCACAGTTGGCATCAGAGCTTAGGGATATGGTCTTTAATGGAGATCTGGGGTAGAACTAGGAGGGGAGAGACGAATAGAATCAGTCACTAGTGTGTCCTACTAAATTAGATTTTTTTTTATCTAATGAATCGATTTGAATGTAGGAACATGAAGAGATGAGTCAGTTTATTTGAACTAACATTTATTTTGTGACCACAGTTAATTATGGCATCTGGAAATCAGGAGGTTAACTATGAAATTACCGAAACAAATGTAGCTGCAAAACAAAAGGCGACGAATAATCTTCTTACAAACTCAGAGTTGAATCATTTGCCTAAGGCAAAAATTATGCGTGTTCTATCCAGTAAGGATGAAGGTGAAAGCTCTGCTACAGTCGTTCCAGATCCATTCTTAGAAGCAATTAAAGGAAGTAACGAACTTGCGGAAATTATTGCCTTTAATTTACTCACTAATTGGGAGAATGATATCACCTGGTTATGCTCTATAACAAAGGATCAGAATATATGGACTTTTCATATTAGTCTTTGGGATTTATGGTGTTCCAGCTATGATTTTCAAGATTATTTAAAAATGATGTTTCTATACTTTTGGGCGTTACAATTTAGAGGAATTCAGGTTAAGTTAGTCACTATCGTGGAAACTGCAGTCTATCGAAAATACTATTTTAATGGAAATCATTGGTACCTTACTACTGATGAAGTTGATGAATCCGAGAAACAGTTTGCTAGAAAATTATTCGGTGGTATTCCTATGGTTGAAATACGTGAAGATCCGAATGAAGTATTCGGGATTCGATTTGACGATAACAGTCAAGAAACCGAATGAGGTGATAACCGGTAAGCTATTCATAAATTCTCGTGAAGTCTACGCTTTGTTAGATACTGGCTCTACCCATTCTTTTATCTCACCTGCATGTGCTCAGCGTTTAAACTTAACTTCTGAAAATTTGGACTTTGACTTATCAGTTGAAACCCCATTAGGAGAAATGACCATTACATCTACTGTCTATAAATCTTGCCTAGTTCAAATCAACAACCTCACATTACCTGTTGACCTTATTTCTTTGGAGATGCATGAATTTGATGTGATTTTAGGAATTGATTGGTTGACTACCCATCATGCTAAAATTGATTGTTTTCATAAGATTATTAGTTTTCATATTCCTAATCAACCTGTCATGCAAATTCAAGCAACTAAACCATTGAAATCTATAACTGTTATTTCTAGCCATAAAGCCATTCGTTTATTGAAAAACGGATGTCAAGCCTTTTTAGCTCATGTCACTGATTTGAACAAAAATACGTCAAACTTGAATGATATTCCCATTGTTAATGAGTTTCCTGACGTTTTTCCTGAAGAACTTCCTGGCTTACCCCCAAACCGTGAAATTGATTTTTATATTGATCTTGAACCCGGTACCAAGCTCATTTCCAAAGCTCCCTACCGAATGGCTCCCATTGAACTTCAAGAGTTAAAAGTCCAACTACAGGAATTGTTGGATACCGGTTTCATTCGTCCGAGTGCATCACCTTGGGGTGCTCCTGTCCTTTTTGTGAAGAAGAAAGACGGGAGTATGAGATTGTGCATTGACTACCGAGAATTGAACCATGTCACCATCAAGAACAGGTACCCGTTACCTCGGATTAATGACATGTTTGATCAATTGCAAGGCGCTCAACATTTCTCAAAGATTGATCTCCGTTCTGGATATCATCAGTTAAAGGTTAAAGCTGAGGACATTCCAAAGACTGCTTTCAGAACTCGTTATGGGCATTATGAGTTCTTAGTCATGCCTTTTGGACTAACTAATGCTCCTGCAGCTTTCATGGACATGATGAACCGGATATTCAAGGAACATTTGGATCATTTTGTGTTTGTCTTTATTGATGACATCCTCATATACTCCAAGAGTCGCGAGGATCATGAACAACACCTGAGATTGATACTACAAAAGCTCCGTGAAAACAAATTATATGCCAAGTTGAAGAAATGTGAGTTCTGGCTTGAGGAGGTCGCGTTTCTTGGGCATGTGATTTCTAGTCAAGGAATATCAGTCGATCCTGCGAAGATTGAAACGGTACTAAATTGGGAACAACCCAAAACAGTAACCGAAGTCCGAAGTTTTCTGGGTCTAGCTGGTTATTATCGGAGATTCGTAGAAGGATTTTCTCGAATCGCCACTCCATTAACGCAGCTTACTCGGAAAAGCACAAAATTCATATGGAGCGAGGAATGCGAGAAAAGTTTCCAAGAACTCAAGAAGAGACTGGTTTCAGCTCCTATTCTGACCATACCATCAGGATCAGGAGAATTTGTTATCTACAGCGATGCTTCTGGCAAAGGTCTAGGCTGTGTCCTTATGCAACATGGAAAGGTTATAGCCTACGCCTCTCGACAACTCAAAGATTATGAGAAAAATTATCCTACTCATGATCTAGAGTTGGCAGCAGTCGTTTTCGCGTTGAAGATCTGGAGACACTACTTGTACGGAGAAAAAGTGGATATCTATACGGATCATAAAAGTCTCAAGTATTTCTTCACCCAGAAGGAACTCAACATGCGACAACGACGTTGGCTTGAACTGTTAAAGGATTATGACCACACAATCCAGTATCACCCGGGAAAGGCGAACGTTGTAGCTGACGCTTTGAGCAGAAAATCTTATGCAAGTACAAGTGCACTGCTGACAACACAAAAGTATATTTTGTACGACTTGCAAAAGATGGAGATAGAGCTAAAGACACCAGGGACCCACTCGAAGATTGCTCACGTGCGAGTAGAACCAACTTTAATCGATAAAATTAAAGCTGCTCAAGCTACCGATCCGGAACTGATAAACATGATAAAGAAAGTACAAGAAGGTGCCATTCCCGAAGCAAGAATCGACGAGAAAGGAATACTTCGAGTCAACTCTCGACTCTGTGTTCCTAACGATCTTGAATTAAAGCATAAAATCATGATGGAGGCACACAACACGCCGTTTGCAATCCACCCAGGAGGTACCAAGATGTATCGAGATCTTCGACATACATTTTGGTGGAACAATATGAAAAGAGAGATTGCGGAGTTTATCTCAAGGTGCCTAACTTGTCAACGTGTCAAGGCAGAACATCAAGTTCCTAAAGGTCCATTACAATCACTTGAAGTTCCCGAATGGAAGTGGGAACACATCAATATGGACTTCGTGACGGGTCTTCCAAAAGTTTCTCAAGGCTTAGATGCAATTTGGGTGATCGTAGATAGATTGACCAAATCTGCTCATTTCTTGCCTATACGAGAAAACTTTTCACTTGAACGTCTTGCCGGTATGTACATAAATGAGATCGTGAGATTGCATGGCATGCCAGTTTCCATAGTTTCTGATCGAGATCCTAGATTCACTTCACGCTTTTGGATCAGTCTACAAAAAGTTATGGGCACTGAACTACGTTTTAGTTCTGCATACCATCCTCAAACGGACGGACAATCGGAAAGGACGATCCAGACCCTCGAAGATCTTTTGAGACTTTGTGTATTAGACTTCAAAAGAAGTTGGGATAAGTACTTGCCGTTGGTGGAATTTTCTTACAACAACAGTTACCAAGCAAGCATAGGCATGGCTCCATTCGAGGCATTGTATGGAAGGAAGTGTCGCTTTCCAATATGTTGGAATGAGGTAGGAGAAGCAAAATTGTTGGGACCCGAGTTGGTACGCTTGACGACCGAAAAGATCCAAATGATCCGACAACGAATACAGACCGCACAAGAACGACAAAAGAGTTATGCTGATCTTCATCGGAGAGACGAAAGTTTCAACGTCGGAGATCATGTATTCTTACGTGTTTCTCCATGGAAAGGGGTTACGAGATTCGGAAAGAGAGGAAAGCTCAACCCTCGATTTATTGGCCCATTTGAAATCCTCGATCGAATAGGAACCGTAGCCTACAGACTAGCCCTACCACCAAGTATGTCTCGCATCCATAACGTTTTTCACATATCTATGTTACGTAAATATGTGAAGGACCCAAACCACGTCATTGAGTTAGAACCAGACGTTATAGCAGATGATTTAACATACGAGGAGGTACCTGTTAAGATCCTGGATAAGAAGGAGCAGATCCTACGCTCAAAGGTTATACCTCAAGTTAAGGTTTTATGGAGGAACCAAGATACTGAGGAAATGACCTGGGAGCTAGAATTTGAGATGAAATCTAAGTATCCTTACCTCTTCGATATGTCAGGTACGTCAATTTCGGGGACGAAATTTCATAAGGAGGGGAGGTTGTAAGACCCCGAATTTTATGAAATACAAAATTTAATTTTTCTTCATATATATATTTTTGTGAAACAGTAAGTGGTTAAATCGATAAAGTTAAAAGTTAAGGATGTTATGTGCAAATTTTATTTTGTCGGACAATATTCGCTTTGTCGGGGAATATTCGTTTGGTCGGGGAATATTCGTTTGGTCCGACGGCGCCGAAATAACAAATTATTGGTGGACCCCACAACGGAATATTTGTCGGATATAGAAAACGACAGAAATAACCTTCTTAAATAAAAATAGTCAACGGAACTGTTAAAATACCGGTGATAAAAGAATAGTAGCATACGGTAGTTATTGGTATTTTCTGTAGCACTCGGTACTCTACAGTAACACACGGTATTGCATAGTGTCTCATATTATTGGTCTGATAATTGACACCGTAACTGTTACGCATCATTTCATCGATAATTGTCACTGCATAATATTTTATATTATCAATTCAATAATTGTTGTTACACAGTATTTTGCATTGTTGATTTAATAATTGTCATTACACTGTATTTTATATCATTGAGTCAATAATTGTTGTTGCACTGTTTTTAAAATTATTGAACCTAATAATTGTCACAGTAACATATGCACAGTAATTCACATTATTGAATCAATAATTGTCATTACACAGTAACGTATGCTTTATTTTACATTATTGTTATCTCTATTATGATGTTATTTAAACAGTTGTATTTCATTAATTTATTGACTTGATATCTAAGAGCTAACTATACTGTATTTATAACAATTAGTCATAATAATTGAATTGATAAAGTTATTTGTTTATAATATAAAGTTAGGTGATTATTAGGTGATATGAAATGAATGGTGTAGATTAAAGTGTGAATTATTGTTGAATAATTGAATTGATTTGTTTATAATATAAAGTTAGGTGATTATTAGGTGATATGAAATGAATGGTGTAGATTAAAGTGTGAATTATTGTTGAATAATTAAATTGATTTGTTTATAATATAAAGTTAGGTGATATGAAATGAATGGTGACGATTAAAGATAATATAATATTTGAAATGGATGGTGTAGATTAAAAGATGATCTTTAAATGAATGGTTTAGATTAAATGAATGATAAGATTTTTGGCTATAAATAGAAGCCTTAACTTAAGGATTTTTCATAAACTTCCTTACTTGTTCTTTCTTTCTCTCTCTAAATACTTCTTGTGAAAGTTCTCTCTAAGTGTGCGTAAGTCATCTTGAGTATTTGTGAAGATCTATAAGTATACGTGTACTGTTCAAGTTAATCAACCTCATTTAAATCAATATCCAGTCACGTGTTGAGGTAAGGGATGTCATTTTTTTTTCATACTCTCAAATTTACTAGTTGTAAGGGATGTCATTTTTTTTTCATACTCTCAAATTTACTACTTGTAAGGGATACCATCTTTTTCATCTTCCATTATTCAAACATACTATGGTAAGGGATTATCATTATTTGATTCTCGATAATAATATTGTTTCTTCCTTACTCATAAGACGTGCCTTTTATCTCCATGTATTAAATTGTGGGAATAACCTTACGGAGCGGATTGCCGCCTGTTTGGTGAATAACTCTTTGTACTCAAATTCTATTAAATTGTGGGAATAACCTTACGGAGCGGATTGCCGCCTGTTGGTGAATAACCCTTTGTATTAATTTCCTTCACCTTTTGTTAATCAAACCTGCTACGGTAAGGGATATTATTTTCTTTCATACTCCTAAATCAAAATTTATTATGGAACTATTGCTTCTATAATTCCTGAAAATATTATATGTTCCATAATAGTTGAACTTCATTATTTCAACTGAACCTTCCTATTTACGTGAACCTTTCTATTGAATTGTAACCGTTATTCTGAACTGTGGATCTTGAATTTCACTCCACATCATGTTGACAATTTGGACATTATTTGAATCTGTACAAAGTAAACTTCCGATACTTATTGTTATCCTATTTCTTCTGTTCATCATTTATATCATTCTAATCATCCAAAAATCAAGCTGTTGTGAATATCTGTGGCCGGGGGCACAGATGTGATATATTTGTTGAACAGATGATAGGTTAAAGGCGATATAATAGGTTAAAGGCGATACATCTGTTCGGTGTCTTTTATGGCACGTGGTGAATGTTCTCTTTGGCCCGTAGTGCAAAGATGAACTGTTGTTTGGTATGATTATGACCAAAGGCTGAATCTGGTATAATCATGACCGTTGGTGCTATATTGAATATCTTTGGCCCGTAGTGCAAAGATGAACTGTTGATGTGCATGATTATGATCAGGAACTGTGAATTTATATTATCATGACTAATGGTATTTCAAATGATAAAAGTTGATGATGTTTTTACGAAAAAGAGAAGCGAGTGGACATTATAGTCTGCATTATTCTTCTAATAGATTGTTCATTCCGCTGCTATTATTGATCTGAACATTGTTTAAGAATTTAACTACAGTTTTTGATATAAACCTTGTAGTCTATTGTATTCTATCAAGAACTCAACTGTTGAAGGCTAATGATAATTTATTCGTCATTATCTTAGTCATGATATTTCTTACTGGGCTATTGAGCTCACCCTTTCTTTTGTTCCATTGTTTTTCAACAGGAGATGAAAACATAACAGGGTCTAGCCGGGGAATGGAGTGAGGGTCCGAGGAATAGTTATCATAGTCTTCACGTTTTGTAAAATAGTGTGGCAATAATAGTGAAGACTTAGTTGTGTATTATTATACACTGTATTGTTGTACGTTGTGCTTTGTTGTAATAATTTTGTTGTAGTCTTTTGACGACTCAAGTTTGGGCTGTGTGGGTCCAGATTTGGGGGCGTCACAAATATGTACAAATACCATGTCCAAAAACATAACAATATAGAACCGTGTCATACATAACACAATGTTATAATTAAAGAACGAATACATTGCCTCATTAGTTTTTTTTTATCCATTTTTGACAATTGTATAGGCACTCACAGTATTACTATAA
This sequence comes from Hedera helix, assembly GCA_947179155.2. Classification (NCBI taxonomy): domain Eukaryota; kingdom Viridiplantae; phylum Streptophyta; class Magnoliopsida; order Apiales; family Araliaceae; genus Hedera; species Hedera helix. The sequence continues at coordinate 11,158,422 of OX359269.1, forward strand.
TAACATGAAAAACTAATAATGATTTATCGGATGTTATTACTTAATAAATCATGTAAAGCTACATTCCAGATAATAGAATTTAATAGATCAAGAAGCCATAAATATAAACACCGTGAGATATAATCCACACAAAAAAAACCATAGGTCCTCCCCTTGAATGCAATGTCACCATAATCTGAATATCTTCATTTAACTCATTTGCACTTTCAACAGAATATAGATTTGCATGGCGCAAAGTTGTGTTGTGGTAAGCATAAAAAAATCCACGAATAACCTGAAACAGTGCGAGAAGTATGACAATAAAAATTTCAATCTGCCAAGAACTACACTCCCTATCCCAGTTAATTCAATATTAACTCTCTTGCTTTGTTTACCATTATTTGTGCTGACTTCTACACTCCCTATCCTAGTTAGTTGTCCAATAACATCTGAACAAAATAGTAGAAATAACATCTAAGCAAAACAGTAAAACAATTTAGTATGTAAAGAATGGAATGGTTAATTATTATTAAACATACCAATTAAATAGGAATCATCAACCGGTTTTGATAGTATTTGCTCGAATGTAGTGAATTGAAATCCATATAGATGAATAAGAGTCTCATCTAACTCTCGCAGTGAGGTGGAATACAGAAAATTAATCTTGTACGGATATTTGGTAGCTTTGAAAGAACTACCGTTCTGACTGACAACGAAATTGGTGATAATAAAAACTTTATGTTCCTTGACCGTGGATTGAAATTTAGTAAAAAGCGATCTTTTAATACTCGCTTGTATTTTGCCGTCCTATAAAAGTAGAATATGAATATGGTAAGATGTTGTAATTTAAGAGGTTGTAATTTCGAGTTTTATATGTATACCTTTTCATCCAACAACACCATCTCAATGCTGTTTACGTGGTCTGTTTTGTTGAAGTTTGGCATATTCCAGAGTCTAGTTATCCTGACTTTAATCTTCCAAGTCTCTTTGATAGGGTTGATGTCATCAACAAAATCGTATTTAGTCGTCATCTAAATAAGAATGAGAGAATTATTTGTAGTGTGAGTTGTTGAGGAGTAGTTGGTATGTATTTATAGGGGGGAAATAGAGAGAAATGAATGATAATAGGAGAGTAATGATAATATAGTAAAAGCAGTTTATATTATCAGAAAAATTAGTAAGGATAATATCAAAACAGTTTATATAGTATTGATAATTAGTAAGGATAATTTCAAAACAGTTTATATTATCAGAAAAATTAGGAAGGATACTATCAAAACAATTTATATATTATTCAAAAGGTGGAGGTAATGTTTAGTTATTATCAGAAAATTTTAGATTTATTTGTTATTATTTGTTTAAGGAAGACGTTTTTGTTATTTAAGTGTAAATAAATTGTGTAATATTACGCTGTAATATAATTAAATTAGTAATGATAATATCAGATTAATTAGTTAATATTATCAGAATAATTTAGATATGTACTGAATTAGTAAGGATAATATCAAAACAGTTTATATTATGTACTGAATTTGTTATTATTTTTGTAATATATATATGTATGATATAATGTATGGTATGATATTACAAATGATATATTATAAATTTCAAAAAGGTGGAGGTAGTGTTTAGTCATTATCAGAAAAATTTAAATTTATTTGTTATTATTTGTTTAAGGAAGACTTTTTTGTTAAATAAGTGTAAATAAATTGTATAATATTACGCTGTAATATCAGAAAAATTTAGATTTATTTGTTATTAAAATGTATAATATTACGATGTAATATAATTAAATTAGTAATAATAATTTCAGATTAATTAGTTAAGATTATCAAAACAGTTTATATTATGTACTGAATTTGTTATTATGGTATGATATTACAAATGATATATTATAAATTTCAAAAGGTGGAGGTAGTGTTTAGTCATTATCAGAAAATTTTAAATTTATTTGTTTAAGGAAAACTTTTTTGTTAAATAAGTGTAAATAAATTGTATAATATTACGCTGTAATATCAAAAAAAAATTAGATTTATTTGTTATTAAAATATATAATATTACGATGTAATATAAATAAATTAGTAATAATAATTTCAGATTAATTAGTTAAGATTATCAAAACAGTTTATATTATGTACTGAATTTGTTATTATGGTATGATATTATATATGATATATTATAAATTTCAAAAGGCGGAGGTAGTGTTTAGTAATGGTTAGCAATTTAGGAAGTAATGCAACAGGGCATTAATTGTATAGGATAAGTGGGTAATTGTGGGAGCGCCACTTTTTAAGCAAAGTAATGCAACATGGCATTAATTGTATAAGACAGGTGGTTAATTGTGAGAGTGCCATTTGTCAAGATATGGTGTTATGTACTGCAATTTAGTATATATAATAGATTACGTCATCCGCTAGTCATACTAGCGGACTTGTTAAACATCAATTTTGGACAATAATACCTCCTCTATCCATAGCAAATACGGTATGCTTAAGTTAAACAAATACCAAGTCCGCTAGTATGATTAGCGGACGACGTAAAAAATAAAGCTGCACACTTAAACAACTTCAACTTACACCAAACGCTTGAACAACTTACACGGACCTAACAACATATAGTAGTGGCAGTGAGCAAGAGCTATATTAAAGGATTTACTGAGACTTAGAATTGTAGCACTGCATCTTAAAGGAAACGCTGGTTCTTAGTATTTGGCTTACTTAAAATCCAACACTAGTGTATCTTGGAAACAATTTGTGGAAGATGTAGAAATCATATTTAGGGATACATTTCATAGCGGTACTTTGGCTGAATTTAATAAACTGCGACAGACTTCTTCAGTAGTTCATTACCAAAAGCGGTTTGAATTTCTTACATCAATTGTTGAAGCTGAAAATCCTGGGTTTGATGAATCTTATTTTGTAAAATGTTTTGTGGGAGGATTGAAAGAAGAAATAAGTGGCTTTGTTAGTCTTCTCAAACCCCATAAACTGTTTAATGCCATTGCAGCAGCTAGAGTGCAAGAAAGTACTGTGGAGGCCATCTATAAGAAGCAAAAGCCTATGTCAGTGGAGAAAGTTCAAATGAATCTAACAAAAGAGTATTCCTAAACTAGGGACAAGGAAATAATCCTAATTCTTCAGGATTTGGTAATAAAGGGCCAATACCTGGACAAATCAAGAGACTCACTTATAGTGAAAAATGCAGACCCACCCAGCCCCACCTAGTTATTAGGTGGTAAAAGAAAATTATAGACAAAAGCTGAGAAAGACATAATAATTAAAATGGGGCAGAAACTCTCCTCATCCACATACCACGTCTTTCTCCAGGCAACTCGTAGAAAATGGGCATCAACTTTAAATTATTAAGTAATATGGGGGCAGAAACTCTCTTTCATCCACATACCACATCTTTGTCCAGGCAACTTGCAGAAACCTTAAATTATTAGGTAAGCTAATTAATCAAGTATTCTTATAAATCATAAAAGAGAAGTAGTGTTCTAGTGGAAAAAGTTATGAATTTCCCACAAATTGAAAGTTCTAGTGGAAGCTGTTCGAAAGTATGCAACAGCCGAGATGCAAGAAATGAAACTGTGGTTGGGATTGACAACGAGAGTAGGAAACTAATTGAGCAACTAATGGGAGCGAAGAGGCAGCTTCAAATTATCTCAATTGTTGGGATGCCTGGAATTGGAAAAACAACTTTGGCCAGAAAAGTGTACAATGATCCTATGATTGTGTATCATTTCTATATTCGTGCCTGGACCTATGTTACCCAGGTGCCTCGAAAGAGAGATCTCTTGCTTGCCATTCTAAGATCCGGGGTTGATTATAAAGATGAGGATAATGGAATAGCCGATGAAAAGTTAAGTGAAATGTTGAAAAGGAGGCTAAGCGGTCAGAGATATCTCATTGTTATGGATGACATATGGGATATTGGGGCTTGGAATAATTTGAAATGGTCGTTTCCAGATAACAAAAATGGAAGTAGGATTATAATTTGAAATGATGTATATTTTTCTGTCTATGTGGGTACTTAAGTAAACATCAACAAAAATTTTAACGCATGCTCACGGAGAACATATACATAAAAAGAAATAGTTAAATAATGTATGTAAATTAAAATTCAAATAAAAAATCCACTTTTAAAAAATTAATAAAATAAGTTAAGAACAAAATATTTAATTATTTTATTTTATTTTTTCGAATATCTTTTGTGAGAATCCTGAAATATTAAAAGGAATTGATATTTTTACGAACAAAAGTGTTAATTCAATAATATTATGTGAACTCTGCTTAATATTCATATAATAAATTATTTTTATTTGTAAAATTATAAGCAAACTAAAGAGATAAGGAGAGTTGTAGGAATTGACGAGCCAAGGTGGGTAGGTGGGGTTCAAACCTTGGCAAACGGGTCAGATTAACTCAAACAAGGTCAGGTCGGGTTAAATTTGGGTTGGATAAAAATGATCCAAGTTTTTTTGAGTTAAAAAAAGAGAGGCACGAACTGTGATCTAAATTGGGTTGGGTCGGTCTTGACCCGTTGACCAGTTTACTTTTTTAAACCCATCTAGCAGCATTTTTTTTTCAAAAATGGTAAATATATATTACCCATATATGATTATGATAGATAAAAAGAGAAAAAGAATGAAAAAGTTTGAATTTTTTTTTTACCCATCTAACTGTATTTTTGTTTCAAAAATGGTAAATATGTATTACCCATATATTATTATGGATACAGAAAAAGAATGAAAAGGTTTGAAAAAGACATGTGCCAGCAAATTGATGAACTATACAACTCATTCATTTTAGACAGAAAATTGAGCAAATGTATGCCAAAATTTGTTGGTATTTCGCAATTTAAGAAATGGGGAATGATTTCAGATAAATTATAGGCAAACCATGACACAATGGTTCAATAGAAATGGACAGGCCAACAACTTTATTAACTTTCTGCGTGCTTAAGCATCTAATATGATCACGTGGTGCATTAAATTATTTATGTGTTATTATTTTAATATTTAAAATAAATTATTTTATTTTATATATTAAAATAACGATATATAAATAATATAAAATATTACATGTGTTTTAAAAATATTTAATAATTTTTTATTTTAGAAGGTGCACAACTCACGAGGCTACAAACTAGAAATAATAATTCAGTTTTGGGGCTACGTTTAGATGCAGATGGTTGGTTTCATAAACCAATTATATATACATGTTATTTGCATTATTTATGCCCCTTTGAATTATTGCTGTGGGCCCTGAAAATTTAATTGTCTTGTGTCACCGGCAAAAGTAATCCCAATGCTTTGAAGCTTTTCATTTATTTTGATTAAAATCAGTCAGCGAAAATAATTTTATAAAAAATTAAAGTGTTAATTATAAAATTATAAAATTTAAAATATTAATATTTATCTTATATTTAAATATAAATATAAGATGACAATTTTATAGTTTACTTTTATTATTGTATTCTATTATTTGTTCTTGTATTAATCGCCTAGTGGCGAAGGATGTTGTTAAAATTAAAATTGTTTTTCCTAGACTTATTTAAATAATCTTTTCGGTTGACCAAAACAAAAATAGCACATATCATTGCCCTTTCGAAAAAGTTATTAATTTGATTCTGTTTACCAAATTAGAAATACATTTAAAAAAAATATTTTTTTTCTAAATGTATTTCTAAAATTATTAAGAGACGTAGTAATCTTGTCATGATAATACACAATATGTCTAAAGTATAAATAATGATATGTTAAGAAATATATATAATTTTATATTTTGTGCGTTTTATGTTAAAATTTAAAATATAATATTTTAAAATTAAAGATATAGTTTTGCTTTAAACATATTTAATGAGTTGATATTTTTAATTTATTATTATTTTTCTCATATCAGGTTAAGTTTTGCAACATCGTTACTAACTTCTCAATTAATATTAAGTGTATATTAAAAAATTAATTATTATTAAAAAAGTTATTTAAAAAATACATGAATGCCCACTTGATAAAACCCGTCCCACCCAGCCCCACCTAGTTAGGTAAAAGAAAAATATGGACAAAAGTTGAGAAAGACATAATAACTAATGTCAGCCAGAAACACTTTTTCCAGGCAACTTGCAGAAAATGGGCATTAACTTTAAATTATTAGGTAAGCTAATTAATCAGGTATTCTTATAAATCTACCAAATACTCCTATATGGTATCATAAAAGAGAAGTAGTGTATCAAGAAAGAAAGAAGCAAAATAAATTTATCCAGAGATGAATTTTCCACAAGTTGAAAGTTCTAGTGGTAGCTGTTCGAAAAGACACAACAGTTGCGATGCAAGTAATGAAACTGTGGTTGGGTTTGACGGCGAGGCGAGTAAACTAGTTGAGCAACTAATGGGAGCAAAGAGACAGCTTCAAATTATCTCAATTGTTGGGATGCCTGGACTTGGGAAAACAACTTTGGCAAGAAAAGTGTACAATGATCCTGCGATTGTGTATCATTTCTATGTTCGTGCCTGGACCTATGTTACTCAGGTGCCTCGGAAGAGAGATCTCTTGCTTGGCATTCTAAGATCCGGGTTTGATTATAAAGATGAGCATACTGAAATAAGCGATGAAACGTTAAGTCAAATGTTGAAAATGAGGCTAAGCGGTCAGAGATATCTCATTGTTATGGATGACATATGGGATATTGGGGCTTGGAATAATTTGAAATGGTCATTTCCAGATGACAAAAACGGAAGCAGGATTATGTTTACTAGTCGGCTTGCAGAAGTGCCTTTGAGAGCTCAACCTCAGAGCTTTCAACACCATTTGCGCTTGTTAAGTGATGAAGAAAGTTGGGATTTATTTCAACGAAAGGTCTTTCAAAAAGAAAGTTGTCCTTTAAGTCTGGTGGATATTGGGAAGAAGATCACTAGAAAATGTCACGGTCTACCACTCACGATCGTTTTGGTGGCTGGAATTCTTGCAAATGATATGACGCCGAATTGGTGGAGCCAGGTTGTTAATGATATGCGTAATTCTTATGATCCAAAGCAGTACATGGACACATTAGCTTTGAGTTACAACCATTTGCCTCGTCATTTGAAAGCATGCTTTATGTACTTTGGAGTGTTCCCAGAAGATTATGAAATCCCCGTGTGGAAGTTAATTTTATTATGGGTGGCTGAGGGATTTGTTCATAGAACAGGGGAAAACAATTTAGAGGACATAGCGGAAGGTTTCTTGAAGGATCTGATTGATAGAAGTTTGGTAATAGTTGCCGAAAGGAGATCTGACGGCGGAATCAAAGCGTGTATAGTTCATGATCTCTTGCGTGATTTATGCGTAACAAAAGCCCGCGAGGAGAATTTTTTGCAATGGTACGCACATCACATGAATTTTGTTTCCCCTCTTGATGCTCTGTTCAGAGACAGTATGCCACGTCGTCCGTTGTGCATCCATTCTCCAAATTCCTTTAGGGTGTTGGATTTGTCATCCATGTTTATCCGACATTTTCCCAAAGAAATAGTGCAGCTAGAAGATTTGAGGTTTATTGAACTTCGGATTAGCATAGGAAGAATCCCAGCATCAATTTCAAACCTCCATTACCTTGAAACTCTTATTGTAGAATCAGATCACGAAACTCTTGTTGTACCGAAAAACATATGGAAGATGAAAAATTTGAGGCATCTTGTTCTACAACAAGAAGGACGAGATCTGGTTGATTTTGAGGACCCTTGCTTTGAAGAAGCAGCAGAATCATATGAAGAACTCCTCGAAAACTTAGAAACCATCAAGTCTTTGAATCCTTCGTACAAATTTAACGATCAAATCTTGGAAAGGACTCCGAATCTTCGAAAGCTGAGATTTTATGGAAAACCTGTTTTGCAATCCTCAAAATATTTGATGCTTCCTAATTTGGGCAAGTTAAATCGTCTACAGAAATTGAACTTGGATAATTCTAGAAAGTTCTCACTAGGACAATGGAAGCCATGTACATTTTCTAGCTCATTTTTTTTCCCTGCGACTCTAAAAAAGCTTACATTAGAAAATACCTTTCTAGAGTGGAATGAAATGGAGAAAATTGGAATGCTGCCAAATCTTGAAGTTCTCAAATTGAGAAAATATGCGTGCTTCGGAGAACGGTGGGAAACAAGTGATGGCGGGTTTTGTCGGCTCAAATTCTTGGAATTGGATTGGCTGGGAATTAAGCAATGGAATGCCTATAGTGAGCAATTCCCAAATCTTCGACATTTGAAGTTGAAGTATTGTTTGGATTTAGAGGAGATTCCATTAGGCTTGGGAGATATCTACCCCTTGGAGATGCTTGAGGTAAGGAATTGTTTTCCAGATGTTGAGGAATCAGCACATAAAATTAAGGAAGATCAAGAGAGCAAGGGGAATGATTTGTTGAAGGTTTTAATTTCTCACGCAGAAGAATTTTTATGAATTTTCAGGTGCTATGGTTTCCGAATGATTATATTTAAAAAAAAAAAAGGTATGTAACCGCTTCGTCGTTCTAGAAAAATTATTATTTCAGGTGCTATGTTTTCTGAATGATTATATTTATATAGATTTGTTTTCTATTTTTGATGTTTATCTCACTTCTTAAATGCTTAACGAATTCTCCAAAACACAATATTTGACAATAATAATTGTCAAAAAATACTTTTAAAACTCTAAAATAATAATATTGTATTACCCAATATTAAAGTCATTGAGATATTTGCATAAAAGCAATACAATCACCAACTATATAATAGAATTACTATATTTAAAAATAAAATTAATTTATCTATCTTATAAAATAAATTGAAAATATTATAAAAAGAAATATTAATGATAATATGCTAGTTCTCTGATAAGAGACCCCATGCTTGCTTCCCACATAATAATGAGCCTGTTGCGGTTGATACGTAGCAAACATAAGAAAATAGTTTAACCAATAATTGATACTGAAAAGCCTCAAGAACGAGTTGGTAAATAAATGAAAGAGGAAGAGAGAAATAAAGATTAAAAACAATTGGGTATTGAAGCTTTGAATCATATTTTGCAATGTTTTTGGTTATGGGTTATGCGTTGCTGATTTAACACATGTTTGTATATTATATGTTCATTTTAGTTATCTATTATTATCTATCATCTATTTTTTTGTTGCTACTTATAATAGAATAAATGATCATTTTTATTGACTGAGTCAACTAAGTTAGTATTTGGTTGGTTATTAGTTGACTGACAGATTAATATTAATTTTGATTTATTTATTAAAAAAACTAAAATAAATATTTAAAATAATTAAGTATTAATAAGATCACGATATTTATTTGATACACACAACATGTGATTAGTTTTAAAAACTTTTTTATTCAACTTTTTTTTATTGAAATTGATCTAAAAAACATCTCAAAATTTTAATAAAAGTGTATAAAAAGTTTTGTCAATAAGACAAAGTATTAAGAGAGTATTTGGGATCGCTTATACTCAGTCAAACTTATTTTTAATTAGTTTTAATGAGCAAAAAATGTTTGGTAACTTATTGTTAAAACTAATTATAATCATTTTTTATGAAAATAATCAAGTTTGACCAAGTATATTACTAATTTATCCTTATTTATTTTAGTAATTTGGCTCATTACCTATTTTTACTCATCCAAACCTTCATTTTTTGTAATTTGCAATAGAAATAAATGATAATCATTTTTTTTTAATACCAGGCGCTCTTTACTTTTTTCTAGTTTAAGTGTTTTTTATTTATCAAACACAACTTACTTTTTTAAAACTAATTATAAGAAGTAGTAATCAAAAACACTAATTATATTTTTTAAGCGATCTCAAATATGCTATAGATATATTTTTATTTTTTGTGTTTTATCCTAAAACGTTACTTAAAAAAGAATAGAAAGTAGAGTATTATTTTTGGACATCTGAATAAGTGAAGGCTATATTGAATCTCTATTTTCAGAGGTCGATCATTATACACAAGATTAGACAATTGTTTATTGGGCCTTGAGGGTTGGAAAACACAAGACAAGACTAGCACAATTTGGGCAAACTTGCTTAGATAATTGGGCCTGTTATCGTCCACACTTAGCAAACCCCCTAGGCCTTTACAAAACTGCTTGTAATTATTGACTCCCTGAACTTTTTATATGTTCGAAAGTTGTTCAATGTGGAGAAAAAGAAAGAAAAATGTATTTTAGTCATTCTTTCTACCTTGTCGTACATTATATACTGTACAAGTTTCTGCTAAGTTCTTTTCTGTCACCCTTTTCTATTTGCCAGAACACCTAATCTATTTTGCCAGACCACTGAATGGATTTTAAACTTATATTGAGAAAATTAAGATTCATCATTCCCCTATTACGCTAAATTAATAAATGGAAGGAGTGGTAAAAAGAAAACTCACCTCTTTATCAGAGAGGTACTGCTGGGATGTAATTTATTGGACCTTATATTTTATATGGGCCAAGGATTATTTAAGATTGGAGGTGGGTTGAATTATTTTACACACTATGATGGGATTGGTTGAGGGTTGGCCCATTCAGGTGTTTTCTTTGAGGTGGTTTGGGTAAATAAGGAAGGCTGCAATTCTTATTGACTTAGAATTCTAAATTACGTTATGATCCTAGATTTGGGGCTGATAAGAATTGACTGGTCAACATCATAATTGTAATTGAATTCTATTAAAAGATTTCCTATCCTAATTCATTACGGGAACTCAAAGCGGTTGATGGAAAAGTATAAATATAGTTACAAGCGTGGAAACCAGGTTACAAAATTCATTATTATCAAATATCATTATTTTTCAGCATTACTTTGGTTATCCATTGTTACGCTTTTTGACCTGTACTTATTCTCACACTAGAGAATCCTCGGACGGCCCAAATCGTCGCCTGATCCAATGGGTGTCTAACGGTTATTTTGAGTACAGGTTGCTTGTTGTTTAGTGGTTTTATCGAGTAGACAAAATCAAGCGTCAACATTAGCGCTAGAAGGAGTACCTTGATATTTGATCCATAAACCACCAATTTTTGTTGATTTGGAGTCAGTAGTCACGACGAAAGGAGGAGATCGCAGTAGGGAACAGTAGGGATCTTCTATGGTGCCAACTTCAAAAAGTATTCATGGTTCGGTGTTGAATCGGATTGTTCACACCACTAATTTCACCAGATCCTGACCTATTAAGGCTAGAACCAGGTTCACAAAGATTGGGCCCGAAGGATTTCGTAACCCGGGAGAGAGATCAACTTATCTAGATGAAATGGAGAGAATCAAGGTTATGTGAGGTAGCCTAGTCGTTTAGACCAGGATCATACGAAAGAAATAAGGTAGCCTGGATCGCCAGGCCGGTACTATTTGAGACAGACCAAATCTTCAATTGAACGAAGGAGCCATGGTGACATAAGGACAGAGCCGGGTCAGGAAGAGCAGCGAATAGTCCCTTATGTGCCTATTCCCGACTCCGTAATGCTGAGGATTGTCGATTTGGAAACGAGGATGGCAGAAGCAGAAGCGAAACCGACAGTAGCGGTGGAACCGGTTGCACTCTTACCGCTAGATCTAAGATCTCTATTCCCTTTTGCCATCGACTAGGAGAAAGCCGACCTAAAGAAAAAGTTGCCACATTTGGAGACTTATGACGGCACAGGTGACCCATATGATCACACAAGCTCTTACGAGCGAGTGATAAAATATTACAACTATACAGAGGCAAAATGTGTCAAATCTTCGTGAAGACACTTAAGAAAAGGGCGAAACAATGGATGATGTCGTTGCCCCTGAACATCATCAATTCGTGGTAGGAGTTGTGCGAAAAATTAGTACTCTAAGACAATAATATGCATAATAAAAGCAGAATCATGAAATCTTTAATCAAAAGAACGCTTTTCAATTTATTTTTGCAAACTAACACTTGAATCTATACTTTCAAAATAAGAGATCCTTCAAGTATAAGTGAAAGTTTGATATTTTATTGATAATTGAAAACTCATAATTTTTATTTACAAAATGATCAATCTTGCTTTTGATGGAAAAACATAATGTTCATCACTTTTAGAGATAAAGTGTAACTTTTTAGGATTGAAAGCTTATTAATCAGGTGATTCACTTTTAAAGTTGAAAGTGTAACTTTTCAAGTTGAGGGCTTATTAGTAAAGTGCATTATTATTTTTGAAGTTGAACGTGTAACTTTTTGGGTTGAGGACCTTATGCTTAGGTGCCTTGGCCACGTTTGAATTTCAAAGTGTAACTTTATCATGTTAAAGACTTGTGGTTAGGTGCCTTGGCCACTTTTGAAGTTCAAATTATAACTTTGTCAGGTTGAGGACTTATGGTCATGTGCTTCAACAACTTTTGAAGTTCAAAGTATAACTTTGTAGGGTTGAGGACTTATGGTTAGGTGCCTTGATCACTTTTGAAGTTCAAAGTGTAACATATATATATTTAGTCTCTTGTTGGGCAGTGACTTATCCAGCACACTACTTTCTTATTCCAACTCAATTTCGTTTGCCGCTAATTTCTCATAGTAGATTATCTTTAGGTTGTGACAGTCCATGGTGGAGTGTCCCGCGCATTGATGATGCATGCAAAAGTTCGATCTCTTCTTCATCTCTTCAGTCACCACAAATTTGGGTCTTGTAGGTTTCAACATTCCGTGCTCTATTCACTACTCATATAAATCTTTAAACGCCTCTTCACTACAAGTGACATACTCCAGAACTAGTAACTCTGTATTCTTTTTATTCTTTTCTGTCTTGCCCCTTGTGGCTTTGGCTGAGAATCTGCAAGAGCCACAACAATTATCCTGTTGCCCTTCCATGTAATGGTTGCATGGCTCACGGGTAATGATTCAGTTCTTCCCAAATCCCGTGAAAATGATAAAAGTACTAAAAATGAATCATAAGATTTAGTAATAAGATGGGTCTTGAAGGCATCCAAGGCTCCGTTATTGCATATGCTTACTAGATTCTTCTTTTTGATTGGCTCTATATACTTTTGTGCCTAAGCATGGAATCTATCCACATAATTTGGCAACTCCTTATTTAGTCTCTGATTAAGTCTTGCCAATTCTAAAATGGCCACCTTCTTTTGAACATAAAAGAATTTCTTAAAGAGTTGCAATTTCATATCACCCCAATCTTGGATCGACCCATTTTCTAAGTTGTAGTACCAACTAAAGGCACTATCTTTCAGTGTTTTTTTTGAACTCCCTCAATAAGATGTTATGATTATTGATTTCGTCATGGCCCAACCACGGGGACATTGATTCCATAAATCGAACTATATGCTCCCTTGCGTTCCCATTCTCTCCATTGTATTTCGAGAATTACGGAAGGTGCTCTATAACCTATGGGATAAGGTTGTCTACAAGTATATGTCGGGCAAGGAGGGATAAAATCCAGTTCTGCAGGCCTGGTTATCTGTTTGCAGAGTTTATTGATCACATCAATCATATCGTCTTTGGTTACATACTTACTTGATGTATGAACCCCTTGAGGTGTGGTTATGTATTAATGCATTGATGGTGTATGTGGTAAAGTGGTGGGTTGGTGTACACTTGCATCGTACAAAACTCATGGGCTCGGCCGTTGAGTATAGCTTGGTCGGAATCTTCATTTGTGAAAATGGTGGAATTGTAGTTGGAATTATTGTTAGTTGAGGTTGGTTTGTCTTTGTCCTGGGTGGTGGCATTTTACCACGAATCTGTGTCCCTAAAGTAACAATTGGACCTTATTGGGCTTCCGTTATTAGAGGCATATTCCGAGTGTCCTCGTTACTGTTTTCCACTCTTGCTCTCATTCTCTACGAACTTTCTGGAAACATTGCTCTAAAAGTCAAGATCTGCATCAACTGTTGATGAAAACTCATAATCTCCTCATGCTGTCTTTACATCTTCAACATCATGGACATCATCATCCATCGTCCTTCACACGCCTCCTTTAACGCCTTTAACATTTCCCATTGCATGACAACCATTGTCCTCTACTCTCCCATGGTTTCTTCACCTTGCACACTTGTGTTTACTTTCCTAGTGTTTATGGGTTGTTGATCATCTATTTATGGTGAAACAATACTCATAGTTAGAGAAACTCTACCCATAGCTCTCCCGTTTCGAGTTGTGGGCATACCTACCCTTCACAAATCTACACCTCCCTAACGGAGTCCCTAAAGAAATATAGGCAAGGAAATTCATACCTTGCTACGGTTAGTTGAGGAGGCGAGAAATCCGTAAAGAGTACAAAATCGATTGTTTAATTAAAGAGGGGAGAAGATCTCACGCCCCCAAATCCGAGCATTTTTCACTTGGACTTGTTGTTGACTTTCCAACATCTTCCATAACATTCACTAATAAATTACTTGGTAAAAACTCATTTATTTAAAACTTTGCATCACATTCTTTATTCCAGAATTGTATACTTTACAATTTCCTTTTACATCCCAAAATCATTGTGATTTTGTTCTAAAACATCTATTTTACAACTCTTCCAACACTAATTCCTTCTGAATATTCCAATCTAACACTAAATACTTCTCCTTAACTTCCTCTTCACTTTCCATTCGAGACCCATAATATTAATAACATCTATCTATCTGAGATTCACAGTATCAACAAATAAGATCATTCCCAGAATCGAGGGGGCTTTCCGATAAGGATGGCACCTTACTGGCACATAATTAGATAACCTAACCCAAGTTCTAGTCAGAACATCCTGTATTATCAATACCATCACTCAGATGTATAGATAATTATCAATAATGTTAATCTAGCATAGTTAAATGATTTAAAAAGATATCACAATTTAAAAATCTATTACAAATAATAAAGACAATAATGTTTCTTAAGCTATACTACTCTTCGTTCCTTTACTACCAGATACTTTTGATTATCTTCCGTAACTGTAAATTAAGATTTATTTGCAAGAATGAGCACAACAGGTTAGCAAGTCTAATAGATAACACATACATAGTTTATGACTTAACAAATATGTTATCTGGCTTACCAGATACATGTTCTAACTTAACAGGTATATCAATTCTCAACTTCTTAAACCCCATAGAGAACAGTTCAATAATCATGTTAATCTATTGTCAAATAGCAATATTTATTTCATACATAATCAATGAACATCATAACTCATTTAACATTCAACAGTTAGACAACACTTCTTTTGTAATGACCGAGAAAATTACGAACCCAATTTTTTTTTTTTTTTTATTTAATTATATCCATAAGAAAATATGAGGTATGAAGTATATGTATATAGGATAAGTTGTATGATGAGATGTATTAAATTAGTTAATTAAATTAATTAACTAAAGAAGGAAAAAGATTGCAAGAGAAGCTTATGTGATGAGATCACAAAGCTTGAATGTTGGCCTTGAATGACAAATAAGAAGTTTTATACTAAACAAGTTAATTACTTGTATGAATAATGCGAAAGAAGAAGCAAGTGAATTATTTGAGATAATCCAATGAGGGAATAATTGTTTGTGTACGGTTAATTATTTTATAAACCCAATTTGATGATAGGGGTTAGTGAATGAATTAAATTAATCAAGTCCAATGTACTTATATTAATACGTATTAGGGTATTATTAAAAACAAACCCAAGATTTTTCAATTAATAGTGTTATTTAATTAAGGAGTCCAATGGACTTATTAATAGCAAATCTAATTGGATTATAATTTAAATCCAAATGAGTTGTTAAACTAGGTCAATTAAGTTTACCTAGTAGCCCATGTAATTAATTTAATTATTAGTCCATATAATTTATTAAATAAGTCCAATGCTTATTTTAATTAAAGATAGCATAGTTATGTAAATGCTAGCCCAATGTGTGATATAAATTGAGCCCAAACAATTTAATTGAATGAGCCCAATAGAATTTAATACTAAGATCCAAAGTGGAGCCCAATAAGTTTGTATAGGTGAATATGTATACATATATTGATGTATATATATATATATATGGATACTTATATAATTATATAGGACTTAAAAATAAACTCAAATTGGATAAATATTTGGTCAATCCCGAATTTTGGGGCCCACATGGATATAAATGTAGCTTGTTGGTTGATTTTGGAGTGTAAAGTGGTGCAAGTAAGCCCCAACCACCCTAGTCAATCAATGGGTCAATCAAAGAGTCTATCAAGTGGTCACTCCATGCATAGTAAGCAAGATTAAGCTCCTAATTGACTAGCATCGGTTGATTAGTAGATGTTAAGCAAGTCTAGGGAGGTTCTATAAATAGAATGCTCCATTCATTTGCTAGGTTTGTTAGTCATTTTGTAAGAACTCCAAGAGAGAATAGAGATAGCATTCTAGAGAAAATAGAGAAGGCTCTTGAGAGTTGGTTTTTCACCAAGGAGATTACTAGAGACTTATCAAGGAGGAGTCACCAACAAAGTCTCTAGCCAAGAGTAGAAGAACATAAGGTTCAAAAGTGTTCTATCTCATCTTTATTTCATTTTTGTAGGCTATATATGTTTTATATGGTCAAAATATGTTTTTAACCGATCAAAAGTGGTTTTGATGGTCTACAAGTCTTAAGCTATAATAAATTGGTAGATACATGGTTTGATATGCTTAAATCATGATTTGGTATGTGAGAAATGTATAAAAGTTGTAGAAATGTTCATAACACATTTTACCGGTAAAACCCTAACGATACATGTTGTGTTTGATGTTGTATTTTGAAATACACAAATCAAAAATTGGATTTTTATGGCTAGAAATCTAGATGTAGGAGTTTTAAAGAAAAACTCTTTTGGAACCTTTCAAGAATATTGAATAACGAAGAAGTTATAGCTTTTACCGGAAATGATGTCGTTTTTAAACCCTAGATGGTTCGATCCGTAATTTTCGTGTAAAACGTTTTCAAAAAGACGATCCAACCATGGAATATTGTAAAACAAGAGGTTAGGAACACATCAACACTGATTTGGTGTCATTTGGATGTGTAGAGTTTATTTTATTCAAGGTTGAACCATTAAAACCAAGGATTTGTGATTTTAGTTTTCACTTTGTCCTTGTTAGCAGTTTTTAGTCCACTTCCGTTTGGAATTTGGATTTTTGATCTAAAGAGAAATTGTAGAGGGGGAAATTATGATGAGAATGGACTCAAGAATCACCCCAAAATGTTTTAAAATGAAGAAGTTATGGCTGTTGGGGCGTCGGAGGGTCGAGCAGTCAAAAGTTTACTTTCGGAGGAGTTGGCCGAGCGCCTACTGAGCACCTACCAAGCGCCTAAGCGCTTGAGCCGGCTGTTTCTGGGGGCAGATTCGGTCCGGGTCGGGTCGGGTCGGTCCGGGTCGGGTCGGGTCGGTCCGGGTCGAGTTTTTTATGAAAATTTAAGTTGAAATACATATTAATTGAGTGTGTTTGAATACTAAACTAATATATATATAGTTTATTAGTGACTTAAAGGTATCTAAATGTATAAAATAAAGACTAAAGTTACAACAATTAAAAAGTTAACTATTGATAATGTTTGAAGAATATTAAAATATTATTAAATGATCAATAATATTAGTATATGATTAAAAGTTATTAAATGATGAATAACATTAGTAAATGATTAAAATATTATTAAATGGTTAATAATATTAATAAGTGATTAAAATATTATTAAATGATTAATAATATTAATAAATGATTAAAATATTATTAAATTGTTAATAATATTAATAGGTGAGTAAAATATTATTAAATGGTTAATAATATTAATATGTGATTAAAATATTATTAAATGATTAATAATATTAATAAATAATTAAAATATTATTAAATGGTTAATAATATTAGTAAATGAAAAGAATATTATTAAATGATTAATAATATTATTAAAAGAGTAAAATATTATTAAATTTTTAATAATATTTATAAGCGATTAAAATATTATTTGATAAATAATATTATTGGAAAGAGTGTAAGACATTATTAAATTATTAATAATGTTAATATGCGATTGAGATATTATTATATAATTATAATATTAATGAGTTAATAAAATATTATTAAATGGTTAATAATATTAGTAAGTTAGTAGAATATTATTAAATGATTAATAATATTAATAAATGATTAAAATATTATTAAATGGTTAATAATATTAGTAAGAGGATAAAATATTATTAAATGGTTAATAATATTAATGAGAGAAGAAGATATTATTAAAGGATTAATAATATTACTAAGATGATAAAATATTATTAAATGGTTAATAATATTTATAAATGATTAAGATATTATTTGATAAATAATATCCTTGGGAATAGTGTAAAACATTATTTAGTTATTAATAATGTTAATAAGTGTTGAGATAATGAAGAGATTAAGATGATTATTAGATGGTTAATAATATTGAAGAACTAGATGATTTATGGTTAAAATATTATTATACGATTAATAATATTATTTGTGGTATTTATATATTATCAAAGGTGATAATATTATAAAGCAATGAAGTGATAGTTATGTGATTTAAAATATTATCAAGGGATTGATAATATTATTAAGAGATGTAAGATTATGATTAAGTGATAGATGATTAAGACATATATGGTAAGGTTATTAATGTTAAATAAACCCATATGTGTTATGCTAATTGGAGGATCAATGTTGTTGAATATTAGGTCACCCAGAGGAAGTATTTTTAAGTTGAATAGCAGTAGTCAGCGGAACAGGCAAGTTTCTCTGAACCTAACTTGTATTATATTTGGCAAGTTATTTATGTAGAATCTGAAATTTATTTCAAAATGCATGATGAAATAATTATTAATAATTATTTCATATCTATATTGTTATTGACAATCGCACTTAGGTGCATTTGCATGACTATTCACGTTATGAACTGTTTAAAGAGAAATATCTATACTATTTCTTTCAGCTAGATATTGCATGTGATATTATGACTGTTCTTGTTATAAACTGTTCTAACTGAGGATTCTATGCCAATTGTTTCGGCTAGACCATGTACAATTTAAATTCATAAATCTGAATATTATTGAAGTTAGTCCAAACCATATTGTTGTGGTGCGGAATCTGATGGGATAAGCTGAAATGAACAGAGCATTATAAGCGGATAAGCTTACGGTCGGATGGAACATTCCCGATCAAAACGAACTAGATGGTTATATTGTGCACTCTATAAACGTACGATAGGCTGATCACCTAAAGTACCCATCACCGGATATGTCAATCAAAATGATTGTTAATATTCAAAACGAACTGACAGACTTCTGTCTACAGGGTATTGTAAATACTCAAAATGTGTGTTCATGGTCTTGTGACCCTTTCAGCATGATGAAGCAGTATGTTATGTCAATTGAATTATATTATTCAAAGTTGCATGTCTTCACAATTATTGTATATTGTTGAAGTTTCCAGAGCTAAATTTTTTTCATTCATGATATATCTTTTACTGTTTAATAAAACTTGCTGAGCAAAGTAGTTGCTCATCCTTGCTATATCATGAACTATTTTTCAGTTAAGCCGAGTTATCTAAGGAGTACCACGGCAAAGGAAAGATGAACGAGTAGACGTAGTTAGTTCGTACTATTTGTGTAAATCTTTTGTATTATAAGGTAATGATGATGTATTAAGGTTAGTGGAACCTGGGATTGAAGGTACGTTTCGTAATGAAATGATGTATGATTTCCGCGAGTTATTGAAGTTATATTTTATGAATGTTTGACAAGTGTTGAATAGTGAGCACCGAACCCGAGGTTCAAGGGACTCAGATTTGGGGGCGTCACATGTTGGTATCAGAGCTGTAGGTTATAAACCTTAGGTGTGGGGAAAAACCTTAGGATTATGACCGTAGAGAAGACAAGAAAACTCATAAAGAGTTTAGGAGATGAATTGTGGAGATTCATCAAGTAAGAAAAGTTATGTGCATGTAAGAAAAGATCTGTTATTAGATCGGAAGAGTATGAGATTCAGAAGATGATCCGAAGGGTGGAGTTAAGCATTGATGAAGAAAAGAGAATGAGGATTGAGAGATACTTAATCTATGGAGAATAGATAAGAAGAAATGACCAGATATAAATGTGGCTAAGGTAAAATAGAAGGAAATAATGTTAAGGAATGATTCGAGGACATTGAGGATATCTTGAGAAGATTGATCTATATAGATCGGTGATAGTAGAGATGATCGGGGTAAATAGAGATGAACTGATGGGCTAAACAAATAAGTGGTTGCAGAGTTAAATGAATCATAGAAGAATGAGAAGATTTTGGAGTCAATCATAAAAGTAGATAATGATGAAGTGATTGAGAAAAAGGTAGAATGATTGTAGAAAGGGATATGCATGATAAAGAATTACATAAGAATGATAATAGTGTATGTTGAGGAGTCTAACTTTGGAAGTATATATCTTTGGGAGTTTGACTTTGGAGAATATGTTTGAAGAATTACGTTTCGGAAGTTATTTTAGAAGATTTAAAAATCGGATGATTTTCTAATCTGTAAGATTGAATTTGATCTATGCAAATGATGAAAGAAGTTATAAAATTTTGCAAATCCCAATTTTGGAGTTAAGAAGCGGGATATGTTATGTAATTAGCATGGTGCTGAGAACAAGTATAGTACTAAGTACTAATGTGATGCATATTAAGATGTTTATTAAATATGCAATTGGATGATAGAAAGACAAGGTGACGATAAGATGAAAGTTTGAAGAATGTAGGTTGAATGTGAAGATCTAGATATAGCGGTTAGGTTATCAAACGATCTGAAGTTAGGTGACTGATAATTGTGTGTATGGTTAATAAGCAAAAGAATGCTTAAAAGTGTGTAGCTGTATAAATGATGGGGTACTACGTACCCAGAAAGGATATGTTAACAAATATTAAGTGATGGATTATGTGTTGGCATTAAAAGTATATGCCTAAAATCTTTAGAGAGGTAATAATACTACCGTGTTATGCAAACGTTAATGACAAGAGAAAGTTCTAAAGAAAGAATGCTCTAGACAATAGGGAAGAAAGTTAAGGAATTAGACCATAATTCCTTACAGACGATTGATGAGTCTAATAGTAGACGCTTTTGAGGAATGAATCAATGAAATTGGAGAAAATCCAGAGGCAAGGAATAAATATCTGGAAAAAGGATATCAAAGAAGTGATAGAAGACATCTTATAATAAGATTGTTGTGTAGTAGAAAGAATAATAATAAGATCGTGAAATGATCTACGAAGATGAACTTGTGAGGAGTTATATGTTAAAGTATGGATTAAGAAAATTCATACTAAGTTAATAAGAAAATTAGAGGTTGTAGATTTTATTTGAGGACTCATATTAGTGGCTGAGTTGTGCAATTCCTTGTATGGGCGGGGAATTAGTGCTTGGTTTTAGAACCGCTTAGTTTCCTATAGTAATATTGTGGCCGAGTTGACCAATTTCTTGTATGGGCAGGAGATTGTGTTTGGTTCGACCACCACTTAGCTTCCTAATTATGATAATCATTGGAATCTTGGGTCGCGCTATTCGATGTATATATGGTGAGAAGGTGAGTCTTTTCTCATAGTATATCGGATAGGTAGAGGATGTTGAGATTAGGTGCGTGTTCTTAAAACTCACACGTATGGTAAGTTCGTGACTCATAATTGTATGGTGGAGCCCCTCAGCGAATGGACGATTAAGGTCTGACTAGGATAAGCTCCTCAAGCCACGCGATTGTGGTGAGTTCCTGAACTCATACTGTGTGGTAAGTTCGATGAACAATTTATGATGGAGGTTAGAACAAGGTCATAGATAAAGATTTAGTTATCAGTGAATTGAGAATTGTGTGAGTACACTATTGTTCTCCTGAATACTACTGGTAGGTTGTGTTATATAGTGATGTCTTGTATCAAGGAGCAAGCTATGATTTGAAGAAGGATAAGGGGGGTAATCACGTTTGTGGCACCACAATTACTTAGGTTTGAAGAGAATTCATTAAAGGTATGAGTATTTGTTTTAAAGATACAGATACTTCAGAAAGAGGAAGAAAAGAAGAAGCTGATAAACAACATGAGAAATTATCGAGAATATGATGTTGGGTATAAGATTAATGAAGGATATAATAAGGAATAAATGGCAATGTTTAGCCTGATAGTGAATTTTACTGATGATGATAAATTAAAGGAGAATAGTGATACACTACTTAGCAATCAAGTACGTGTAAGAAACATAAGAAGAAGAAGGCATTTGAGTTATTAAGATCCTTGGTAAGAAATGTAAAATATGTATATAAAAGGGAAGAAGAAGTGAATAAGAGGACTAAGAGACAACAGATAATAGTAAATCCCAAACTCTAGGAGTATGTGGGATATGTGGTTGAGTTAAATCCCGACTTTTGTGGTCAGTATGGGATATGATCATTTATGTATAAATGTTTCAGAATGTAATGTGCCAAGGCACTACTGGTTGCGTATAAATATAAAATGCGTAATGTTTATATGCTTTGATGTGATTAATGTGAGCATTAAATAGTAAATGCTATAAGAATGATTGTAATAGTCAAAAAGAATGATAATAACGTAAGTTTTATTTTAAAAAAAACAGGCAATGCCGCCACGTAGACAACCCCGAAACCCGAGAGCAGAAGGATCAGTTAATAATGAAGGAGGTCAGGTAGACCCGATGCAAACTTTTGTTAATATGTTAGCAGAAGCAATTCAAAATCGGACTCCAGCAGTAGGAAGTTCGCTGATAAATCAATTGGCAAACTTTAAGGATTTTAAAATAATAGGACCACCGGAGTTTCGAGGAACAATAGATCCGATCGAAGCTCAGACGTGGATAGAAGGGATGGAGAAAGTGTTTGAAGTTACGCGTGTTGCGGAGGAACAGAAGACAACATTTGCTACCTTCATGATGAAGGGAGAGGCTAATTATTGGTGGAAGGCTAATAAAAATCGAGCAGGAGAAGGAATTGTTACGTGGACTCGATTTAAGGAGTTATTCTTTGAAAACTATTTTTCAAATAGTACTCAAACAAGGATGGAAGTAAAATTTTTAGAGCTTAAACAAGGGAACATGACGGTAGCAGAATATGCCGCCAAGTTCAATGAACTAGCGAGATTTGCGCCACATCAAGTGGACACGAAAGAACGAAAGACAAGACGGTTTGAACAAGGATTAAATCCATGGATCTACAGTAAGGTTTCAATTCTTCAGATTAACACATTTTCAACAATGTTGGAGAAAGCAATCATAGCAGAAGGTGGGAGAGAATCTTTGTCAAAGTATAATCTAAAGAGGAAATGAAGGAATAATGAAGAAGAAAATGGTAAAGGTAGTAGCGAAGATTTTAACGCTCAGAAACAAAAGAGGAGCCATAAAAATGGTAAGAATGGTCAAAGAAAAGGCAAACGAAAAATTGAAAGTTGTGAAAGTTGTGGAAAGAACCACATAGGTGTATGTCTAAAAGGGACAGATAGTTGCTATAGATGTGGAGGGAAAGGACACGGTGCTTCAAACTGTCCTGGTCCAAGGAAAAATAGAAAGTGTTTTATTTGTGGAGGAATGGGTCATCCATTTAAGGATTGCCCAAAGAAGGAAAGCAAGACGAGATGTAATATCAAGAAAGTCAAGACTCATGGTGGCAGGTATTTGTCGATCAATAATATAACCATTTAGGTATTGTTTGATTCGAATATTATCTGTCAGAGAATTTCACTAAATAAATAGAATTTCTCGAAGAAATTAGAATACTTTATTAAAATAAAGTGTCTTTAAATCAAAGGATAGTGTTAGATAGATAAAGAGTAAGTTATCCGTAAAATTAATTCGGATATACGAGAAAAAGAGTCAGGAAAAGATCCGATGATAATAAAATCTTAAGTAATCTTATAACGGTGATTCTGGGGACAGAATCCTTATAAGGAGGGGTGAATGTAATGACCGAGAAAATTACGAACCCAATTTTTTTTTTTTTTTATTTATTTAATTATATCCATAAGAAAATATGAGGTATGGAGTATGTGTATATAGGATAAGTTGTATGATGAGATGTATTAAATTAGTTAATTAAATTAATTAACTAAAGAAGGAAAAAGATTGCAAGAGAAGCTTATGTGATGAGATCACAAAGCTTGAATGTTGGCCTTGAATGGCAAATAAGAAGTTTTATACTAAACAAGTTAATTACTTGTATGAATAATGCGAAAGAAGAAGCAAGTGAATTATTTGAGATAATCCAATGAGGGAATAATTGTTTGTGTACGGTTAATTATTTTATAAACCCAATTTGATGATAGGGGTTAGTGAATGAATTAAATTAATCAAGTCCAATGTACTTATATTAATACGTATTAGGGTATTATTAAAAACAAACCCAAGATTTTTCAATTAATAGTGTTATTTAATTAAGGAGTCCAATGGACTTATTAATAGCAAATCTAATTGGATTATAATTTAAATCCAAATGAGTTGTTAAACTAGGTCAATTAAGTTTACCTAGTAGCCCATGTAATTAATTTAATTATATATAATTTATTAAATAACTCCAATGCTTATTTTAATTAAAGATAGCATAGTTATGTAAATGCTAGCCCAATGTGTGATATAAATTGAGCCCAAACAATTTAATTGAATGAGCCCAATAGAATTTAATACTAAGATCCAAAGTGGAGCCCAATAAGTTTGTATAGGTGAATATGTATACATATATTGATGTATATATATATATGGATACTTATATAATTATATAGGACTTAAAAATAAAGTCAAATTGGATAAATATTTGGTCAATCCCGAATTTTGGGGCCCACATGGATATAAATGTAGCTTGTTGGTTGATTTTGGAGTGTAAAGTGGTGCAAGTAAGCCCCAACCACCCTAGTCAATCAATGGGTCAATCAAAGAGTCTATCAAGTGGTCATTCCATGCATAGTAAGCAAGATTAAGCTCCTAATTGACTAGCATTGGTTGATTAGTAGATGTTAAGCAAGTCTAGGGAGGTTCTATAAATAGAATGCTCCATTCATTTGCTAGGTTTGTTAGTCATTTTGTAAGAACTCCAAGAGAGAATAGAGAGAGCATTCTAGAGAAAATAGAGAAGGCTCTTGAGAGTTGGTTTTTCACCAAGGAGATTACTAGAGACTTATCCAGGAGGAGTCACCAACAAAGTCTCTAGCCAAGAGTAGAAGAACATAAGGTTCAAAAGTGTTCTATCTCATCTTTATTTCATTTTTGTAGGCTATATATGTTTTATATGGTCAAAATATGTTTTTAACCGATCAAAAGTGGTTTTGATGGTCTACAAGTCTTAAGCTATAATAAATTGGTAGATACATGGTTTGATATGCTTAAATCATGATTTGGTATGTGAGAAATGTATAAAAGTTGTAGAAATGTTCATAACACATTTTACCGGTAAAACCCTAACGATACATGTTGTGTTTGATGTTGTATTTTGAAATACACAAATCAAAAATTGGATTTTTATGGCTATAAAGCTAGATGTAGGAGTTTTAAAGAAAAACCCTTTTGGAACCTTTCAAGAATATTGAATAACGAAGAAGTTATAGCTTTTACCGGAAATGATGTCGTTTTTAAACCCTAGATGGTTCGATCCGTAATTTTCGTGTAAAACGTTTTCAAAAAGACGATCCAACCATGGAATATTGTAAAACAAGAGGTTAGGAACACATCAACACTGATTTGGTGTCATTTGGATGTGTAGAGTTTATTTTATTCAAGGTTGAACCATTAAAACCAAGGATTTGTGATTTTAGTTTTCACTTTGTCCTTGTGAGCAGTTTTTAGTCCACTTCCGTTTGGAATTTGGATTTTTGATCTAAAGAGAAATTGTAGAGGGGGAAATTATGATGAGAATGGACTCAAGAATCACCCCAAAATGTTTTAAAATGAAGAAGTTATGGCTGTTGGGGCATCGGAGGGTCGAGCAGTCAAAAGTTTACTTTCGGAGGAGTTGGCCGAGCGCCTACTGAGCGCCTACCAAGCGCCTAGGCGCTTGAGCCGGCTGTTTCTGGGGGTAGATTCGGTCCGGGTCGGGTCGGGTCGGTCCGGGTCGGGTCGGGTCGGTCCGGGTCGAGTTTTTTATGAAAATTTAAGTTGAAATACATATTAATTGAGTGTGTTTGAATACTAAACTAATATATATATAGTTTATTAGTGACTTAAAGGTATCTAAATGTATAAAATAAAGACTAAAGTTACAACAATTAAAAAGTTAACTATTGATAATGTTTGAAGAATATTAAAATATTATTAAATGATCAATAATATTAGTATATGATTAAAAGTTATTAAATGATGAATAACATTAGTAAATGATTAAAATATTATTAAATGGTTAATAATATTAATAAGTGATTAAAATATTATTAAATGATTAATAATATTAATAAATGATTAAAATATTATTAAATTGTTAATAATATTAATAAGTGAGTAAAATATTATTAAATGGTTAATAATATTAATATGTGATTAAAATATTATTAAATGATTAATAATATTAATAAATAATTAAAATATTATTAAATGGTTAATAATATTAGTAAATGAAAAGAATATTATTAAATGATTAATAATATTATTAAAAGAGTAAAATATTATTAAATTTTTAATAATATTTATAAGCGATTAAAATATTATTTGATAAATAATATTATTGGAAAGAGTGTAAGACATTATTAAATTATTAATAATGTTAATATGCGATTGAGATATTATTATATAATTATAATATTAATGAGTTAATAAAATATTATTAAATGGTTAATAATATTAGTAAGTTAGTAGAATATTATTAAATGATTAATAATATTAATAAATGATTAAAATATTATTAAATGGTTAATAATATTAGTAAAAGGATAAAATATTATTAAATGGTTAATAATATTAATGAGAGAAGAAGATATTATTAAAGGATTAATAATATTACTAAGATGATAAAATATTATTAAATGGTTAATAATATTTATAAATGATTAAGATATTATTTGATCAATAATATCCTTGGGAATAGTGTAAAACATTATTTAGTTATTAATAATGTTAATAAGTGTTGAGATAATGAAGAGATTAAGATGATTATTAGATGGTTAATAATATTGAAGAACTAGATGATTTATGGTTAAAATATTATTATACGATTAATAATATTATTTGTGGTATTTATATATTATCAAAGGTGATAATATTATAAAGCAATGAAGTGATAGTTATGTGATTTAAAATATTATCAAGGGATTGATAATATTATTAAGAGATGTAAGATTATGATTAAGTGATAGATGATTAAGACATATATGGTAAGGTTATTAATGTTAAATAAACCTATATGTGTTATGCTAATTGGAGGATCAATGTTGTTGAATATTAGGTCACCCAAAGGAAGTATTTTTAAGTTGAATAGCAGTAGTCAGCGGAACAGGCAAGTTTCTCTGAACCTAACTTGTATTATATTTGGCAAGTTATTTATGTAGAATCTGAAATTTATTTCAAAATGCATGATGAAATAATTATTAATAATTATTTCATATCTATATTGTTATTGACAATCGCACTTAGGTGCATTTGCATGACTATTCACGTTATGAACTGTTTAAAGAGAAATATCTATGCTATTTCTTTCAGCTAGATATTGCATGTGATATTATGACTGTTCTTGTTATAAACTGTTCTAAGTGAGGATTCTATGCCAATTGTTTCGGCTAGACCATGTACGATTTAAATTCATAAATCTGAATATTATTGAAGTTAGTCCAAACCATATTGTTGTGGTGCGGAATCTGATGGGATAAGCTGAAATGAACAGAGCATTATAAGCGGATAAGCTTACGGTCGGATGGAACATTCCCGATCAAAACGAACTAGATGGTTATATTGTGCACTCTATAAACGTACGATAGGCTGATCACCTAAAGTACCCATCACCGGATATGTCAATCAAAATGATTGTTAATATTCAAAACGAACTGACAGACTTCTGTCTACAGGGTATTGTAAATACTCAAAATGTGTGTTCATGGTCTTGTGACCCTTTCAGCATGATGAAGCAGTATGTTATGTCAATTGAATTATATTATTCAAAGTTGCATGTCTTCACAATTATTGTATATTGTTGAAGTTTCCAGAGCTAAATCTTTTTCATTCATGATATATCTTTTACTGTTTAATAAAACTTGCTGAGCAAAGTAGTTGCTCATCCTTGCTATATCATGAACTATTTTTCAGTTAAGCCGAGTTATCTAAGGAGTATCACGGCAAAGGAAAGATGAACGAGTAGACGTAGTTAGTTCGTACTATTTGTGTAAATCTTTTGTATTATAAGGTAATGATGATGTATTAAGGTTAGTGGAACCTGTGATTGAAGGTACGTTTCGTAATGAAATGATGTATGATTTTCGCGAGTTATTGAAGTTATATTTTATGAATGTTTGACAAGTGTTGAATAGTGAGCACCGAACCCGAGGTTCAAGGGACCCGGATTTGGGGGCGTCACATCTTTGCACAAAACAACAAATTCTGAAAAACTTGCCTACTTCGTTCTACCGTTTATGCTAATTTGCGTTTCTTCGTTCAACCTACATAGCATGTGAGATCGATATACATTTTAGTCATAATCTGACCTTCCATAATCTTAATTTAAAGCCCTAACTTTGATTCATGAGATTTTATAATGCTCGACAAGCGAAACTCTAAGTTCCTTACAAGTTCAAACAAACAAAACCCTAACTTCAAATTCTTAACTTTTACGTTAATAGGTTTTCAAAACTTGTTTAATTCATAACTAAACCAACTCAGAATTGGCTTATCTTTGGACAATGACTTATGTATAATATAGTCTAACTACCCCCCATTAGTGGCGTAAATCACAAAACACTCGAGCTCAAAAAGTCCATTTTAAGCAAAGAAATTCGAAAGCCGCGCAGTGTCACATACAACTTGACCCTGGTTCGCTTAAATGCCTAAAACTTCTTCATTTCTTAACATTTTTGAATGATTCAAGTGCCCACGTCTTTGTAAGTTCCCCCCTCTACAACTCTCCTTTAGGTCAAACTAAATAGGTCTAATCATAAATGGACTATAAATTGCTTGCAAAGACAGTATAAAAACTAGTTTTATACGTTCTTGACTAGCTTGTTCAAACTTGATGCCATGAGCATTATAAAGCTAGGCCACCATCATTTGAGCTTCAATAACATTGTATAACATAATTATAAATCTACTTATGCTAGATTTCATGAATCTAACTGAAGAACACATGAACTAAAATAAAATTACACAAATTAAGGTATTACCTCTTGAAGTGAAAGCTTTACTTTCCCTTGATTATGCTTGGCTTCTTGCAAAGGATTCTTTCTCTAGATTGTTAGCTCGATAGCTTTGCTAATTGGTGAGGATTATAAGTAGGGAGGGGTAGCTATTTATAGGGTTTAAATCCCTTGGTCACTAAGTATATTTGACATGCTTCTTACCCTAATTACCCCTAAAAGTGGGCTATAAGTCTTGGAGTCTTTGTGAGCTAGGTTAGTGGTAAGGAGCAGGAGCTTAGCTCCTTGTTGTCCATTTCAGCCCCTTAAATGCCCAGCTATCCCCATTTTCTCCCCCCATTGGTTTGAGTTAGTTTTGTTCACTTGGATTGATGTTTTTTTATTGGTCCATTACTTTGCACTTGAATTATAATCCTTACCCTTGATTCTTATTGGTCTAGAGTGGTTTTGTTTAAGAAATTCTCAGTTGTGATTGGTCCATTTAGCTTCACAAGGATTGATTTCATAAACCTAATTAGGGTTTTAACTAGCTTGTTTAGGATTTAATTCAAGTAGGTTGATTAAGATAATCAAGTAGCTTGATTTAAGGTTTCTAAGTAGCTAGATTATGACTTTCAACTAGCTTGATTAATAATTCTAAGAAGTTCAATTAGGGTTTCTCAACTAGCTCGATTAGGATTTTTCTAAGTAGCTTACTTAGGGTTTTTAGCTACTTTTTATTTTTGAATTTTGATTGTATATTATGTTTTCCTATCCCGTATAAACGCTATGCCGTAGTATAAAAAGTCGTAAAAATGAAAAGGCGTTTTCAGCGTTTATTTCCAAGGAAAATATTTTCTGACATAAATCATTATTACATAATGAAATCACATAAAACATAGTTTGAAAAGAAATTTCAATCTTTATTAAGAACATACATTACAAAATATGAATCTCATTAGGGTTCGTTCTTAAGGTTTTAAACTCTCTGAAACCTAATTTTAGCTTTTAAGTCTTAACCCTAAACGTATACAATCGCATTTTCGAGTCGTATTAGATCTTTAATATTAACCTTTATTTAATTATTTAAGATCATATTTTCAAGTCTTACAAATTTTCGGGATATTACATTCAACCTTACTTATAAAAATTTCATGCTCGAAATTACAGTATACCAATCTCTAGCCTTTTATGAATTTTCTTAATCAATCACTTATAAACAATTCAATATATATATGAGAAAAGAATTATATTCTCAGGACATATATAAAGAATAGCTTGACACAAGATTTCAACGATTACCAATATAGTAAATTAAGTGGTTGTTAAACTAAGAACTCGCCCCTGCCCATACAAGGGTTTGTTCAACTCAACTACTAACATGAGTTTTTAATTGAAATCCAAATAATTACTAATTACGCATTTATGCTCCAACTATCTCTAATCAAAATAAGATCGAGAACTATTAACTCTTCGTCCACAGTCCTTACACAGACTGAGAACTCCTTACCTACTGTACACAGTCACTTACACAGACTAAGAATTCCTAACCTTGTCCACAGTCACTTACACAGACTAAGAACTCCTTACCTATTGTCCACAGTCTCTTGCACAGACTAAGAACTCATAACCTTGTTCACAGTCACTTACACAGACTGAGAATTCCTAACCTTGTCCACAGTTAGTTACACAGATTGAGAACTCCTTACCTCTTGTCCATAGACACTTGCACATACTGAGAACTCTTAACCTTTTCTTCGCTTAATATGAATTTTTTAATCCATATTTTATCGTTTTAAAACTTTTACGAGTTCACTTATTACCATATCATGTTTTATATAATAATATTATAATTATACTAAACATCATTCACACATATACAATCCACAACATATAATTACTACTATAAATATATGATAATTGGATTTTATTCCTATTTATTAACTATTTTTAGGCTTAATTATTTGTTAGTTTTAAAGATTTTTAATTTATTTTAGGTATTTAATTTAATTTTATACATTATTATTATTTTTAGTATTTTCATATTATTTTTAATTAATTTATATTTTATTTTGTAGGAAATTCAACATTGGTGGCAAAATAGTAATTATATCAAGTCTAGTGGCAATCCTATAATTACACAGACAAGGATGGTAGGCGTATTGCGCGCTTAAGATTTTATCAAGAGCGCCAGGGGACGACGCCGTTTGGCATGCGTAGTAACAGAAGGGGAGCCGCGTAATGCGCGATGGTACATGATCAGCTTGGTTAAGGCAGCACGACGTCGTAAAGGCGAAGAGGATATGCAGGCTTGATGCGCCATGCTCGCAGGCTATATTGAAGGGTCAAAAGGCGACAGGGCCTTGTTTGGCAAGTGCATTAATTGTCCAAAACAGATTATTCACGATTTATTATATTATTTTGATTCCTAATTGGATTTTTCTACTTTAGCTTAGGATTATTATTGTACTCTTATAAATACATTATGAGACTCTTATTTTCAGTACATTAACAGATTATTAACTTAGATTAGAATATAGAGTAATTTATTTAACATAGGAGCAAATATTCAACGCGAAGGATTCAGGAATTAAAGG
Source organism: Hedera helix (assembly GCA_947179155.2). Lineage (NCBI taxonomy): Eukaryota > Viridiplantae > Streptophyta > Magnoliopsida > Apiales > Araliaceae > Hedera > Hedera helix. The sequence continues at coordinate 11,190,198 of OX359269.1, forward strand.
CGAAGCTTGGGGATCGAAGACTGTGATCCGAGTGACAGGCGGATATCAAAACATAGATTTCATTTCATTTCTTTTACTTTTATTTTTATAATTTTGAAATATTGAATTATTTGTGATTAATTTATTATTTAGTTATGGGCTAATATTTATTTGAGATTGCAATTGAACCCAATGTGTAGTTTAATTTAATTTATTTTTGTTTTAATTATTAATGATTATATATGAGTTGTTTATCATATTTTGTGCGTTCATGTATAATTAGTAACACAATAATTAATGAGATAATCTATATGAAATCAAAAGTGGAGTATATGTTTAGATTCAGATATGATAACATGTGAATTTGTTTATTATTTCTAGGAAGAGTAGCATAATAGTGTATAGGATGAAAATATCTGTATACCACATGTAACTTTGTTGGGAGTTGGATCTTAGTGAGTTTATTTTAAGTTATTTTGCATAACAATATAACAACTTAATTGAAATACATCTTTTTATTAATTCTTGAAAAATGTTAATAAATAGTTAAGAAATCTCAGTTAACAATTATGTATAATTAATTAATTAAAAAGAGAGTGAAGAGATTTAAATGAAGCATTGAGAGAAATTATAATCTTAACTATGTTTAATTTGATTTAATTATTTTCATTAGTTTAATTTAGTCGGTAATTTTAATTAGTTTATTTTATAATTAAATTGAGATTGTTTAAATAAAATTAATTTGATATTAAATTAGTGCTTGGTAATAATTATTTTTAATTTACTATGGGTTCGACACTCAACTTAATCACTTTATTACTTGTGGGCCATGTATACTTGCGTGTAAATTCCTATTTAAAATTAGGCAAACAAATTTTTGACGCCATTGTCGGAGAATTAATTTAATAATTTTTGCTAATATTAATTTTAGTCAAATTAGTTTTAATTTAAACTTGTATATTTTTATTTATTTGATTTTTATTTTATTTGATTTTTCTTTTCAGGTACGATGGTTGCATTTAATTATCAATGGTCTTATGAGAGGATGATTCAACCAAGTTTGGCAAAAATAGTTGACCAATGGAATGCACAGTTTGCGGAGCTTGATAGAAAAATTAACACTCTTGGGAATCAATCCATTCAGAATACCTACAATTAGCAACAATTTAGTTATATCCCAGACTACTATCATCCGGGTCGGCAGGATTATCCGAATTATTCATGGAATAATAACAATCAAGATCAATTCTTTGCCCCAAGTTATTATCATCAGGATTTTCAATACCCACCTCCACAGCAACAAGAGCATAAATCTAATTTGGAGAAAATTCTTGATAAGTTTTTAAAGCGAGCTGAGACGAAAATGAATATTCAAGACGTTTTTGGTCAAAGTACGTCTTACCCGTTAGAATTTTTATTAACCACAGTCATATGAAATCTCGTATCAGCAACCTCCACCGCAGCAAGAGGAAAAATAAAGTTTGGAGGAAATTCTTGCAAGCTTTACAGAGAATATCGAGGTAAGTAGTAAACGTAATGAAGAATTAATACAAGATTGGAAAATTCGAAAGGGTGAGATGGAGATTCAAATGAAAAAGGATGAGATTCGAAGAAAACAACTTGTCAATTTAGTCAATAATTGTCTTCGCAATATGTTACCTAGCAATATAGAGATAAATCTTTAGGAGAAAGGTAAAGAGTTGTGCGAGGCAGATGCATTAGAAAATGGCAAGGAGTTACAAATGACTAAAAATGTAAATCTTAAAAGGTCTCGCTCGGATGAGGAAGATGATGATGTGGTTGAAAATAAGAGGAGCAAAGTTTGGGAAGGAGAAGAGAAGGACGATAATGATCAAGACTTGAATTTGAATGGTAGTAAAAAAAATTCGATTGTGCCTTCCGTGCAACAATTTCAAAATTCTGAAGAGTACTATCGGGTTGGCTTTGTTGAAGACTATGCCAATATAGATGAATTCAAGTTTGGGGGTGTTCACAATCTTTCAAGGATGTCATGGAGGTTAAAGAAAAGACAAAAAAGAGGCATGAAAAGATAATTTTTGCGATTGAGGCTGATTGAGAGAAAAGAGAGTAATCAAGCTGAGACTTTAAAACAAGAGCTTATTGAAAGGAAACCCAAGTTTTAGTTTTAGTTTTTACTTCTTTTTTTTAAGTAGATGTTTTTTAGTAAATTTTTTTAGTTATTTAGTTATTTGTTTTAATATTTTATTTTTGTTTTATTTTTAGTTTATTCAATACAGTCCAAACGTAGCAGATGAGGAAAAAAATGCTACATATTCAAGGGAGTCCTTTACTTTAATTTTCTTTATTTTATACATTGAGGGCAATGTCTATTTTAAGTTTGGGGGTATGGGTAAATTTTGAAAGAATTTTAAATTTTTTAGTTTTTTTTCTTAGTTTAAATTTTAGAATTTTGTAGGTAAATTCACTGCAAACCCTCATGAAACACAACTAGTCCACTTGGGGTAACCATGAGGTTTTAAGACTTGTTGCACATGTTAAGCGATGAATTAGTTGAATTAATTTTTTAGTTATTGATAAAAATTTTATTTTTATTTAATAACTTTTAAAAAATTGATAAATTTTTGTTAGTTTGAATTTTGGCATATTGTTGGTTATTATTTTATTTGAGATCCTTTAAATTTTTATGCACATGTCCATTTGTTTAAGCTAGTTTTTAACTTAAATGAAGTTTATTTGGTTAAATGCTCATGATATGTATTTTTGATTTCTATATTTTTATTTGATAGTAACTTGAAGGGAAATTATGGTAAAATATAATTTAGGAGAGATGATGTATGTAATTTTTTTGGGATTATTAAAATTAATTTATGTTGTGAAGAAAAAAATAGTTAAGCGAGTTATGTGGTGAGTTGAGATAGAGCGTAAAACACATTCATTCATAAACACATACGAAGCAAGATGGAGTGTAAAACGCACTTGCTGGTGAGATGGAGCACAAAATGCACTCACTGATGTTGAAAAAAAAAAAAGAGAAAAGAAAAAAATGGGATGAAGTATAAAATGCACCCATTTAATTGAAGAGAAAAAGAGCTTAAAAGAAATTAATAATCCTAGTGGTGCTTAAAAGACTAAAAACTTTTTGATCCCCTAATTTATATTTACATGTATTAGCTTTGAGTGATGTGAAAAATAAAAATATAGTGTTTTGTAATATATATATATATATATATTTGTGTGTGTGTGTGTGAGAGAGCGGATCTAAGTTTTTTTCCCACTAGTTTGATACATTTGGATTCACACACACACAAATGGTCTTGAGTAAAGTAAGATTAATAAATATGTTAAAATTTTAGATTTTGCATTATTTAAAAAAAAAAATTGAGTTATCATTTAAAAAATCTTTGAGGCTAAAGTTAAAATTCATATAAATTTATTGCTTGAGTAATTTTGGTTTATTTAGTAGAATCTTAGTCTTAGTTTTTATTTTTCTTTTGCTTGAGGGCAAGCAAGAGTTAAGTTTAAGGGTATTTGATAATTGAATTTTATTCCTATTTATTGACTATTTTTAGTCTTAATTATTTGTTAATTTTTAAGCATTTTAATTGATTTTAGGTATTTTATTTAATTTTATGTATTATTATTATTTTTAGTATTTTAAAATTATTTTTAATTAATTTATATTTTATTTTGTAGGAAATTAAACATTGGTGGCAAAACAATAATTATATCAAGTCTAGTGGTAATCTTGTAATTACATAGACAAGGACGACAGACACATTGCGCGTTTAAGATTTTATTAGGAGCACTAGGGGACGCTGCCGTTTGGCATGCGTAGCAACAGAAGGGGGGTCGCACAATGCGCGGTGGTACATGATCAGTTTGGTTAAGGCAGAATGACGTCGTAAAGGCTATGCAGGCTTGACGCGCCATGCGTGCGGGCTGTGTTGACGGGTTAAAAGGTGAAAAGGCCTTGTTTGGCAAGCACATTAATTGTCCAGAATAGATTATTTGCGATTTATTGTATTATTTTGATTCCTAATTGGATTTCTTTTCCACTTTAGTTTATGATTATTACTGTACTCCTATAAATACACTAGGAGACTCTTATTTTCAATACATTAATTGATTATTAACATAGATTATGATATAGAGTAATTTATTTAACATAGGATTAAATATTCAACGCGAAAGATTCAAGAATTTACGGTAGAGCTTAGGGATTGAATACTGTGATCCGAGTAACAGACAGATATCAAAACACATATTTGATTTCTTTTCTTTTACTTTTATTTTTATAATTTTGAAATGTTGAATTATTTGTGGTTAATTTATTATTTAGTTATACACTAATATTTATTTGAGATTGCAATTGAACCCAATGTGTAGTTTAATTTAATTTATTTTTGTTTTAATTATTTATGATTATATATGAGTTGTTTATCATATTTTATACGTTCATGTATAATTATTAGCGCAATAATTAATGAGATAATTTATATGAAATCAAAAGTAGAGTATAGGTTTAGATTCAGATACGATAACATGTGAATTTGTTTATTATTTCTAGGAAGAGAAGCATAATAGTGTATAGGATGAAAATATATATATGCCACATGTAACTTTGTTGAGAGTTGAATATTAATGAGCTTATTTTAAGTTACTTTGCATTGTAATACATCAACTTTATTTGAATAAATCTTTTTATTAATTCTTGAAAAATGTTAATAAATCGTTAGAAAATCTCAGTTAACAATTATATATAATTAATTAATTAAAAAGAGAGTGAAGAGATTTAAATGAAGCATTGAGAGAAATTATAATCTTAACTATTTTTAATTTGATTTAATCATTTTCATTAGTTTAATTTAGTTGGTAATTTTAATTCGTTTATTTTATAATTTAATTCAGATTGTTTAAATAAAATTAATTTGATATTAAATTAGTGTTTGGTAATAATTATTTTTAATTTCCTGCGGGTTTGACACCCGACTTAATCGCTTTATTACTTATGGGCCGTGTATACTTACGTGTAATATATATATATATATATATATATATATATATATATATAATATACACCACAAAGTATTAGAAATAATCACAACATATTTCATAATTTCATCTTTCCTTACTTAAAAACTCTTTACAACTCTATTTCTCTTTGTTCTTACTATCCCTCTATAGATCATATCTTAAGGTACTCTTACCCTAGCACTATAATCTACTGCTTTGATACCAACTTGTCACGTCTCAAAATCCGAGCGCTTTTCGCCTAGACTTGTTACTGATTTTCAAACATTTCCCAATAAATTACTTGGTAAAAACTTGTTTATTTTAAAACTTTGTATCACATTCTTTATTCCAGAATCGTATACTTTATAATTTCCTATTACATCCCAAAATCATTGTGATTTTGTTCTAATACATTTATTTTACAACTCTTTCAGCACTAACTCCTTTTTACTATTCCAATCCAATACTAAATACTTCTCCTTAACTTATTCATCATCTTTTCATCTAAGACCCGCAATTTTAATAACATCTATCTATCCGAGATTCATAGTATCAATAAACAAAATCATTCCCAGAACCGATAGGGCTTTTCGATAAGGATGACACCTTACCAGCGCACAATTAGATAACTTAACCCAAGTTCTAGTCAGAACTTTCTATATTATCAATACCTTAACTCAGATGTATAGATAATTTTAATAATGTTAATCTAGCATGTTCTGATAATATTTCTTAACTGCAAATTAAGATTTACTTACAAGAATAAGAACAACGGCTCAGAAAGTCTAATAGATAATACATACAAAGTTTATGATTTAACAAATACGTTATCTGGCCTACCAGATACATGCTATTGTGGCAACCCGAAAAATCATAAGGCTTGTAGGAATGATATAAAACGATTAATGCGATTAAAGATTTCGATGATCCTTAGATAAGGAAGTGGAAGATAGCCATTGAAGTAAGAATGAGGCTTGTAAAGGCAATTAAAATGCGATAAAAGGCTAAGATGTAAAACCTAATATTAGCAAATCGATAGATGATTTAAGAAATGTGTAAGATTACTATTGTTGGACAAAAACAAAGATGATAGTACTGGAAACATAATGATAAGTCAATTTTATGTCTATTTATTAGGTATTTTATATTTAATTATTTGTGAGTTTTTAATTATTTTTAGTATCTTAGGTGTTTTATTTATTATTATGTATTTTTATTATTTTTAGTAATTTAATATTATTTGTATTAATTCTTATTTTATTTTGTAGAAAAAAATGAAGCTTGGTGGCAAAACAGTAAATTTTGAACTGCTAGGGGCAAATCTGTAATTACTGGAGAAGTCTACGCCCGCGCATTGCATGAGAGTTGAAGGAATCAGCAGCATGGAGCAATACGGCACTGTTCCAGTTCAGCAGAGATAAGACCGCGCCATGCGCGGCGGACTAGAAAAGAAAAATAAATAAAAAGGAAGCTTTCGCGCAATGCGCGGACGGTATTATTCCAATAATGCGTGGGTGGCGGCTGGTCAACTGTGCGTGTGAGTCTCGCCACGTGGCAGCGCGTCAGCTTAGTTTTTATTTCCCTTTTCCATTTCTAACATCAAGTAAATTAAGAAATCTAATTGCAATTTGGAATAGGAAGATAAATATGGATTTTATATTTTATTATTTGTATTTTAAATCCTATTAGGGTTTGAAAATTATAATTCATATTAGGGTTAGGAGGATTATGTAGCCTATAAATAGAGGGTTTGAGGTACACTTGGATATACAATTTTTTACTAGAAAAATTCTCTCTTTTATTCTTTGGTGCCTTTCAAAGCTATGTGTGGCTAGACTATTTTTCTTGGGTTAAGTGATTGAAGCCATCAAGATTTATGCACTATGAGATCTAATTTATTTTAAGTGTTCAATTTATATTTTGAGTATTGAATATTTTTCTGTGATTAATTTTATGATTGATTTGTTTAATTGCTAGGAGGCCTACTAGTTTATTATTCACATTAATCTACTGCTATTTGTGAAGCAACTAAGTTTAATAATTATTTTGCAGATCAAAAGATTATTTTATCTTAGAAAGAATGTTCATCTAAATTAAATGCAAACGTGTGGCTTGTGTTGTTTAGTTCAACGATCTCTCTAATTCTTAAAGCTGCTATTAAATTAAATCTTTAGCACGTGCCAGAGGTTGTTTAGTAGTAAGGGTAATTTAGAACGCGTGTGTCTATTTAACTAAAATTAAGGAGAGGGGAGAAAATTATTCCATCTGCGAGTAGTTCTTTCTACAGTCAATGTTCAAAATATTAATTGATTTATTCTTGCATCAATGATCAGTTGTAAATTCTTGACAGTGGATGTTAACTTAAACCAAAGTTTTTTCTTCTTATTTATTTCATTAAATTACTTGCATATTTATTTTAGTTAATTTTATTTAAATTTTGTTTCTTTAATTAAACCCCCCCAATTTTGGTTTACGAAAACATAAAATTAAATTAATCATTTTTTGTAGGATCGACTCTTGCTTACACTACTACATTAATATTTTTTAAAAATAAGATTTTATTTTTGGGTGTCTGCGACACACCACATAAACATGTAATAATGAGCCAAGACAAGTCAAATGAGACTTAGGCTAAAGAAAAGTCCTAATCTGTAAATGGAATGGGAATGTATAAATGACAGAAGAGGTAATGTATTACCTAAGACGAGACAATTCGTTGATATTATTCGAAAAAGATAGATGTTATAGGAGTTTGAGAATACACCAAACTTTAAGATTACGATTGTAGTAATTCTGAGAATGAAATCCAATAAAGGGTTGAGGTTTAAAACCTAGTTTGAAGAAGATGAAAGTGTAGAGGTGATTAAACATTGTTAACTAAATCTGTGTGTTAGGGATTAAAATGTGAATCAAGGGTTATGAGGTCTAAAACTCTAGAAATTGAATAAGAGATATACTTGGAGGTATATATGAGCTAAGTGTTTATACGACGTATAGATACGGAAAACCCTATTCACAAATATAAATAGAATAGGAGTGCAATAAGAATTATTATACGAATATAATACGGAAGAAGGAAATGATCCAAAAGTCAGTAAAAACTTGTAATGTGATCATAAATGATCAATAAAGATTAATTTATGTGATCTAACCAATGTGTATAATACGAGTCATTATACAAGTATAATACAAAGTAGAATACTGAAGGAATAAAAATTTTCGGATATACTTTAAAGAACTAAAATGACTCGTAATAGCACTTGTAGATGATTTAAAGTTAAAATTATAACATAAACTAAGTGTTATATGAGTAAGAATATGTTTTAATGCTTAATTTAAGAAAAAGATTTTTCTCGAAAAATAAAAGTAGAAAAATCACTATTTACGCAAAAAATGCCTTTTTGTTTTTCAAAATTTTACATTCATAAATAGCATTTATATGTGGTGGAAGTACGTATTCTCTAATAAAAAAAATTCCCAAAAATTACTATTCACGAATATGGAGGAGAATACGTGTATGATGCAATTTATTAAAAGGAAAAATAAAGGATTTTGGCAAAACTTTCCCAAAATGGAAAATTTAGTAACTTTCTATAAAATGAAAAGTTTAGGGGAAGATGATTTTTGAACATTTTGACCTAGAAATATTATTTAATGACCATGGTGTCCTAAAGGAAATTGCTAGGAAGCTTCATCTCTTGTATTAATGACCATTTTAACCTTGGTTGGTGTTGGTTAAAGACTATGTTACCCTTAGTGGAAATTGCTAGGAAGCTTCCCCATTGTGTAATAATGACCATGTTAACCCTAGAGAAAGTTGGAATGAACATTTAGTCCTAGTAGGAAAATTCTAAGAAATTTCCTAAGGATAACTTAAAAACCTTTTTGCCCTAAAGAAGTTTGCTAATACCTAATGTGTCCTAGGTGAAAATTTCTAGGAAACTTATTAGTGGAATAAATACTACTCTGCCCTAGCTTTGCTTTTCATTAAATAGGAAGCCATATTACTCTTACAAGAGTTTGAGATTTTGTTGGTTGTTTACACCAACAATAGAGATGGAGTTTGAGAGCCTTTAAGGAGTTTGAGAGAAAAACACTAAGTGTTGGAAGCCATTTTCAGATTCTAAACAAGAAGTAAGGAGGAGAAGATCTAGCTTCATCATCTAGACTAGCATCCATCCTCTAGCAAGAAGGAGAAAAACCATTAAAGGTTGAAAAATGTTCTAAACTTAAAACTCTGGTATTAATCTTTAGTTTTATGTTAAAGTATGATTGTTTTGGGAGTTTGATGATATATTGGTGGATCCAAAGAGATAAAGTGATGTTGTTGGTAAAAATGTGGATATATCACATTTTTATGATTGTTAAACTAAGAAGTCTAAATATTGGGGTTTTACTTGAAACCCTAATTTTTAAAATGTTATTTTCTACAAAATCAAGTGTTATGTTTTGATCATTTTCAAGATCTAAAAATTATAGGTTGTGTATTCTTACGTTATGAGTATAACCTAAGTTGAACGTTCAAAAAATATTGTAAAACGAATTTTTGGTGGATTTTCTAGCAAAACTAGTAAAAATGTTAAATCTTGATGAATGCAAATTTTCGAGCCATTGATTATGGGTCTTAATGAAACCATTTAGAGCAAATCTTATTTTTTGCAAAATATTATGTAGTATGGACTAGTTATTATCTACATTTGAACTTATTTCAATAAAAGGTGAAGAAGATATAATTTTTCTAAAGTGAGTAGAAAATAAAAAAAAAATCCAGAATTTTCTAAAAAAAGGACCGTGTGTCGAGGCGCATGTTTTGCCCTTCGGGGCGCACCTCTGTTTTTGAAGTCAGAGCAGTATTTTCACGTGTTATTCATTCTTGGATGTATAGTGTATATTGTATAGTCCTAATGATGTATTAATTAGCCAACGAGGGTAGTTGATAATGAGTTTTTATACCTATTTATTACATATTTTTAGGCTTAATTATTTATTAGTTTTTAAGCATTTTAATTGATTTTAGGCAATTTACTTAATTTTATGTGTTATTATAATTTTTAGTAATTTTATATTGTTTTTAATTAATTTATATTTTATTTTGTAGGAAAATAAAAGTCTAATTGCAAAATTATAAATTTAGCATATTTGATGGCATAATCGTAATTAAGCGTCAAGGAGGGGCAATTATGTAAATTGGAACGACCTCGAAATTCGACCAACTTTATTTCCTTAAATTTTGTATTTATTATACATTATCTTCATAACGTCCAAATTTCAGTCCGTTAATAAATCTTTAATCACCTTAATTAATTCATTTATTGATATTATAATCATCAATTACCAAATTTTCGGTATAAAATTTTCTCTTTTCTCAATCATTGTATTAACATATTTGTATATTTAAAATCTTAATATCTCGATCCTAGTCTCTGGATCGCAACCTTCACTTTATCTTTCTCTTACCAGTGTCATAAAGCTCAATATTCACAATTTAATATTGTTCATATTCATACAAATTATTCTTGGTTTCATAATCCATACTTAAATATATCTTACTCTTTATCATAACAACAATCGTGAATCATTATCATATATCATTTAACCTTACTTGTCCAATCTGGATCCAACTTGCATTTATATACAACACATATATACATCTTTGTCAATTTATCCACATTAAAGTATTATATCGAAAACATAAAACAATTATCTTTACAACCTTCTATAGTAAAATCCATCACAATACGATATTTCTGAAAATTATTTCTTTACCTGCAAAAATGTATATTAAGCAAGTAATGAACACAACGGCTCAGCAAGTTCAACAGTTTACACTTTCATGCTTCACATAGCACATAGCTTAACATGCTCTATGTGTGTGTCATACATCATGTGTTGTGCTTCTATTATAGCAATATATCTCCCATTAATGCACAAAATACACATAGTTGTCATATTATCCACAGATCACATAACACATAATTTATATGCATTTGAAACAAGAATTAACATATCATACCAGACAACAATTAACATAAAAGTACTGAAGAACTTGTCTGGATTGTGAAATTAAATAATAAATACCCTTTTTATAATGCTCCTCGTACAACTTATGATCATAAAATAATCAAATAATAATTATTCATCTCTTCATGATATTAATTTAATTAATTAATATTATCTCCGACCCAATTATCAAATAATATGGTTAATTATATTAATCTCGTTCCTTAATATATTTATTTAACTTAATATAAAACACCTTCAATGTGGACAACCCGGCTTATCGGATAAAATTTAGCATATTTGGTTGTCTGAATTTTCATTTAATCATTTTTTAACTTTTAAACTTAATAGATTAATATTTAAAATATTTAAATATTAATCCCCAGTATTTAATATTTTTACAAAAATATTAAATTTAATCCCCAAATATCATTTCTATATTTTTAGTATTTTTCTATAATTTTTAATAATTTAAAAACAATTTTTAAACATTTATTTCAATTAAAAATAATTTGTGAGGGTATTTTGGTAATTTCCGTGGCCCTAGGACACGTTGGTCATTTTTTGAAAAGGTCAAGGCCATAATCGTAATTTCCTGAGGCCAATGACATGCTCGGTATTTTCTTAAAAGGCCTAGGAAAAAACCGTAACTTCCGTCGAAAACCTCAGCCACACATTGCGCGGCAGCCCCTCGCCCACTCCCAGCAAACGACGTCGTTTAGGCTGCGAGGAATTGGCTGCCACGCATGGCGCGACCTTCCCCCTTCAGTGCCCAAAACGCCGTCGTTTCATTCCCAACGTCTGAAAAAAAATTGGCCGCCGCGCATTACACGGGCGGCTATTTTTTTTCCAACTTTCTTCCGGCAGCAGTGACCCAACATGCAAAAATTAATTATTTTTGCTCTAATTTTTCACCATAAAATTATTCTAAACATGATATAATCAACATATATATATCAAAAAATTATTTAGAATAATAATTCTAATTATTTACTAATTTTTCATAAAATTAATTTAATACCATAAATACATAATTAAATCAAATAAATTGATTTATACCTTCATAAAGCTTAAAAAAAATCCTTCTTATGAAGCTTGTTCTCACTTGTATGGCACCAATATTTTCTTTCCTTCCCGGTGATGGAGTTTTCCAGCGGTGGTGGTAGCTTCGGATGGAGCAAAATAAAGAGGGAGGGTGTTGTTTGTGTGTTTGGCTTTTCTTTTCCTTATTCTTTTTTTTCTTTTCCCTTTTTAATAGCATAAGCTTGTGAGTTATTTTCTAAAATCACTCAAGTCCACCGCCTTTTTTCCTTCCCGAAAATTCCAAAAGCCACAAATCATGCATAAACAATTAATTTAATACATTATATAATTATCTCGTGTAATAAATATTTTATGTAATGTATATTTTAGTATTTTTCTATAATTTTTAATAATTTAAAAACAATTTTTAAACATTTATTTCAATTAAAAATAATTTCTGAGGGCATTTTGGTAATTTCCGTGGCCCTAGGACACGTTGGTCATTTTTTGAAAAGGTCAAGGCCATAATCGTAATTTCCTGAGGCCAATGACATGCTCGGTATTTTCTTAAAAGGCCTAGGAAAAAACCGTAACTTCCGTCGAAAACCTCAGCCACACATTGCGCGGCAGCCCCTCGCCCACTCCCAGCAAACGACGTCGTTTAGGCTGCGAGGAATTGGCTGCCACGCATGGCGCGACCTTCCCCCTTCAGTGCCCAAAACGCCGTCGTTTCATTCCCAACGTCTGAAAAAAAATTGGCCGCCGCGCATTACACGGGCGGCTATTTTTTTTCCAACTTTCTTCCGGCAGCAGTGACCCAACATGCAAAAATTAATTATTTTTGCTCTAATTTTTCACCATAAAATTATTCTAAACATGATATAATCAACATATATATATCAAAAAATTATTTAGAATAATAATTCTAATTATTTACTAATTTTTCATAAAATTAATTTAATACCATAAATACATAATTAAATCAAATAAATTGATTTATACCTTCATAAAGCTTAAAAAAAATCCTTCTTATGAAGCTTGTTCTCACTTGTATGGCACCAATATTTTCTTTCCTTCCCGGTGATGGAGTTTTCCAGCGGTGGTGGTAGCTTCGGATGGAGCAAAATAAAGAGGGAGGGTGTTGTTTGTGTGTTTGGCTTTTCTTTTCCTTATTCTTTTTTTTCTTTTCCCTTTTTAATAGCATAAGCTTGTGAGTTATTTTCTAAAATCACTCAAGTCCACCGCCTTTTTTCCTTCCCGAAAATTCCAAAAGCCACAAATCATGCATAAACAATTAATTTAATACATTATATAATTATCTCGTGTAATAAATATTTTATATAATGTATATATAAAATATTTATTTTAATTTACTAAAAATCATAAATTTATTTATAAATAATATTAATACCTTTTTCAGGTCTATTACTTGACAATTTTTGTACATGCATGTAGTTATCTGAGGTAATTTATACCTCTAAAAATCATAAAATAATTCATATAACATATAAAAATTATTTTTTGAAATTTTTCACTTCGTTACTTGGACATCATGTTACACTAACATGTTCACGTTTCCGAAATATTATTCCTCACAAAAATTATAATAATTCCATTATACATAAATATAATTTTTAATAAATTAAAACCTTCCTTTTTCCTCATTTATTTTTCATTTCCTTACTATTTACATTAACTTCTTTATAGATAAATTATATAATTTAATATTATATAATTTACATATTTACATTCTCCTTAAATAATTTCTCAAATTCCTTTAAAATTATACATTTATTAACCCTTTCATTAATTTAATCATCTTATATACATTATATAAAAATTCTTATATAATTATTCTTCCATTAATATTTTACTTTACTTTCCTTATATAAATTATATACTTTATTAGTACATAATCTATAAAATCCCTTCCTCCTCTTAAATAATTTCTAATCCTTCACCATAATTATTGATTAATTATATAGTCAATCTTTTTAATTTTACTAACTTCTTCATTCACTTTTTATTTAACTCTGGATTAATTTAATTATTAATCCCTTTTTATTTCCATAATCAATGGAATTTAAAATTATAACATTTAAACATGCACATATATATACAAATAAATCTATATACATATCTATTTCATATATCTCACTTTACCTCGTAACATCATTTAAATAACAATTTCTGCATCTCCACATTAATTTTATTGTACAATTTTATTGTACCATTACATGTAATTTCTCTTATTCTTAATAAATTATTTTTAAATAATTTATTTACTTTTCAATTATTTTAATTCAATGCCAATTATCACCATCTCTGTACAGATTTAATTTACCAATTAAATATCACCACATAACTTAAATCACATAAAATATCACAAATAATTTAAACAACCTTAATAATTCTGTTAATTAAATTCTTATTTAATTTTATTAAGGAAATCCGAAAATTCGGGTCTTCACATAAATACCCAAAACAGGCGCGCATAGCGCGAGGGAGTTATAAGTTGAGTAGGCAACGACGTCGTTTAGGATTGTGGAGCTGGTTAAAGGAACTTCCGCGCCATGCGCGAGCGGAAGAAGCATATATTAGGCACGCAATGCGCACGGTAGGAGCATTGACTTGGTCAGCTAGCTGAGCAAAGGACACGTTTGTTTGACGCGTTAATTCCAAAAATCAGATTTTTCGGCATTATTTCATTAATTTTTATTTCAAATTGGATTTTAATTCCACATTAGCTTATGATTAATATTGCACTCCTATAAATACACCATGAGACTCTTATTTTCAGAACATTAACATATATTAACATAGTTTTTATAGCATAATATTATATTAGAGTAGTTTAAGAGTAGAATTAGGAGCAAATATTCAATGCGAATGATTCAAGAATTAAATGCGAAGCTTGGAGATTAGTGACTATGATCCGAGTGACAAGCGGATATCAACACAGATTTAATTTATTTTCATTTACTTTTATATTTGTAATTTTGAGATGTTGAATTATTTATGGTTAATTAATTATTTAGTTATTTGTTAATTTTTATTTGAGATTGCAATTAAACCCAATGTGTAGTTTAAATTAAATCTCTTTCTTTTTAATTATAGTTGATTATACTTGAATTGTTTGTCATATTTTTTGTGTTCAAGTATTTAGTTATTTGCAAGTAATTAACGGGATACTTTATATGAAATTGAGAGATGAATTATAAATTTAGATCCAAATATGATGACATATGTTGTGTTTTCTGCATTGATAGAATTCTTGATTCGTATATAGGATAGAGATATACCTATATGCCATATGTAACCTGAAGGGAGTATGTGCTTTAAATCATTTTTAATTGTAATTCACATAGAGATATAGTGAGTTAGTTAATTAGGGTGCTCTATTTAATTATGTTGCCTTTGCGTCGGATTTAAAGGAAATTGTTTATGTGATCATTGAAAGGTGCATATAAAAACTATAAAGAATTCTCGAATAACAATTTAATATAATTAATTAATTAAAAAGAGAGTGCAGAGATTTAAATAAAGCATTGGGGAAAATTGTGATCTTAACTATTTTTAATTTGATTTAATCTTTTTCAGTAGTTTAATTTAGTTAGTAATTTTAATTAGTTTATTTTATAATTAAATTACAATTGTTTAAATAAAATTAAGTTGATATAAAATTAGTGTTCGGTAATTATTATTTTTAATTCCCTGTGAGTTCGACACTTTGCTTAGTCACTTTATTACTTGTTGACCGTATATATTTGCACTCATATATTCATATAAAAAATACCCAACAGTAGTAATACATCAGACTTAGTAAAGAAATAAGTTTAGTCAAATAAAACTAAAAAGAGATGAAACTCTTGCATAAGAATAAAGATGCGTTATGACTTTAATTAATTGGCAGACCACGATATGAAATTTATAGGTTGTACGAGGCACGCAAAGTATTAACGTAAATGGTAAAGGCGATAACTGACAAGTTTTTCAGAACTTTTTACTCTAAGTGTTAAACTACTGTTGTGTGCGAACTAGTTGTTCACTTATGTACAAGATCTTTAGTGTTATGTGAGTTTCTTGTAAGCATGTTTAACATATTCCCTTTGTGCAAGTATGTGATTATAACTATTGTTATTTAATTGTTGATCTAAGATGATTGCTCTATGTGGATTTTATAACTTGATAAAATGCACAACATGAGATGTATGATGCATACATATAAAATGTAAAGCATGAATAGTATGATGCATGTATAAAATGCACAGTAGATATAACATGTGAGACATGTAATGTGTTATGTGTTAACTGTTAAAATTGTTAAGCCGTTGTGCTCACCCTTGCTTTAAAACTAATATTTTTAGCGAAGTTCGAGGAATTTGGGGGTTCCGATAAAGCCAAAGAATAAGGAACGTTTTTTGGTTAAAAATGATTAGGGACTAAGTTATTGTAATCCCAGCCTTGTTGTTATCTGATAGTGAATGAAAGTGTTCGATGCTTATATTTTTGGTAGTAATCATTGAAATGCATATGATCAAATTAAATAAGATTTATGTGGTAGAATGATTGAATTGTACGATAACTATTCATGGAATAGGTTCTTAGTGATCAAATGTTGAAATTCATATTATTCGGATAGTCATGATATGCTGAAAAGGTATTCCTCGTGATGTAGAATAAATAAGTATTTATATATAAATAAATTAAAGGAGTTTAATTTATTATAAATAATACTAGAATTGTTGTAATTTATTTATTCTACTGCCGACTTAATATTGAACCTAAAGAGTCACACCATAAATGAGAAATATTTGTTTTAGAAGTATATGACATAATGGTAATATTAAATTAAGTATATTTAATTTATATTACTGTGATAAAATAAATTAAATAACTTAGTATTTATAATTAAATATTTTTAAAATACTAACTATAAATTAATAAGATGAGTCTTATTATTATTATTATTATTATTATTATTATTATTATTATTATTATTATTATTATTATTATTATTATTATTATTATTTAGTTCTTAAATGGTATATGAATTAATTAATAAATAGTAATATTATTATAAATAATTAAATTCCTAATGGGTTTAGGAATTATAATTATTATAATCTATTAATTTAGTTCCTAATTATATTAGGAGTTAAATTAAAACCCTACTCATAAAGAGTTTAGGAGGGTTGAGCAAATCTATAAATAAGAGAAGTCTTTTTATAGATTAGGGTTAATGAAACAATTACAAGTATTGGAGAGTACTTTTAATAATTCTCTACATCTAAGAGTTAGAGAGAAAGAGAGAATTAGGCCTAGCCACCCAAGGTTTGGAGAAACCTAAATCTACATCTTAAATTAATAACGAGGGATCACCTCTAGAGGTTTCATGCTTGGGTAGCTAACGTTGGTCCGTTGATTCCATTCAAGAAATGCGAAGGATATTGGAGGTAAACTCATAGCTGTTCAGGAAGTTCAATCTACAAAGGTATATTCTTTTATCCTTCCTCAATTAGTAAGTATCGCATAAGAAAAATACTGATGTTTGGTTTGTAGAAAATTTTTAAATATGATTTATGCCTACTTTCGCTATTCTATGCAATTTGATTAGTATGAACGTAATGTTTTTGCAACCAACACCTTAGATAAGGAAGTGGAAGATAACCATTGAGGTAAGAATGAGGCTTATAAAGGTAATCAAAATGCGATAAAAGGCTAAGATGTAAAACCTATTATTAGTAAATCGATAGACGATTTAAGAAAGGTGTAAGATTACTATTGTTATATGAAAACAAAGATGATAATACCTGAAACATAAACAGGTAATAATGAGTTAAAACAAGTCAAATGAGACTTAAGCTAAAGAAGAGTATTGTTTGTAAATGGAATATGAATGAATATATGAAAGAAAAAGTAATGTAATACCTAAGATGAGATAATTCGTTGGTATTATTTGAAAAAGATAGATGTTATAAGGGTTTGGAAGTACACCAAACTTTAACGTTATGATTGAAGTGATTTTGAGGACGGAATCCTTTTATGGGTTGAGGTTTAAAACCTAGTTTAAAGAAGATGAAAGTGTATAGGCGATAAAATATTTTAACCTAAATCCGTGTGTTAGGGATTAAAATATGAACCAAAGGTTATGAGGTCTAAAACCCTAGAAATTGAATAAAAGATATACTTGGTGGTATATATGATCTAAGTGTTTATACGGCGTATAGATATAGGAAGCCCTATTCACAAATATAAATAGAATAAGGGAAGAATATGAGTGCAATAAGAATTATTATAATAATATAATACGGAAGAATGAAATGATCCGAAAGTCAATAAAAACTTGTAATGTGATCATAAGTGATCAATAAAAATTGATTTCTATGATCTAACCAATGTGTATAATATGAGTTATTATATGAGTATAATACGGTGTAGAATCCTTATGGAACAATTTTTTTCGAGTATACTTTAAAGACCTAAAACGACTCGTAAGAGCGCTTGTACATGATTAGAGATTAAAATTATAATCTAAACTAAGTGTTATGTGATTAAGAATATGTGGTAATGCTTAATTAAAAAAAAAAAAAAAAGAAGATTTTTCTGGAAAAATAAACGCAGAAAAATCACTAGTCACACGAAAAAACGCAGAAAAACACTATCGCGGAGAAAACGGCTTTTCGCTTGTCCAAATTTCACATTCATAAATAACATTTATATGTGGTGGAAGTCCATATTCTCTAATATAAAAAATCGCGGAGAATTAACAAAAATCACTAGTCACGAATACGGAGGAGCTATTTTTGGTCAGGGCTCATGAAAGATACGTTAGGGCGCCCTCTGTTTTTAAAGTCTGGGTAGTTTTTTTAAGTGATATGCAATGTTGGATGTATAGTGGACGTTGAATAGTCCTAATGATGTATTAATTAGCCAACAAGGGTAGGAATATATCAGACTTAATAAAGAAACAAGATTAGTCAAATAAAACTAAAAAGAGATGAAATTTTTAAATAAGAATAGAGATGCTTTATGACTTTAACTAGTTAGTAGACCACCATATGAAATGTGTAGGTCGTACAAGGCATGCAAAGTATTAGCGTAAATGGTAAAGGAGGTAACAAGAAAGTTTTTCAGAACATGTTACTCTAAGTGTTAAACTGCTGTTTTGTGTGAACTAGTTGTTCACTTATGTACAAGATCTTCAGTGTTATGTGAGTTTCTTGTAAGTATTTTAAAATGTGTACTCTATGAAACTATGTGATTATAACTGTTGTTATTCAGTTGTTGATCTAAGGTGATTGCTCTATGTGGACTTTATCGCTTGATAAAATGCACAACATGAGATATATGATGGATACATATAAAATGCAAAGCATGAGTAGTAGGATGCATGTATAAAATGCACAGTAGATATAACATGTGAGACATGTAACGTGTTATGTGTTAAATGTTAAACATGTTGAGCCCTCATGCTCACCCTTGCTTTAAAACGAATATTTTCACCGAAATTTGAGGAATCCGGGGGTTCCGGTAAAGCCAGAGAATAAGGAATGCTTATTGATTAAAAACTATTAGGGATTAAGTTGTTGTAATAACAACGTTGTTATTATCTGATAGTGAATGGAAGTGTTCAACACTTATGTTTTTGGTATTAAACTTTGTCGTCAGAGATGTTTAATATTTTGTTGTAAACCTTTAGGTAACTATATTTTTGTAATAGCAAAAGTTTGAGAACTTGTATAGTTAGTATAATTTTTGACTAAGCTAGACGAGTTATTATTGACGAACTCGAATAAATAAGAGAAGATATGTATCAATAGATAACCTATTGTTGAGGCATGAGTGGTTTACACTCATAATTGTTGTAATAGATTTGGTCATGATATATATACGATCTGAGTTGTTCGACATTATATAAAGATTATGATTCTGGAATATCAGAATGTTGTAAAGTTTTAAATAATTGGGTTTTAGAAATTATATTATATTGCATGTTGTGAAGAAGGTTGTACATTAACGCACAAGATCAATTGTAGCAAATAGAGGGATTCTTGGGGAATTACAGCTCTGGGTTTACAGGTATATCAATTCTCAACTTCTCAGACTCCACAAATAACAGTTTAATAATCATGTTAATTTGAGGTCAAATAACAATATTCATTGAATATTTAATCAATGCACTTCATAACTCATTTAACATTCAACAGTTAAAAAACACGTCTTTGCACATAACAACAAATTTTGAAAAACTTGCATGCACCGTGTACGCTAATTTGCCTTTCTTTGTTCAACCTACATAGCATGTGACATCGACATACATTTTAGTCATAATATGACCTTTACTTAGTCTTAATTTAAAGCCCTAACTTTGATTCATGAGATTTGATGGGTCTCTAACTTTTATTGCATTTATTTTAATGATAACAAATTAAGAGAATATGATTAAAATAGAAAATTAGAATACTCTCCAGAGGTTAATATTATTATTTTAATTATCTTATTTACTTTGACCAAAAATATTTTTCTAAACTTATTGAATTAATATTTTACTAACCTTCATAATTTAATATCAAGCGTTATAAATATATATTCATAAAGTAACATTTCCTAAGGCAAGGAGAATTCCTATTAATATTTTTCAAAATTATTATATTATTTTCCAAAAGTATTTTGTCAATAAAATTGAAGCTTGACAAAATTAAACCCTTATGCCCCATCCGAGTTATGTATGCTGTTGGGAATTTGGAAGTTTAAAGTGTTTGTGCATGTGTGGGGCATGAGCTTTAATAAAAGAAGAAAAATAAGACTTTCATTCTCCTTGATCCACCCCAACTGAGAATGTAAATTATTTAAGCAATCCGGGTGTTATTTTTCCTTGGCCAATCCGTGTGAGCTCAATGAGATTTAAATCTGGCCATTAATTTTCAAGCAAACATGACCTATCCGTCAATTTTAATTAAACTACCAAAAAGATTATTTTACTCCAAGCTTCAAGTTCTCCTTGCTCTTTGGATCCAATTCTTCAAAATAATTATAATTAATTCTATTATAGAACTATTTACAACAAATAAAAACCTTGATTAGCAGTTAAGGGGAAGTACATATGAGTAAGATAAAATTTACATTTAGAAAAATTAGAAAAAGGCGAGGTATACAGACCCCATTTATAAATACCTAGTCATTTATGCATCCATATAAAATAAATACAATCATATTAGTCAATAGTCCATAATCAATTCCTTTTATTATCATACATATCACCATACGTATCAATAAATAATATTCATCTCATGACATTAAAATCATTCTATATATGCATTGATATCACTTAATGGACAATTTAAAGTTGCATAAAATCCAATTTTATATTTAAAATAACTCTTTATTTTAATTATAAAATCATGTAAAATAACTCTTTATTTTAATTTTTAAAAAATGCAAAAACTTTTAAAAAATCTGACAAAAATACCGCCTTGCTATGCAGCTGCGTCAAGGCTTGACATAGCTACGTTAGAGACCTCACGCAACTGCGTGACTGAGTGATGCAGCTGTGTTAAAGACTCTACTTAGCTACGTGATCGAGTGTCGATGATGCTAGTTAGCGATGTTTCTCGAAAAATGTGATTTTATATAACATATATGCCCAATTAAATTTTTCTAAACACATGCCCACACACACACACACACACACACACACACACACACACACACATATATATATATATATATATATATATATATATATAAAAATATATATGTATAATCAAAATAATTAATAATTTGCATAAAGTTTGGTTTTGATGCCACTATTGGTTTGTAATATCCATGAACATATAATCAAATTGCACAATTTTACAAACCATAATCAGGATCGACCTTTATCCATAATTATTAATTAACTAGAAGGAGATATATAATTATACCATTGTAGACACTAGCTTTCCACATGCACGTGTTCAACTCCAATTCCTTCTTGTTCTCCTTGAATTCCATCGATTAGATTCCTTTGATCAATGTTAGCCACCCAAGTGTTTGGCCTATAGAGGTGATCCACCAAGGAAGAATACGGATTCAAGAAGTGGGTGATGGCAAACCCTAGTTTGATCTCTATTATACTTTCTCAGATTTAGAGAACTTATGAGTACTTTCCTAACATTTATGAGAGTGTATGTAACCTTAATCCATAATAAGACTCCTCTTATTTATATATATTGTCAAACCTTCTAACAGCTTTAAGAATAGAGTTTTAATTAAACTTCTAATCTAATTAGGAACTAATATGAGAGTACACTTCTTAATTAATTTCTAAACCATTTCGGAACTAAATAATAATAATAATAATAATAATAATAATAATAATAATAATAATAATAATAATAATTAAGACTCTTCTTATTAATTTATAATTAATATTTCTAAAATACTAAATAAATATTAAGCTATTTAATTTAATCTATCACCATAGTATAAATTAAATATACTTAATATATTATTACGATTATGTCATTTATTTCTTAAATAAATATTTTTCTTTTGCTATGTGACCCTTTAGGTTCTCTATATTAAATTGGTTGTAGAATAAATCAATTAGAAAAATTTTGATTTTATTTAAATAAATAAATTTAAACATTTAATTCATTTAAATAAATAATATTTGTTCCACAATAAGGGTAAACTCCCTTAGCGATCAACGACTTTTCAGATAATATAGATTTCAATATTTAATCATAAAAGAACCTTTCAGTGAATAGTTACCATACAATTTAATCATTATACTATATAATTTCACAATCATATATAAGACATGGATTTACTGTCAAGTTTTATTTTATTTGATCATATGCATTTCGATTCTTAAATGCACAACTTTATTTAATATAAATTAAAAACTCATTTCTAATTTACATTCTGCCTTGGCCAAGGACTACTGAGTTGTCATTTATCGAATTGCATAGAACATTCTCTCATTTTACTAGAAGTGATAGATTCTTTATTGACCATTCACCTATCTCCATGTACAACTTATTATACCCGAGGATGCCCTTTGATATACCTTAAAGGTCTTAAGGGATATATCAAAGTATAACTTATCATACACAAGATACTATGACGATCTCAAGTCCAAGGATCACTTGTACTATTATCACATTAGAAATTCCTATTGACAGCCGATAAAAACTCCATTAGGTATTTCTTTAGCGAGTCATGTTCGATGAACTTATTCTCTAATAAGCATCTACATACTTGCTTTATTTTCTTTAGAAAAATGATTATAAGATCAATCATCATCTTTATAAGAGCAAACATTGTATGTACGTGTTTATCCAGATTCACTAATTCCCTATTTTAATGATCCCATGATTAGGAACAATTTTAGTTTTTAGTTATCTTGAATTTAGATCTCATTAGTATGATCATCATCATGATTCTAAAAATATTGCTAAAAATCTATGGGTTTATCACAATTGATATCATCAATTAAATATGGATAATGAAAATGCCTTGGTATAAATAAACTTTTATTAATAAACGAATAAGATTACAAAGTATATCCAATATCACGTCAAATATGATTGACTTATGTACATACTACTTTCAATCTCCTACTTGCACTAAAGTCAATGGCCATGGTATCTAATGTCCATCTTCTCTAAGTGACGATTAAACTGCTGTTGAGTTAACAATTTTGTAAATGGATCTGCAATGTTGTCTTGAGAGTCTACTCGTTCCAAGGTGACGTCTTCTCTCACTATGATTTCTCTAATCAAATGAAACCGCCGCAACACATTTTGGATTTTTGATGAGACTTGGGTTCCTTGGCTTGTGCAACAGCTCCCGTGTTGTCACAAAAAAAGGTACTGGTCCTTGAATGCTAGGAACCACCCTGAGTTCGATTACGAACTTCTTCATCCAAACAGCCTCCGTTGCAGCTTCACTTGTAGCTATGTACTCTGCCATTGTCACTGAATCAATAATCGTTTGTTGCTTGAAACTTTTCCAACTCGTTGCACCACCGTTTAAGGAAAACACATAACCCGAAACAAATTTATTATCATCTTGGTCAGTTTAAAAACTTGAGTCTATATAACCCTCTAGTTTTAAATCAAACCCACCGCAGACAAGAAATACATCCTTAGTTCTTCTTAAGTACTTTAGGATATTTTTCACTGCCTTCCAGTGTTCATCTCCGGGATTGGACTGATATATGCTTGTTACACTAAGTGCATGAGCAACATCAGGTATAGTATATATTATCTCGTACATGATAGATCCTATCGCTGAGGCATAAGGAATCTTACTCATACGGTCTCTCTCTTCAGGTGTCTTTGGGGCCTGTTTCATGGTGAGATTTATTCCATGACTCATCGACATAAGCCCTCACTTGGAATCTTCCATGCTAAACTTCTTTAGCATCGAATCAATGTACGTTTTATTGGGACAAGCCAAACATCCTTTTAGATCTATCTCTATAGATCTTTATCCTCAAAATATAGGATGTTTCTCCCAAGTCCTTCATGGAGAAGTGTTTAGATAACCATATTTTGATCGATTGAAGCATAGGAACATCATTCCCTATCAGTAATATATCATTAACATATAATATTAGGAATGTGACAGCGCTACCACTAACCTTTTTATACACACATGGTTCATCCTCATTTTTGATAAAATCAAACTCTTTGATTATCTCATCAAAAAGGATGTTCCACCTTGAGAAGCTTGCTTCAATCCATAAATGGATCTTTGTAACTTACAAACTTGATTTATTCCAACCTTTGAAACAAAACCCTCCGACTGTATCATATATACATCATCTTCTAATTTTTCATTGAGGAATGTCGTTTTCACGTTCATTTGCCAGATCTCGTAGTCATGATAAGCTGCAATTGCAAGCAAAATTCGAATGGACTTTAGCATCGCTACTAGTGAGAAGGTTTCGTCATAGTCAACACCTTGTCTTTGTGTGAAACCTTTTGCAACGAGTCGGGCCTTATAGGTCTCTACCTTACCGCCTGCTCCAGTCTTTCTCTTAAAGATCCATTTACACCCAATAGGCTTAATGCCCTTAGGTGGAGTAATCAAAGTCCATACTTGGTTCTTATATATGCAGTCCATCTCAGATTTCATGGCTGCTAGCTGTTTCTTTGAGTCTTTACTACTCATTGTCTCTTCGTAAGTCCATGAATCATCATAATCTATGATGAATCCATACCTTTTAGGTATCTTCGGTACTCTTCCAAATTTATGAATAGGTTGTGTTACTTGATTAGGTACCTCACTTTAACCCATAGTGTTTTATGGTTCTTGAACGTCTTCAAGGTCTATTTTACCCCCTGACCCATTTGAGGATAAACTCATTTTCCAAGAAAAAAACATGTTTTGTACCTTTTGATTAGTTAGATGATAGAAATAATATCTTAAACTTTCTTTAGGATATCCCACAAATTTGTACTTGTCGGATTGTGTCTCTAGCTTATCATTTTCAAATATTTTGATTTAAGCTGGATAACCCCAAATCTTAATATGCTTAAGACTTGGTTTTCTCCCTGTCCATACCTCATATAGAGTCTTTGAGACGGATTTAGAAGGTATCTTGTTAAGTAGATATGCAGTCGTTTCTAGGGTATAACCCAATAAAGAAACTGCAAGATCGATAAAACTCATCATGGAACAAACCATGTCTAATAATATTTGATTCCTCCTTTCAGAGACACCATTTAGTTGTGGTGTGCCTGGTGGAGTCCATTGTGAGATTATATCATTTTCTTTGAGATAATCGAGAACTCATTGCTTAAGTATTCACCACTCAATCTGATCGAAGAATCTTAATACTCTTGCCAGTTTGTTTCTCTATTTCACTTCTAAATTCTTTGAACTTTTCAAATGATTCAGACTTGTATTTCCATCAAATATATATATATATATATATATATATAAATCTTGAAT